>OX596281.1:26479505-26980850 GCA_951394225.1 Harpalus rufipes | reverse complement strand
GCATGTATGTATGTATGTATGCATGTATGCATGCATGCATGTATGCATGTATGCATGTTTGCATGTATGCATGTATGCATGTATGCATGTATGTATGTATGTATGTATGTATGTATGTATGTATGTATGTATGTATGTATGTATGTATGTATGTATGTATGTATGTATGTATGTATGTATGTATGTATGTATGTATGTATGTATGTATGTATGTATGTATGTATGTATGTATGTATGTATGTATGTATGTATGTATGTATGTATGTATGTATGTATGTATGTATGTATGTATGTATGTATGTATGTATGTATGTATGTATGTATGTATGTATGTATGTATGTATGTATGCATGCATGCATGCATGCATGCATGCATGCATGTATGCATGTATGCATGTATGCATGTATGTATGTATGTATGTATGTATGTATGTATGTATGTATGTATGTATGTATGTATGTATGTATGTATGTATGTATGTATGTATGTATGTATGTATGTATGTATGTATGTATGTATGTATGTATGTATGTATGTATGTATGTATGTATGTATGTATGTATGTATGTATGTATGTATGTATGTATGTATGTATGTATGTATGTATGTATGTATGTATGTATGTATGTATGTATGTATGTATGTATGTATGTATGTATGTATGTATGTATGTATGTATGTATGTATGTATGTATGTATGTATGTATGTATGTATGTATGTATGTATGTATGTATGTATGTATGTATGTATGTATGTATGTATGTATGTATGTATGTATGTATGTATGTATGTATGTATGTATGTATGTATGTATGTATGTATGTATGTATGTATGTATGTATGTATGTATGTATGTATGTATGTATGTATGTATGTATGTATGTATGTATGTATGTATGTATGTATGTATGTATGTATGTATGTATGTATGTATGTATGTATGTATGTATGTATGTATGTATGTATGTATGTATGTATGTATGTATGTATGTATGTATGTATGTATGTATGTATGTATGTATGTATGTATGTATGTATGTATGTATGTATGTATGTATGTATGTATGTATGTATGTATGTATGTATGTATGTATGTATGTATGTATGTATGTATGTATGTATGTATGTATGTATGTATGTATGTATGTATGTATGTATGTATGTATGTATGTATGTATGTATGTATGTATGTATGTATGTATGTATGTATGTATGTATGTATGTATGTATGTATGTATGTATGTATGTATGTATGTATGTATGTATGTATGTATGTATGTATGTATGTATGTATGTATGTATGTATGTATGTATGTATGTATGTATGCATGTATGTATGCATGTATGTATGCATGTATGTATGCATGTATGTATGCATGTATGTATGCATGTATGTATGCATGTATGTATGCATGTATGTATGCATGTATGTATGCATGTATGTATGCATGTATGTATGCATGTATGTATGCATGTATGTATGCATGTATGTATGCATGTATGTATGCATGTATGTATGCATGTATGTATGCATGTATGTATGCATGTATGTATGCATGTATGTATGCATGTATGTATGCATGTATGTATGCATGTATGTATGCATGTATGTATGCATGTATGTATGCATGTATGTATGCATGTATGTATGCATGTATGCATGTATGCATGCATGTATGCATGCATGTATGTATGCATGTATGTATGCATGTATGTATGCATGTATGCATGCATGTATGTATGTATGTATGTATGTATGTATGCATGCATGTATGTATGCATGCATGCATGTATGTATGTATGTATGTATGTATGTATGTATGTATGTATGTATGTATGTATGTATGTATGTATGTATGTATGTATGTATGTATGTATGTATGCATGTATGTATGTATGTATGTATGTATGTATGTATGTATGTATGTATGTATGTATGTATGTATGTATGTATGTATGTATGTATGTATGTATGTATGTATGTATGTATGTATGTATGTATGTATGTATGTATGTATGTATGTATGTATGTATGTATGTATGTATGTATGTATGTATGTATGTATGTATGTATGTATGTATGTATGTATGTATGTATGTATGTATGTATGTATGTATGTATGTATGTATGTATGTATGTATGTATGTATGTATGTATGTATGTATGTATGTATGTATGTATGTATGTATGTATGTATGTATGTATGTATGTATGTATGTATGTATGTATGTATGTATGTATGTATGTATGTATGTATGTATGTATGTATGTATGTATGTATGTATGTATGTATGTATGTATGTATGTATGTATGTATGTATGTATGTATGTATGTATGTATGTATGTATGTATGTATGTATGTATGTATGTATGTATGTATGTATGTATGTATGTATGTATGTATGTATGTATGTATGTATGTATGTATGTATGTATGTATGTATGTATGTATGTATGTATGTATGTATGTATGTATGTATGTATGTATGTATGTATGTATGTATGTATGTATGTATGTATGTATGTATGTATGTATGTATGTATGTATGTATGTATGTATGTATGTATGTATGTATGTATGTATGTATGTATGTATGTATGTATGTATGTATGTATGTATGTATGTATGTATGTATGTATGTATGTATGTATGTATGTATGTATGTATGTATGTATGTATGTATGTATGTATGTATGTATGTATGTATGTATGTATGTATGTATGTATGTATGTATGTATGTATGTATGTATGTATGTATGTATGTATGTATGTATGTATGTATGTATGTATGTATGTATGTATGTATGTATGTATGTATGTATGTATGTATGTATGTATGTATGTATGTATGTATGTATGTATGTATGTATGTATGTATGTATGTATGTATGTATGTATGTATGTATGTATGTATGTATGTATGTATGTATGTATGTATGTATGTATGTATGTATGTATGTATGTATGTATGTATGTATGTATGTATGTATGTATGTATGTATGTATGTATGTATGTATGTATGTATGTATGTATGTATGTATGTATGTATGTATGTATGTATGTATGTATGTATGTATGTATGTATGTATGTATGTATGTATGTATGTATGTATGTATGTATGTATGTATGTATGTATGTATGTATGTATGTACGTACGTACGTACGTACGTACGTATGTACGTACGTATGTATGTACGTATGTATGTATGTATGTACGTATGTATGTATGTATGTACGTACGTACGTACGTACGTACGTACGTACGTATGTACGTAGGTATGTACGTATGTATGTATGTACGTACGTACGTACGTACGTACGTACGTACGTACGTACGTATGTATGTACGTACGTACGTATGTACGTACGTATGTATGTACGTATGTATGTATGTATGTATGTATGTATGTATGTATGTATGTATGTATGTATGTATGTATGTATGTATGTATGTATGTATGTATGTATGTATGTATGTATGTATGTATGTATGTATGTATGTATGTATGTATGTATGTATGTATGTATGTATGTATGTATGTATGTATGTATGTATGTATGTATGTATGTATGTATGTATGTATGTATGTATGTATGTATGTATGTATGTATGTATGTATGTATGTATGTATGTATGTATGTATGTATGTATGTATGTATGTATGTATGTATGTATGTATGTATGTATGTATGTATGTATGTATGTATGTATGTATGTATGTATGTATGTATGTATGTATGTATGTATGTATGTATGTATGTATGTATGTATGTATGTATGTATGTATGTATGTATGTATGTATGTATGTATGTATGTATGTATGTATGTATGTATGTATGTATGTATGTATGTATGTATGTATGTATGTATGTATGTATGTATGTATGTATGTATGTATGTATGTATGTATGTATGTATGTATGTATGTATGTATGTATGTATGTATGTATGTATGTATGTATGTATGTATGTATGTATGTATGTATGTATGTATGTATGTATGTATGTATGTATGTATGTATGTATGTATGTATGTATGTATGTATGTATGTATGTATGTATGTATGTATGTATGTATGTATGTATGTATGTATGTATGTATGTATGTATGTATGTATGTATGTATGTATGTATGTATGTATGTATGTATGTATGTATGTATGTATGTATGTATGTATGTATGTATGTATGTATGTATGTATGTATGTATGTATGTATGTATGTATGTATGTATGTATGTATGTATGTATGTATGTATGTATGTATGTATGTATGTATGTATGTATGTATGTATGTATGTATGTATGTATGTATGTATGTATGTATGTATGTATGTATGTATGTATGTATGTATGTATGTATGTATGTATGTATGTATGTATGTATGTATGTATGTATGTATGTATGTATGTATGTATGTATGTATGTATGTATGTATGTATGTATGTATGTATGTATGTATGTATGTATGTATGTATGTATGTATGTATGTATGTATGTATGTATGTATGTATGTATGTATGTATGTATGTATGTATGTATGTATGTATGTATGTATGTATGTATGTATGTATGTATGTATGTATGTATGTATGTATGTATGTATGTATGTATGTATGTATGTATGTATGTATGTATGTATGTATGTATGTATGTATGTATGTATGTATGTATGTATGTATGTATGTATGTATGTATGTATGTATGTATGTATGTATGTATGTATGTATGTATGTATGTATGTATGTATGTATGTATGTATGTATGTATGTATGTATGTATGTATGTATGTATGTATGTATGTATGTATGTATGTATGTATGTATGTATGTATGTATGTATGTATGTATGTATGTATGTATGTATGTATGTATGTATGTATGTATGTATGTATGTATGTATGTATGTATGTATGTATGTATGTATGTATGTATGTATGTATGTATGTATGTATGTATGTATGTATGTATGTATGTATGTATGTATGTATGTATGTATGTATGTATGTATGTATGTATGTATGTATGTATGTATGTATGTATGTATGTATGTATGTATGTATGTATGTATGTATGTATGTATGTATGTATGTATGTATGTATGTATGTATGTATGTATGTATGTATGTATGTATGTATGTATGTATGTATGTATGTATGTATGTATGTATGTATGTATGTATGTATGTATGTATGTATGTATGTATGTATGTATGTATGTATGTATGTATGTATGTATGTATGTATGTATGTATGTATGTATGTATGTATGTATGTATGTATGTATGTATGTATGTATGTATGTATGTATGTATGTATGTATGTATGTATGTATGTATGTATGTATGTATGTATGTATGTATGTATGTATGTATGTATGTATGTATGTATGTATGTATGTATGTATGTATGTATGTATGTATGTATGTATGTATGTATGTATGTATGTATGTATGTATGTATGTATGTATGTATGTATGTATGTATGTATGTATGTATGTATGTATGTATGTATGTATGTATGTATGTATGTATGTATGTATGTATGTATGTATGTATGTATGTATGTATGTATGTATGTATGTATGTATGTATGTATGTATGTATGTATGTATGTATGTATGTATGTATGTATGTATGTATGTATGTATGTATGTATGTATGTATGTATGTATGTATGTATGTATGTATGTATGTATGTATGTATGTATGTATGTATGTATGTATGTATGTATGTATGTATGTATGTATGTATGTATGTATGTATGTATGTATGTATGTATGTATGTATGTATGTATGCATGCATGTATGTATGCATGTATGCATGTATGCATGTATGCATGTATGCATGTATGCATGTATGCATGTATGCATGTATGCATGTATGCATGTATGCATGTATGCATGTATGCATGTATGCATGTATGCATGTATGCATGTATGTATGTATGCATGTATGCATGTATGCATGTATGCATGTATGCATGTATGCATGTATGCATGTATGCATGTATGTATGCATGTATGTATGCATGTATGCATGTATGCATGTATGCATGCATGTATGCATGCATGTATGCATGCATGTATGCATGCATGTATGTATGCATGTATGTATGTATGTATGTATGTATGTATGTATGTATGTATGTATGTATGTATGTATGTATGTATGTATGTATGTATGTATGTATGTATGCATGTATGTATGCATGTATGTATGCATGCATGTATGCATGCATGTATGCATGCATGTATGTATGCATGTATGTATGCATGTATGCATGTATGCATGTATGTATGTATGTATGTATGTATGTATGTATGTATGTATGTATGTATGTATGTATGTATGTATGTATGTATGCATGTATGTATGCATGTATGCATGTATGCATGTATGCATGTATGTATGTATGTATGCATGCATGCATGTATGCATGCATGTATGTATACATGTATGTATGCATGCATGCATGTATGTATGCATGTATGCATGTATGCATGCATGCATGTATGCATGTATGCATGTTTGCATGTATGCATGTATGCATGTATGCATGTATGTATGTATGTATGTATGTATGTATGTATGTATGTATGTATGTATGTATGTATGTATGTATGTATGTATGTATGTATGTATGTATGTATGTATGTATGTATGTATGTATGTATGTATGTATGTATGTATGTATGTATGTATGTATGTATGTATGTATGTATGTATGTATGTATGTATGTATGTATGTATGTATGTATGTATGTATGTATGTATGTATGTATGTATGTATGTATGTATGTATGTATGTATGTATGTATGTATGTATGTATGTATGCATGCATGCATGCATGCATGCATGTATGCATGCATGCATGCATGCATGTATGCATGTATGCATGTATGCATGTATGTATGTATGTATGTATGTATGTATGTATGTATGTATGTATGTATGTATGTATGTATGTATGTATGTATGTATGTATGTATGTATGTATGTATGTATGTATGTATGTATGTATGTATGTATGTATGTATGTATGTATGTATGTATGTATGTATGTATGTATGTATGTATGTATGTATGTATGTATGTATGTATGTATGTATGTATGTATGTATGTATGTATGTATGTATGTATGTATGTATGTATGTATGTATGTATGTATGTATGTATGTATGTATGTATGTATGTATGTATGTATGTATGTATGTATGTATGTATGTATGTATGTATGTATGTATGTATGTATGTATGTATGTATGTATGTATGTATGTATGTATGTATGTATGTATGTATGTATGTATGTATGTATGTATGTATGTATGTATGTATGTATGTATGTATGTATGTATGTATGTATGTATGTATGTATGTATGTATGTATGTATGTATGTATGTATGTATGTATGTATGTATGTATGTATGTATGTATGTATGTATGTATGTATGTATGTATGTATGTATGTATGTATGTATGTATGTATGTATGTATGTATGTATGTATGTATGTATGTATGTATGTATGTATGTATGTATGTATGTATGTATGTATGTATGTATGTATGTATGTATGTATGTATGTATGTATGTATGTATGTATGTATGTATGTATGTATGTATGTATGTATGTATGTATGTATGTATGTATGTATGTATGTATGTATGTATGTATGTATGTATGTATGTATGTATGTATGTATGTATGTATGTATGTATGTATGTATGTATGTATGTATGTATGTATGTATGTATGTATGTATGTATGTATGTATGTATGTATGTATGTATGTATGTATGTATGTATGTATGTATGTATGTATGTATGTATGTATGTATGTATGTATGTATGTATGTATGTATGTATGTATGTATGTATGTATGTATGTATGTATGTATGTATGTATGTATGTATGTATGTATGTATGTATGTATGTATGTATGTATGTATGTATGTATGTATGTATGTATGTATGTATGTATGTATGTATGTATGTATGTATGTATGTATGTATGTATGTATGTATGTATGTATGTATGTATGTATGTATGTATGTATGTATGTATGTATGTATGCATGTATGCATGTATGCATGCATGCATGCATGCATGTATGCATGTATGTATGCATGTATGCATGTATGCATGTATGCATGTATGCATGTATGCATGTATGCATGTATGCATGTATGCATGTATGCATGTATGCATGTATGCATGTATGCATGTATGCATGTATGCATGTATGCATGTATGCATGTATGCATGTATGTATGCATGTATGTATGTATGTATGTATGTATGTATGTATGTATGTATGTATGCATGCATGTATGCATGCATGTATGCATGCATGTATGCATGCATGTATGCATGCATGTATGCATGCATGTATGCATGCATGTATGCATGCATGTATGCATGCATGTATGCATGCATGTATGCATGCATGTATGCATGCATGTATGCATGCATGTATGCATGCATGTATGCATGCATGTATGCATGCATGTATGCATGTATGTATGTATGCATGTATGTATGTATGTATGTATGTATGTATGTATGTATGTATGTATGTATGTATGTATGTATGTATGTATGTATGTATGTATGTATGTATGTATGTATGTATGTATGTATGTATGCATGTATGCATGTATGTATGTATGTATGCATGTATGTATGTATGTATGTATGTATGTATGTATGTATGTATGCATGTATGTATGTATGTATGTATGCATGTATGTATGTATGCATGTATGTATGTATGCATGTATGCATGTATGCATGTATGCATGTATGCATGTATGCATGTATGCATGTATGCATGTATGCATGTATGCATGTATGCATGTATGCATGTATGCATGTATGCATGTATGCATGTATGCATGTATGCATGTATGCATGTATGCATGTATGCATGTATGCATGTATGCATGTATGCATGTATGCATGTATGCATGTATGCATGTATGTATGTATGTATGTATGTATGTATGTATGTATGTATGTATGTATGCATGTATGTATGTATGTATGTATGTATGTATGTATGTATGTATGTATGTATGTATGTATGTATGTATGCATGTATGCATGCATGTATGCATGCATGTATGTATGCATGTATGTATGTATGTATGTATGCATGCATGTATGTATGCATGTATGTATGTATGTATGTATGCATGCATGTATGTATGCATGCATGCATGTATGTATGTATGCATGCATGCATGTATGTATGCATGCATGTATGTATGCATGTATGTATGTATGTATGTATGTATGTATGTATGTATGTATGTATGTATGTATGTATGTATGTATGTATGTATGTATGTATGTATGTATGTATGTATGTATGTATGTATGTATGTATGTATGTATGTATGTATGTATGTATGTATGTATGTATGTATGTATGTATGTATGTATGTATGTATGTATGTATGTATGTATGTATGTATGTATGTATGTATGTATGTATGTATGTATGTATGTATGTATGTATGTATGTATGTATGTATGTATGTATGTATGTATGTATGTATGTATGTATGTATGTATGTATGTATGTATGTATGTATGTATGTATGTATGTATGTATGTATGTATGTATGTATGTATGTATGTATGTATGTATGTATGTATGTATGTATGTATGTATGTATGTATGTATGTATGTATGTATGTATGTATGTATGTATGTATGTATGTATGTATGTATGTATGTATGTATGTATGTATGTATGTATGTATGTATGTATGTATGTATGTATGTATGTATGTATGTATGTATGTATGTATGTATGTATGTATGTATGTATGTATGTATGTATGTATGTATGTATGTATGTATGTATGTATGTATGTATGTATGTATGTATGTATGTATGTATGTATGTATGTATGTATGTATGTATGTATGTATGTATGTATGTATGTATGTATGTATGTATGTATGTATGTATGTATGTATGTATGTATGTATGTATGTATGTATGTATGTATGCATGTATGTATGTATGTATGTATGCATGTATGCATGTATGCATGTATGCATGTATGTATGTATGCATGTATGTATGTATGCATGTATGTATGTATGCATGTATGCATGTATGCATGTATGCATGTATGCATGTATGCATGTATGCATGTATGCATGTATGCATGTATGCATGTATGCATGTATGCATGTATGCATGTATGCATGTATGCATGTATGCATGTATGCATGTATGCATGTATGCATGTATGCATGTATGCATGTATGCATGTATGCATGTATGCATGTATGCATGTATGCATGTATGCATGTATGTATGTATGTATGTATGTATGTATGTATGTATGTATGTATGTATGTATGTATGTATGTATGTATGTATGTATGTATGTATGTATGTATGTATGTATGTATGTATGTATGTATGTATGTATGTATGTATGTATGTATGTATGTATGTATGTATGTATGTATGTATGTATGTATGTATGTATGTATGTATGTATGTATGTATGTATGTATGTATGTATGTATGTATGTATGTATGTATGTATGTATGTATGTATGTATGTATGTATGTATGTATGTATGTATGTATGTATGTATGTATGTATGTATGTATGTATGTATGTATGTATGTATGTATGTATGTATGTATGTATGTATGTATGTATGTATGTATGTATGTATGTATGTATGTATGTATGTATGTATGTATGTATGTATGTATGTATGTATGTATGTATGTATGTATGTATGTATGTATGTATGTATGTATGTATGTATGTATGTATGTATGTATGTATGTATGTATGCATGTATGTATGTATGCATGTATGCATGTATGCATGTATGTATGTATGCATGTATGCATGTATGCATGTATGCATGTATGCATGTATGTATGTATGTATGTATGTATGTATGTATGTATGTATGTATGTATGTATGTATGTATGTATGTATGTATGTATGTATGTATGTATGTATGTATGTATGTATGTATGTATGTATGTATGTATGTATGTATGTATGCATGTATGTATGTATGTATGTATGTATGTATGCATGCATGCATGCATGCATGCATGCATGCATGCATGCATGTATGCATGCATGCATGTATGCATGTATGCATGTATGCATGTATGCATGTATGTATGTATGTATGTATGTATGTATGTATGTATGTATGTATGTATGTATGTATGTATGTATGTATGTATGTATGTATGTATGTATGTATGTATGTATGTATGTATGTATGTATGTATGTATGTATGTATGTATGTATGTATGTATGTATGTATGTATGTATGTATGTATGTATGTATGTATGTATGTATGTATGTATGTATGTATGTATGTATGTATGTATGTATGTATGTATGTATGTATGTATGTATGTATGTATGTATGTATGTATGTATGTATGTATGTATGTATGTATGTATGTATGTATGTATGTATGTATGTATGTATGTATGTATGTATGTATGTATGTATGTATGTATGTATGTATGTATGTATGTATGTATGTATGTATGTATGTATGTATGTATGTATGTATGTATGTATGTATGTATGTATGTATGTATGTATGTATGTATGTATGTATGTATGTATGTATGTATGTATGTATGTATGTATGTATGTATGTATGTATGTATGTATGTATGCATGTATGTATGTATGTATGTATGTATGTATGCATGTATGCATGTATGTATGTATGCATGTATGCATGTATGCATGTATGCATGTATGTATGTATGTATGTATGTATGTATGCATGTATGTATGTATGTATGTATGTATGCATGTATGCATGTATGTATGTATGCATGTATGCATGTATGCATGTATGCATGTATGCATGTATGTATGTATGTATGTATGCATGTATGTATGTATGTATGTATGCATGTATGCATGTATGCATGTATGCATGTATGCATGTATGTATGTATGTATGTATGTATGTATGTATGTATGTATGTATGTATGTATGTATGTATGTATGTATGTATGTATGTATGTATGTATGTATGTATGTATGTATGTATGTATGTATGTATGTATGTATGTATGTATGTATGTATGTATGTATGTATGTATGTATGTATGTATGTATGTATGTATGTATGTATGTATGTATGTATGTATGTATGTATGTATGTATGTATGTATGTATGTATGTATGTATGTATGTATGTATGTATGTATGTATGTATGTATGTATGTATGTATGTATGTATGTATGTATGTATGTATGTATGTATGTATGTATGTATGTATGTATGTATGTATGTATGTATGTATGTATGTATGTATGTATGTATGTATGTATGTATGTATGTATGTATGTATGTATGTATGTATGTATGTATGTATGTATGTATGTATGTATGTATGTATGTATGTATGTATGTATGTATGTATGTATGTATGTATGTATGTATGTATGTATGTATGTATGTATGTATGTATGTATGTATGTATGTATGTATGTATGTATGTATGTATGTATGTATGTATGTATGTATGTATGTATGTATGTATGTATGTATGTATGTATGTATGTATGTATGTATGTATGTATGTATGTATGTATGTATGTATGTATGTATGTATGTATGTATGTATGTATGTATGTATGTATGTATGTATGTATGTATGTATGTATGTATGTATGTATGTATGTATGTATGTATGTATGTATGTATGTATGTATGTATGTATGTATGTATGTATGTATGTATGTATGTATGTATGTATGTATGTATGTATGTATGTATGTATGTATGTATGTATGTATGTATGTATGTATGTATGTATGTATGTATGTATGTATGTATGTATGTATGTATGTATGTATGTATGTATGTATGTATGTATGTATGTATGTATGTATGTATGTATGTATGTATGTATGTATGTATGTATGTATGTATGTATGTATGTATGTATGTATGTATGTATGTATGTATGTATGTATGTATGTATGTATGTATGTATGTATGTATGTATGTATGTATGTATGTATGTATGTATGTATGTATGTATGTATGTATGTATGTATGTATGTATGTATGTATGTATGTATGTATGTATGTATGTATGTATGTATGTATGTATGTATGTATGTATGTATGTATGTATGTATGTATGTATGTATGTATGTATGTATGTATGTATGTATGTATGTATGTATGTATGTATGTATGTATGTATGTATGTATGTATGTATGTATGTATGTATGTATGTATGTATGTATGTATGTATGTATGTATGTATGTATGTATGTATGTATGTATGTATGTATGTATGTATGTATGTATGTATGTATGTATGTATGTATGTATGTATGTATGTATGTATGTATGCATGTATGCATGTATGTATGTATGCATGTATGCATGTATGCATGTATGCATGTATGCATGTATGCATGTATGCATGTATGCATGTATGCATGTATGCATGTATGCATGTATGCATGTATGCATGTATGCATGTATGCATGTATGCATGTATGCATGTATGCATGTATGCATGTATGCATGTATGCATGTATGCATGTATGCATGTATGCATGTATGCATGTATGCATGTATGCATGTATGCATGTATGTATGCATGCATGTATGTATGTATGCATGTATGTATGTATGCATGCATGTATGTATGTATGCATGTATGTATGTATGCATGCATGTATGTATGCATGCATGTATGTATGTATGTATGTATGTATGTATGTATGTATGTATGTATGTATGTATGTATGTATGTATGTATGTATGTATGTATGTATGTATGTATGTATGTATGTATGTATGTATGTATGTATGTATGTATGTATGTATGTATGTATGTATGTATGTATGTATGTATGTATGTATGTATGTATGTATGTATGTATGTATGTATGTATGTATGTATGTATGTATGTATGTATGTATGTATGTATGTATGTATGTATGTATGTATGTATGTATGTATGTATGTATGTATGTATGTATGTATGTATGTATTGTATGTATGTATGTATGTATGTATGTAGTATGTATGTATGTATGTATGTATGTATGTATGTATGTATGTATGTATGTATGTATGTATGTATGTATGTATGTATGTATGTATGTATGTATGTATGTATGTATGTATGTATGTATGTATGTATGTATGTATGTATGTATGTATGTATGTATGTATGTATGTATGTATGTATGTATGTATGTATGTATGTATGTATGTATGTATGTATGTATGTATGTATGTATGTATGTATGTATGTATGTATGTATGTATGTATGTATGTATGTATGTAATGTATGTATGTATGTATGTATGTATGTATGTATGTATGTATGTATGTATGTATGTATGTATGTATGTATGTATGTATGTATGTATGTATGTATGTATGTATGTATGTATGTATGTATGTATGTATGTATGTATGTATGTATGTATGTATGTATGTATGTATGTATGTATGTATGTATGTATGTATGTATGTATGTATGTATGTATGTATGTATGTATGTATGTATGTATGTATGTATGTATGTATGTATGTATGTATGTATGTATGTATGTATGTATGTATGTATGTATGTATGTATGTATGTATGTATGTATGTATGTATGTATGTATGTATGTATGTATGTATGTATGTATGTATGTATGTATGTATGTATGTATGTATGTATGTATGTATGTATGTATGTATGTATGTATGTATGTATGTATGTATGTATGTATGTATGTATGTATGTATGTATGTATGTATGTATGTATGTATGTATGTATGTATGTATGTATGTATGTATGTATGTATGTATGTATGTATGTATGTATGTATGTATGTATGTATGTATGTATGTATGTATGTATGTATGTATGTATGTATGTATGTATGTATGTATGTATGTATGTATGTATGTATGTATGTATGTATGTATGTATGTATGTATGTATGTATGTATGTATGTATGTATGTATGTATGTATGTATGTATGTATGTATGTATGTATGTATGTATGTATGTATGTATGTATGTATGTATGTATGTATGTATGTATGTATGTATGTATGTATGTATGTATGTATGTATGTATGTATGTATGTATGTATGTATGTATGTATGTATGTATGTATGTATGTATGTATGTATGTATGTATGTATGTATGTATGTATGTATGTATGTATGTATGTATGTATGTATGTATGTATGTATGTATGTATGTATGTATGTATGTATGTATGTATGTATGTATGTATGTATGTATGTATGTATGTATGTATGTATGTATGTATGTATGTATGTATGTATGTATGTATGTATGTATGTATGTATGTATGTATGTATGTATGTATGTATGTATGTATGTATGTATGTATGTATGTATGTATGTATGTATGTATGTATGTATGTATGTATGTATGTATGTATGTATGTATGTATGTATGTATGTATGTATGTATGTATGTATGTATGTATGTATGTATGTATGTATGTATGTATGTATGTATGTATGTATGTATGTATGTATGTATGTATGTATGTATGTATGTATGTATGTATGTATGTATGTATGTATGTATGTATGTATGTATGTATGTATGTATGTATGTATGTATGTATGTATGTATGTATGTATGTATGTATGTATGTATGTATGTATGTATGTATGTATGTATGTATGTATGTATGTATGTATGTATGTATGTATGTATGTATGTATGTATGTATGTATGTATGTATGTATGTATGTATGTATGTATGTATGTATGTATGTATGTATGTATGTATGTATGTATGTATGTATGTATGTATGTATGTATGTATGTATGTATGTATGTATGTATGTATGTATGTATGTATGTATGTATGTATGTATGTATGTATGTATGTATGTATGTATGTATGTATGTATGTATGTATGTATGTATGTATGTATGTATGTATGTATGTATGTATGTATGTATGTATGTATGTATGTATGTATGTATGTATGTATGTATGTATGTATGTATGTATGTATGTATGTATGTATGTATGTATGTATGTATGTATGTATGTATGTATGTATGTATGTATGTATGTATGTATGTATGTATGTATGTATGTATGTATGTATGTATGTATGTATGTATGTATGTATGTATGTATGTATGTATGTATGTATGTATGTATGTATGTATGTATGTATGTATGTATGTATGTATGTATGTATGTATGTATGTATGTATGTATGTATGTATGTATGTATGTATGTATGTATGTATGTATGTATGTATGTATGTATGTATGTATGTATGTATGTATGTATGTATGTATGTATGTATGTATGTATGTATGTATGTATGTATGTATGTATGTATGTATGTATGTATGTATGTATGTATGTATGTATGTATGTATGTATGTATGTATGTATGTATGTATGTATGTATGTATGTATGTATGTATGTATGTATGTATGTATGTATGTATGTATGTATGTATGTATGTATGTATGTATGTATGTATGTATGTATGTATGTATGTATGTATGTATGTATGTATGTATGTATGTATGTATGTATGTATGTATGTATGTATGTATGTATGTATGTATGTATGTATGTATGTATGTATGTATGTATGTATGTATGTATGTATGTATGTATGTATGTATGTATGTATGTATGTATGTATGTATGTATGTATGTATGTATGTATGTATGTATGTATGTATGTATGTATGTATGTATGTATGTATGTATGTATGTATGTATGTATGTATGTATGTATGTATGTATGTATGTATGTATGTATGTATGTATGTATGTATGTATGTATGTATGTATGTATGTATGTATGTATGTATGTATGTATGTATGTATGTATGTATGTATGTATGTATGTATGTATGTATGTATGTATGTATGTATGTATGTATGTATGTATGTATGTATGTATGTATGTATGTATGTATGTATGTATGTATGTATGTATGTA
The DNA here is from genome assembly GCA_951394225.1 of Harpalus rufipes. NCBI lineage: Eukaryota > Metazoa > Arthropoda > Insecta > Coleoptera > Carabidae > Harpalus > Harpalus rufipes. The sequence continues at coordinate 26,963,794 of OX596281.1, read as the reverse complement.
TGTATGTATGTATGTATGTATGTATGTATGTATGTATGTATGTATGTATGTATGTATGTATGTATGTATGTATGTATGTATGTATGTATGTATGTATGTATGTATGTATGTATGTATGTATGTATGTATGTATGTATGTATGTATGTATGTATGTATGTATGTATGTATGTATGTATGTATGTATGTATGTATGTATGTATGTATGTATGTATGTATGTATGTATGTATGTATGTATGTATGTATGTATGTATGTATGTATGTATGTATGTATGTATGTATGTATGTATGTATGTATGTATGTATGTATGTATGTATGTATGTATGTATGTATGTATGTATGTATGTATGTATGTATGTATGTATGTATGTATGTATGTATGTATGTATGTATGTATGTATGTATGTATGTATGTATGTATGTATGTATGTATGTATGTATGTATGTATGTATGTATGTATGTATGTATGTATGTATGTATGTATGTATGTATGTATGTATGTATGTATGTATGTATGTATGTATGTATGTATGTATGTATGTATGTATGTATGTATGTATGTATGTATGTATGTATGTATGTATGTATGTATGTATGTATGTATGTATGTATGTATGTATGTATGTATGTATGTATGTATGTATGTATCGTATGTATGTATGTATGTATGTATGTATGTATGTATGTATGTATGTATGTATGTATGTATGTATGTATGTATGTATGTATGTATGTATGTATGTATGTATGTATGTATGTATGTATGTATGTATGTATGTATGTATGTATGTATGTATGTATGTATGTATGTATGTATGTATGTATGTATGTATGTATGTATGTATGTATGTATGTATGTATGTATGTATGTATGTATGTATGTATGTATGTATGTATGTATGTATGTATGTATGTATGTATGTATGTATGTATGTATGTATGTATGTATGTATGTATGTATGTATGTATGTATGTATGTATGTATGTATGTATGTATGTATGTATGTATGTATGTATGTATGTATGTATGTATGTATGTATGTATGTATGTATGTATGTATGTATGTATGTATGTATGTATGTATGTATGTATGTATGTATGTATGTATGTATGTATGTATGTATGTATGTATGTATGTATGTATGTATGTATGTATGTATGTATGTATGTATGTATGTATGTATGTATGTATGTATGTATGTATGTATGTATGTATGTATGTATGTATGTATGTATGTATGTATGTATGTATGTATGTATGTATGTATGTATGTATGTATGTATGTATGTATGTATGTATGTATGTATGTATGTATGTATGTATGTATGTATGTATGTATGTATGTATGTATGTATGTATGTATGTATGTATGTATGTATGTATGTATGTATGTATGTATGTATGTATGTATGTATGTATGTATGTATGTATGTATGTATGTATGTATGTATGTATGTATGTATGTATGTATGTATGTATGTATGTATGTATGTATGTATGTATGTATGTATGTATGTATGTATGTATGTATGTATGTATGTATGTATGTATGTATGTATGTATGTATGTATGTATGTATGTATGTATGTATGTATGTATGTATGTATGTATGTATGTATGTATGTATGTATGTATGTATGTATGTATGTATGTATGTATGTATGTATGTATGTATGTATGTATGTATGTATGTATGTATGTATGTATGTATGTATGTATGTATGTATGTATGTATGTATGTATGTATGTATGTATGTATGTATGTATGTATGTATGTATGTATGTATGTATGTATGTATGTATGTATGTATGTATGTATGTATGTATGTATGTATGTATGTATGTATGTATGTATGTATGTATGTATGTATGTATGTATGTATGTATGTATGTATGTATGTATGTATGTATGTATGTATGTATGTATGTATGTATGTATGTATGTATGTATGTATGTATGTATGTATGTATGTATGTATGTATGTATGTATGTATGTATGTATGTATGTATGTATGTATGTATGTATGTATGTATGTATGTATGTATGTATGTATGTATGTATGTATGTATGTATGTATGTATGTATGTATGTATGTATGTATGTATGTATGTATGTATGTATGTATGTATGTATGTATGTATGTATGTATGTATGTATGTATGTATGTATGTATGTATGTATGTATGTATGTATGTATGTATGTATGTATGTATGTATGTATGTATGTATGTATGTATGTATGTATGTATGTATGTATGTATGTATGTATGTATGTATGTATGTATGTATGTATGTATGTATGTATGTATGTATGTATGTATGTATGTATGTATGTATGTATGTATGTATGTATGTATGTATGTATGTATGTATGTATGTATGTATGTATGTATGTATGTATGTATGTATGTATGTATGTATGTATGTATGTATGTATGTATGTATGTATGTATGTATGTATGTATGTATGTATGTATGTATGTATGTATGTATGTATGTATGTATGTATGTATGTATGTATGTATGTATGTATGTATGTATGTATGTATGTATGTATGTATGTATGTATGTATGTATGTATGTATGTATGTATGTATGTATGTATGTATGTATGTATGTATGTATGTATGTATGTATGTATGTATGTATGTATGTATGTATGTATGTATGTATGTATGTATGTATGTATGTATGTATGTATGTATGTATGTATGTATGTATGTATGTATGTATGTATGTATGTATGTATGTATGTATGTATGTATGTATGTATGTATGTATGTATGTATGTATGTATGTATGTATGTATGTATGTATGTATGTATGTATGTATGTATGTATGTATGTATGTATGTATGTATGTATGTATGTATGTATGTATGTATGTATGTATGTATGTATGTATGTATGTATGTATGTATGTATGTATGTATGTATGTATGTATGTATGTATGTATGTATGTATGTATGTATGTATGTATGTATGTATGTATGTATGTATGTATGTATGTATGTATGTATGTATGTATGTATGTATGTATGTATGTATGTATGTATGTATGTATGTATGTATGTATGTATGTATGTATGTATGTATGTATGTATGTATGTATGTATGTATGTATGTATGTATGTATGTATGTATGTATGTATGTATGTATGTATGTATGTATGTATGTATGTATGTATGTATGTATGTATGTATGTATGTATGTATGTATGTATGTATGTATGTATGTATGTATGTATGTATGTATGTATGTATGTATGTATGTATGTATGTATGTATGTATGTATGTATGTATGTATGTATGTATGTATGTATGTATGTATGTATGTATGTATGTATGTATGTATGTATGTATGTATGTATGTATGTATGTATGTATGTATGTATGTATGTATGTATGTATGTATGTATGTATGTATGTATGTATGTATGTATGTATGTATGTATGTATGTATGTATGTATGTATGTATGTATGTATGTATGTATGTATGTATGTATGTATGTATGTATGTATGTATGTATGTATGTATGTATGTATGTATGTATGTATGTATGTATGTATGTATGTATGTATGTATGTATGTATGTATGTATGTATGTATGTATGTATGTATGTATGTATGTATGTATGTATGTATGTATGTATGTATGTATGTATGTATGTATGTATGTATGTATGTATGTATGTATGTATGTATGTATGTATGTATGTATGTATGTATGTATGTATGTATGTATGTATGTATGTATGTATGTATGTATGTATGTATGTATGTATGTATGTATGTATGTATGTATGTATGTATGTATGTATGTATGTATGTATGTATGTATGTATGTATGTATGTATGTATGTATGTATGTATGTATGTATGTATGTATGTATGTATGTATGTATGTATGTATGTATGTATGTATGTATGTATGTATGTATGTATGTATGTATGTATGTATGTATGTATGTATGTATGTATGTATGTATGTATGTATGTATGTATGTATGTATGTATGTATGTATGTATGTATGTATGTATGTATGTATGTATGTATGTATGTATGTATGTATGTATGTATGTATGTATGTATGTATGTATGTATGTATGTATGTATGTATGTATGTATGTATGTATGTATGTATGTATGTATGTATGTATGTATGTATGTATGTATGTATGTATGTATGTATGTATGTATGTATGTATGTATGTATGTATGTATGTATGTATGTATGTATGTATGTATGTATGTATGTATGTATGTATGTATGTATGTATGTATGTATGTATGTATGTATGTATGTATGTATGTATGTATGTATGTATGTATGTATGTATGTATGTATGTATGTATGTATGTATGTCTATGTGTGGGAAACAAAATTCCGGATTCCATAACTTACCACGATTCCAAAAATTATATTTTTTTCGTATTCCTCAAGTTTACATCCAGAAGAACAAGTGATTAGATTTTGGTTATAATTGGTCAACCGGCGGTACCCTCCTTCGAAGATTTAACAGTTAAATTTGATTTATTGACATTTAATGTTATTACAACTTAAAGAATATTATTCTCTATACGATTTGATTACATTTTATACTTCATATTCAATAGATACAGAGTTACAGAATTGTAAAGAAATTAAATTTTATAATGCAGCCAACATGGAAACTACTAATATATTCATATAATTCAAATTGACAGGATGTCAGTATCAATAAAAAGTAAATTAATGTGGCAGAGATGAGAATGTTGAAGTAGATGTTGGGCAAGACACGGAAAGATACGGTAAGAAAATAACTCTAGTGTTACAAGTTTCCAGAAAGATACAAGAAAGACGATTACATTGGTTTGAACATGTCATGAGGAGAAATGATGAATTATATTGCAACAAGAATGAATAGTTTAGTAATAGGAGGTTGAAGAAACAGAGGAAGACCAAAGAGAAAAGGAACTGAATGAGAACAACACGCAAAAATAGCGACCCCTAACGAATGGGAAAAGCTAAAGAAGAAGATGTCAGTGTCAAGTGCAATTTGAATAGTTTGTTTATGAAATAATTTTACTGGAAATTTAGAATCTTTTGCAAGAAAAATTATGTATGGAATTTATACATTATATACTGGAATGAGGGAAGGTATTGTGCTGGCCACAACAGATATTTTTTGCGATCGCCCAGAAAATTAACTCTTTCTGATTTCTTTTTAGACCGGAATATTCTGCCTTACCGAGCCAGTTCGGAAAATTGTCTGTAAGGGATCGGAAAGTACTGTTTAATATTCTGTGACGTATGATTTTGTATGAGAGCGTTCACGCCAGACTTTTCTAGGTGGCAGCACAAGCGTATATATATACTTTGACAAAAAATTACAGTGTACATTGTACTAAAAATAGTTAAAGTTTATAAAACGTAAGCAAAATTTGTTTCGTATTTAGCATAGAGTTAAGAATATATATAGAGGCAGCGTGACGCATAGTTTGTGGGCAATGACCTTGATGTCTAGTGATGGAAGGGGAATGAAGCGTCTGCTATAATGAACTGGTCCATTTCTGCAGTCTAATTCATAGTAAACTGTAGTATTTATTATTAAAATTTAGTAAATATGGTCAAAAAAAAGGTAGTTAAACACAAAAGTTTAAGGAACAAATTCGAAATAGCATACGTCAACGCAAGCAAAAAGCAAAAAACTATCAGAAATGGACCAGTGCAAGAAAGCGGACCAATTTCCGCACGGCTTCAAGATTTCTGACTTGTGCTGCCTCTAATATATATTCTTAACTCTATGGTATTTGGCCTGTGTCCTGTATATTTCGCTGTGATAAAAGAAATTTTCGAATATGGATTACGGGAACTGGAAAATAGACATTCGTAGTGCAAAAAGTAAAAGTAAAATGTAATATAAGTGTGATTCTGAACGTTTATAAATATTTTAAATTGTAAGATTACAACCGAAAACTCCGTTTTCTTAAATGAAAATTTTTATATCCATGATCGTTCTATCCGAGCAAAATTATAAAGATTTACATGGCGGTATAATTTTACCAGTTCACTTAATTTCAATACATAAAATCAATACATATTTACATTCTTTTCACCATAACATTTCAGATACAGATATAAAGCAGGTCTTTAAGGACATATGTAATAATTACATAATTATTATCATTAAACGTGTAAATATTCTTCATTATTTACCAATAAAATAACTCGTATTTTCTATTATTTTTAATTTTGTTTGACCTATCGCATTATCTTCTAGAGAAGCTATCAGTTTGTAGTTTAAACGTTGGCGCGCACACAACCATGCACTAATAACCAAGAAAATTAGGTGGACGGATTAAATGCGTAAGGAAGAACAGTGCCATTAGGTTTCGACTAAACGCTCCTAGTAGGAGCGTTTAATTTTCTTCGCACTTATAAAAACATAAATATGTTAAAATAACACTTGTGTTCAATAAGTGGATATACAAATATGATGCTTGGATAATACGCAATTTAATAAAATAATAAAAAACTGCGTATATTATGCTCCAAGTTTTGATTACCATGCACTGGTAACCTATGTATTTCAACATATCTTTCGCTTTCATACCAACGCATGATTTCGGGCGTGGTATCATAAATTTAAACAAATGTTATTTGGTTTACTTTCGTTGTTTTTACCTCTCGCTAAGAGAGGTATTGGATTCATGTTAAAAATCGCATAACTAGATTTTAATGTAACTCGGTTTGGAGGTTAGATCCTTATCATTTGTTTTTACCTTCCGTCACCTATAGGTAAGGAAGGTATTGTCTTTGGTCAAAAAATTCGGTGGTGAGTTTTCATTGAATAAGCACGTTTTAGGGTCTTTACAATACGATTTTACTATTTTTACGATGATGTCTGTATGTGTGTGTGTGTGTTCGTATGTGCGTGTGTGTGTGTGTGTATGTGTGTGTGTGTGTATGTGACCGCTTTTTCGTGCACGATATCTCCAATACTAGAATTCCAAAAATTACAATTCTTGCGTATTCCTCTTCCTTACAACCATATTTATTTATTTATTATGAGTACTCAACAGGAACAAATGTTCCCAATTACAGAGTACTATTTAGATTACATATATACAAAGGTACATAAACAGTAATGAGTAGAATCAAATTTTAATTAACTAACAATGATTTGTAAAATATTCCAATATCTTATTTCTAAAGGTTGATAACGAATCAGAAAAAATGTCAATTTCTACAGGATTATTATGAAATTGGTTGAATAATAAACATGTACGACGTAAAGGACTTTTAGATTCATAATTTGTCCTAGGAGTTTTATAGGAAAAAATTACCCTGAATCGAGGATGATGTGACCGTGGAACAAAAATGTTTAGCTGAGATAAAAGACTGGAATCTATTATAATGTTATTTAGCAATTTGTAAATAAACAAGAAAGATTGTATGATACGCCTGTTTTCAAGTGAAATCATTTTAAAAGTAGATAAAGCGGAAGTATAATGAAAATCATAATAAGTAGCATTTTGTTTAAGTTTATACCAACAATATCTTGTAAATTTACATTGTATTGCTTCAATCGGTCTAACAGAGTTTTTGTATAGAGGATTCCAGATAAGAAAGCAGTATTCTAATTTTGCTCGCACAAAGCAATTAAAAAGGGATTTAAGGGTTGCTAAGTTCTGAAAATCACGAGAATTCCGTACAATAAATCCAAGGTTTTTATAGCTGCATGAAACAATGTCATTAATATGAGAAGAAAAATCAAATTTTGGGTCAAATAGAACCCCAAGATCCCTTTTTACGGCAACTCTAGATAACTCCGAACTATCCATTACATAATTGTGGATGATAGGAGACTTTTTCATCGAAAATGTCATAATATCACATTTGGATGTATTAAAGAACAATTTTGCATTGAATGACCAAGTTAAAAGATTATTAATATCGTATTGGAGTTTTAAACAATCGTCAACTGTATTAACTACTGTATAGAGTTTTAAGTCATCAGCATAGAGCAGGCATTGAGAGTAATTTATGCAAGTAACTATATCATTAATAAATAAATTAAACAACAAAGGACCAAGATTAGAACCCTGAGGTACACCAGAGCCGGCAATAAATGGATGTGAATAGAAACCATTAAAGGAGACACGTAAATTTCTAGCGGTTAAGTATGATGACAGCAATGTTGCTAAGTTAAAAGAAAAATCAAAATTGTTAACTAATTTCTCTATAAGAATTTGATGATTAACTCTATCGAAGGCCTTAGCGAAGTCTGTGTAAACTACATCAACCTGTAAATTTTCATAAAGAGCATTTATTGAGAATTCCGTAAAATTCAATAAATTAGTTGTAGTTGACTTGCCCTTCATAAAACCATGCTGGGAATCGGTAATTTTATTGTGAATGCAGGCGTAAATTTGATTAAATATAATTTTTTCAAAAATTTTAGAGACGTTGGACAAAATAGCTATGGGACGGTAATTAGAGATGTTGTGAATATCACCTAATTTGTGAATGGGGGTAATATTAGTTGATTTTAAGGAAGAAGGAAAAGTGTTAGTAGAAAGAGATAGATTAAACAAGATATGGAGGGGTTTCATAAAAACATCACGGCACCCTTTGATAATGAAAGCTGGAGACATATGCAGACATGTTTAGATTTTGGTTATAATTGGTCAACCGGAAGTACCCTCATTTGAAGATTTTAACAGTTTTTCTTGAAAAACTCAGTTAAATGTTATTATAACTTAAAGAATATATTATTCTCTATACGATTTGATTGCATTTTATATTTCATATTCAACAGATATAGAGTTAAAGAATAATAAAGATAAAAAATTCGTATAAATTTAATAATTCAGCCAGCTATGCTAACATAACCATGGAAACTGCTAATATATTCAGGTAATTCAAATTGACAGATGTCAGTATCAATAAAAAGAAAGTAATTGAATGAAAAAATAAGGGAAGTAATTCTAGGGTTAGAAGTTTTTAGATATAATAGAGACGATTACATTGGTTTGAACATGTCATGAGGAGAGATGAATAAATTAATAGAAGGTGGAAGAAACATAGGAAGACCAAATATAAGATGAAAAGACTGTATTGCAGAAGACTTGAGAGAAAAGGAACTGAATGAGGACAACACGCAAAACAAAAATTAGTGGAAGAAGAAAATAAAAAATAGCGACCCCCTAACGAATGGGAAAACTAAAGAAGAAGAAGATGTCAGTGTCTAGTGCAATTTGCATAGTTTGTTTATGAAATAACTTTACTGGAAATATAGGATCTTTTGCAAAAAAATTATGTATAGGGCGCGTACAGTTACATGACTTTGCTGCCTTTGGCAAGCAGATATGGGGACCCGTATCAAAATGACAGCAATTAATTATGTCCATAACTGACAAGTGTCATAATTTTTCATTCAAAATTTCAGGATTTTCTTATTTCATGTGATTTGTTTGTTATCAGGAGTATGGAATTCCGTTGCCGAGAAAGGGAATCATAAAATACCAAAAATTTAGAATCTTTTGCAAGAAAATTTATGTATGGAATTTGTACATAATACACAGGATTGACGGAAGGTATTGTGCTGGCCACATCAGATTTTTTGACATGTTTTAGGAAGGCAGTAGGATCGTTTTTAATACATATGTGTTAATTATACATTTGTTTTATTTATAGGACGTTTCGACCGCTATGCGTGTCATGATCAGCTATGTATAATTGTACATGATATATATTTTTTTTAAATTGACTAAGTTACATTTGGAACATCACAAGTTGATGTTACCACCACGACATCTTGGTTAGATGTAAACATCTGTTTGTTTATATGTGTGTGTGGAAGTATGTGTGTGTGTGTGTGGGACGTTGGAAGGACGATTACTCAAAAACTATAAGACTTTATATTTGTTTAACTACGGATTTCCCAATCGAACATTCATGAAAAGAGCTGAAAAGGTTTTGGTAACAACTGGACAACCGGAAGTAGCAGATTCTTGAAAAAAAATCTTCTAAATATTATTTTTGATTTTTTTTCTTGGTAATATTAAATAAAATTAAATTCTCTATCAGACACATTTAATTTTTTTATTATATCTCGTATAGGTTTGGAGATATAGTACATAATAATATAGAACAATCTGTTGTAATAAATCTCGTTGCTCAAAAAACAGATGAGATATTTAAATGTTTGTAATTGACAGATAAATGCAAAACGCCAGTGTCAAAAATCAGATTTTTCTGGGAAGTATATAATATATGTTATTGTATTTTTAATTAAATATGTATTTAAATTAAAGGTATAATATTACATATATCCCTAAGAAATATCAATAATACCGTCAAATAAATTTGAAGAATTTTGAACATATTAGAAGACAAAATTACTCATAGAACGAAGAAGATATACAATTTCGATTATTTGTGTGTAAAAGAAATGTTAAATTCGTTACTTATAGGGCTTGAGCAGACATGTGAATTTGTTGGCCTTGGCAAGCAGATTTGTAGTTCCGTGTCAGAATGACAACCAGTAGTTATTTATAGATGTCACAAATGTTATATGTCATAATTTTGTATTAAAAATTTCAAAATATTCTGATATCATGTTGTTTATATGTTATCAATAATATGGAATATACTTGGCGAGGAAAATAATATGGATTTGGAAAATCATAATGTTTTGAATGAAAACTTATGGTACTTGTCACCTATGTACATTATTACTAGCTCTCATTTTGACACGGGCCCCCATATCTGCTTGCCAAGGCCCACAATGTACATAACTGCTCGCGCCCTATGCAACATAAAATGAAAATGGCAAGAGGTATTGTGCTGGCCACAGCGGATTTTTTTTTGTTATTTTCTGTGTTCATATACTTTAAAATGGATTCCGTATTTTAAATAGGCGATATCAGAAGGCTTGAATGTAGTTTGAATTTGGAATAGAGTAAATATGTAACGTCGATATAGAGATGGGGAATTGTTATTAAAAACTCGATAATTTTAAAAACTAATAACTTTTTTTTAAAAAAAAATAGCCTTTAGCATTGCTGTGTACCGCAATGCATTGTAATAGGCTATTCCAGCTCAGTCGAAGTAAGCAAAAATTATTTAAAAAAAGCGAAAGTTTGTATATGTGAATGAATATTAGTGAAGAAATAAAATGAACTAATAAAATACTTCGTAAATAAGGGGGGTTTTCGTTTACAGCAGCTCGTCATTGTATAATGATAAGCTTGTAAATTTTACGAAGTATACAAAATCAAGGGTACTACCAAACCAATGGAGGTAAAGCAGTGTTTCCCAAAGTTCCGTTAGGGGGACGCGAAAGGAAATTAATTAATTATTTCGGGTTCAAAAACTACTGGAACGGGCCGAATTAGGGGGGCGCGAAGAATTTTAGAAGCCTGAAGGGGGGCGCGAAGAATTTTTGATACCTGAATGGGGGCGCGAGGAAAAAAGTTTGGGAAAACACTGAAGTAAAAAGTTTCAAATAGAGGAGGAGCAACCATCATTATTAGGTGCGTTCGGTAATTTCACACCGTGACACTTTTTAAACCATGAACCATGTACACCAAAGTGTAATTTATTTGAAAATTATGTTTCTTTTTAAATAATGCCTTTCTCAAAGATTTATATTCTTTACCTATGTTTTTGTAAAACACAAAAACATAGCCTTGACAAAAACTATGGAATAATAATTTCATTTAAATGTCAACGTTACTGGATAAATATTAGGACAGAGGGCAGTGCATTAGATAATTAGATATCTGTAACTCTACGACATACGTCATTATTATTGATGTGTTAGAAAGTAATGTCACCATTTACGTATATCTGTTACACAACATAAAAAACATAGACATACGTCAAATAATCTATCTCTTTCTAACATGAAATGTTGCTAAGCTACTACTGTATAAAGTGCTGTGTATTCTTTCCTCGAACAAGTGACCTTGAATTGTCATCTTTCGTGAACCAACGTATAGTAATATTATACCACACGGTTAATAAATGACTTTGAATTGTCATCTTCGTGAACTAAACTATAGTTGTTTTTACCTTCCGTCACCTATAGGTAAGGAAGGTAGATATTGTCTTAGGTCAAAAAAATCAATGATGAGTTTTTAGTAAATAAGCCCGTTTTAGGGTAAATATAATACGATTATACCATATTTACGATGATGCCTGTATGTATGTATGTATGTAATGTATGTATGTAATGTAATGTATGTATTTAATGTATGTATGAAATGTATGTATGTAATGTATGTATGTAATGTATGTATGTAATGTATGTATGTATGCAATGTATGTATGTAATGTATGTATGTAATGTATATATGTAATGTATGTATGTAATGTATGTATGTAATGTATGTATGTAATGTATGTATGTAATGTATGTATGTATGCAATGTATGTATGTAATGTATGTATGTAATGTATATATGTAATGTATGTATGTAATGTATGTATGTAATGTATGTATGTAATGTATGTATGTAATGTATGTATGTAATGTATGTATGTAATGTATGTATGCAATGTATGTAATGTATGTATGTAATGTATGTATGTAATGTATGTATGTATGCAATGTATGTATGTAATGTATGTATGTAATGTATGTATGTAATGTATGTATGTAATGTATGTATGTAATGTATGTATGTAATGTATGTATGTAATGTATGTATGTATGCAATGTATGTATGTAATGTATGTATGTAATGTATATATGTAATGTATGTATGTAATGTATGTATGTAATGTATGTATGTAATGTATGTATGTAATGTATGTATGTAATGTATGTATGTAATGTATGTATGTATGTAATGTATGTATGTAATGTATGTATGTAATGTATGTATGTAATGTATGTATGTAATGTATGTATGTAATGTATGTATGTAATGTATGTATGTAATGTATGTATGTAATGTATGTATGTAATGTATGTATGTAATGTATGTATGTAATGTATGTATGTAATGTATGTATGTAATGTATGTATGTAATGTATGTATGTAATGTATGTATGTAATGTATGTAATGTATGTATGTAATGTATGTATTTAATGAATGTATGTAATGTATGTATGTAATGTATGTATGTAATGTATGTATGTAATGTATGTATGTAATGTATGTATGTATGCAATGTATGTATGTAATGTATGTATGTAATGTATGTATGTAATGTATGTATGTAATGTATGTATGTAATGTATATATGTAATGTATGTATGTAATGTATGTATGTAATGTATGTATGTAATGTATGTATGTAATGTATGTATGTAATGTATGTATGTATGCAATGTATGTATGTAATGTATGTATGTAATGTATGTATGTAATGTATGTATGTATGCAATGTATGTGTGTAATGTATGTATGTAATGTATATATGTAATGTATGTATGTATGCAATGTATGTATGTAATGTATGTATGTAATGTATATATGTAATGTATGTATGTAATGTATGTATGTAATGTATGTATGCAATGTATGTATGTAATGTATGTATGTAATGTATATATGTAATGTATGTATGTAATGTATGTATGTAATGTATGTATGTAATGTATGTATGTAATGTATGTATGTAATGTATGTATGTAATGTATGTATGTAATGTATGTATGTAATGTATGTATGTAATGTATGTATGTAATGTATGTATGTAATGTATGTATGTAATGTATGTATGTAATGTATGTATGTACTGTATGTAATGTATGTATGTAATGTATGTATGTAATGTATGTATGTAATGTATATATGTAATGTATGTATGTATGAAATGTATGTATGTAATGTATGTATGTAATGTATATATGTAATGTATGTATGTAATGTATGTATGTAATGTATGTATGCAATGTATGTATGTAATGTATGTATGTAATGTATATATGTAATGTATGTATGTAATGTATGTATGTAATGTATGTATGTAATGTATGTATGTAATGTATGTATGTAATGTATGTATGTAATGTATGTATGTAATGTATGTATGTAATGTATGTATGTAATGTATGTATGTAATGTATGTATGTAATGTATGTATGTAATGTATGTATGTACTGTATGTAATGTATGTATGTAATGTATGTATGTAATGTATGTATGTAATGTATATATGTAATGTATGTATGTATGAAATGTATGTATGTAATGTATGTATGTAATGTATATATGTAATGTATGTATGTAATGTATGTATGTAATGTATGTATGCAATGTATGTATGTAATGTATGTATGTAATGTATATATGTAATGTATGTATGTAATGTATGTATGTAATGTATGTATGTAATGTATGTATGTAATGTATGTATGTAATGTATGTATGTAATGTATGTATGTAATGTATGTATGTAATGTATGTATGTAATGTATGTATGTAATGTATGTATGTAATGTATGTATGTAATGTATGTATGTAATGTATTGTGCAACGTAGTATCTTTGCACATTAAAGCTGAAACTTGAAGATGAACATAGGTAATAAATAAATTCTTGAATTTCAGGAGCAAAATTTATTTCTTATGCTCTGGTCGGAGCTATTACAACAACTGAACAGCCGTAATAAATAAACACATCACATGACAACCAAAAAATAATAGCAACAATGAAAATACAAGGTTGCTTTACAAAAATGATAATTATAACTATAACAATTGAAATAAGAAAATGAATGCATCTGTGCTGGCGTGGGTAACATTTAAAATTGAATTACCCGCGCTGGCACAGTAACTCCCCCTGGCAAAAAGAGTCGACCACCAGAGACCTCTGTTGGGCCGTTCGACGGTTTTCGTAACTCGCCGGATCCATGTACGCCGGTTTCAGTCTGTCAATGGAGACTATCTGATTTGTATTATTGACATTGATGTTAAAAAATTGATTCCCTCGTTCTATCACCCGGAATGGACCTGTATATGTGTGTGATAGTTTATGTCTAGCGCCATCTGCGCGTAGAAATACGAATTCACATGACTGAAGGTCTTTGTGGATGTAGGGAGTGATTTGACGTTTACGTGGAAGTCTGTATGTTGTATTTGAGAAAGTATTTTTAATTTGTGTGAGTATGTGTTCTTGAAAATTTTTCTGGACTTTTTAGGTTATAGACAAAGATGTTTGTCTGTAGGAAGAGAGAAGAGAGATAGATTTCCCGGGCAAGTGAGTCTGCCGACTGAGGAAATGTGTGGTTGATTCCAAAGCCAGTAGATGTGCTACTGGTGGAGGAAGGAAGAAAAGCGAAGATGAAGCTGCCAGAAAAATTTTCAAGTTTTGTTTTGTTGTGGTGATTTGATGTGTGTGAAGTGACATATGACGTTTATAAAATTGTCTGAGTTGAATATTCCACGAACAAGTGAGTCTGTCCTTGATGGAAATAAAATTTTAATGGATGAATATAATAATGAGTTTTGATGTGTTTTGACGTGTAAAATGACGAGTAATGTTTTATTTATATTTGAATGTTTTGGTTTGAATGAATGTTGATGTTGTGACATAGTGTATATTTTGATTGATGGTTGTATGACGTTTGTTTATGCTGTTTGGAGTTTAGTCTTGATGAAGATCAAAAATGCATGCTGCTAATCGGGGTCACCAATTGTGCAACGTAGTATCTTTGCACATTAAAGCTGAAACTTGAAGTTGAACATAGGTAATAAATAAATTCTTGAATTTCAGGAGCAAAATTTATTTCTTATGCTCTGGTCGGAGCTATAATAATAGTATTTTATTCTATCGACAAGTGTACATAACATGTATAGAATACGTCAAAAAGTACAAAGGTAATAATAAAAAAATTACATAAAATTTACAAAAGCCAGAATAGACTTTAGTACTGATCCGAAACCAAGAGAAAAATTACGTTGATATAAATTCATCCATCGTATAAAAAGATTTTTGTAACAAAAATGTTTTTAATAATTTTTTGAATTTATTTTTATTATTTTCTGTTCTAATATTTTCGGGAAGCTCATTGAAAATAGTTAGACCTTGCACTGAAATTTTATCTAAAGTTATATGTTTATTTTTTGGTATATAAAACTTTTGTTTTTGTCTGGTGTTGCATGAATGTAAATCAGATTTTTTTTGAAAATTACTTTTATTGTTGAAAATAAATGTACAGATTTCAAATATATACAGAGATATAACGGTTAAAATATTATATTGTGAAAACAAATTTCTACAAAAAGTCCTATATGAAACACTTGTGATTGTTCGTATTATGCGCTTCTGTACGACAAACACATTACTTGCGGAAGACGACATCCCCCATAAACAAATACCGTATCTTAGTCTTGATTCTACTTGAGCATGATATAGAACGATTAACTGTTGTTTGGAAAGAATATTACTTAAATGCCAAAATTGATAACTAATCGAGCTTAGTTTCGAGACAAGATTGTTTGTATGAAATTTACCATTTAAATTTTCATCAAAATTGTAACCCAAAAAACTTCCATTACTACTTCTATTGATTTCAAATCCATCATTAGAAATATTTAAATTTAGGTTTCTCCTGCATTGATAGAAATGAAAACGTAAATAATGAGTCTTGTTTAAGTTAAAATAAAGGTCGTTCTCAGAAAACCATGTCGAGAGTATATTTAAACAATTTCTGAATTTTTTTTCCAGCAGTTTATCGCATTTATCTGAAACAATTATGGAAGTGTCATCCGCGTATAGTGTTAAGTGATATTCATCACCAAAAACCGTAGGTAAGTCGTTGACGTACAGAACAAAGAGCGTACACGAAAAAACACAGCCTTGAGGTACTCCTCTACTGGTTAATATCGTTGAGGAGTTCGTACTTCTTAAAATGTTATTATTATCTTTACTATTAATTGAAACATACTGTTTCCGATTTTCTAGGAAAGATTTAATCCATTGAAGTGGAATGCCTCTAATGCCATAAGAAATAAGCTTCTCTAGTAGTTTACTATGACTTACGCAGTCAAAAGCTTTAGATAGATCACAAAAAATGGTGACTGGTTGTTCATTTTTTTCCATGCACTGCGCAATGACTTGAACCGAGTTTTGAATTGCGTCTAAAGTAGATCTATTTGGTCTGAAACCAAACTGAGCTTTATTAACAATGTTGTTCTGAGTTAGGAAGACTTAAAGTCTATTTAAGAAAGCATATTCAAAGATTTTTGAAAAAACAGATGTGACACATACATAATTCAGAGCGATCATCTTTTTTGTGTATGGGTGTGACTTTGCCAACTTTTAATTTTTCTGGAAAAAGTCCCGATACAAAGGACATATTAATTAAGTATAACATTGGCTGGACAATTATATTAAAAATTGATTTTACAAAAAAACTTGGAAAATTGTCTGGTCCACATGAGTGTTTATTTTTTATTTTATTCTGTACTAGTTTGATTAACTCATCTTCACAATAAGGTTGCAAATATAAGCTTTTTGACTGCGGTGCCATAGCTACTGAATTATAAGAGTTTGTTTGATTAGGTATTTGATTAACAATATTTACTGGTGCGTCTCGAAAGAAAGAATTAAAACTGTTAGAAACTTCCAATGGATCTGTTATTGTTTCTTTGCCTACCTTTATAGAGATATTTGACATTGGTGTGTTATTTTTGGTGTTATTGTTAATGACTTTCCATATGTCTTTCGAGATGTTATTGGATAAAAAAATGAAATTTTGATAATATTTTCTTTTTGTGTTGTTCACTAATCGCACGTGTTTCCGTTTCTCCTCTCTGTAGATATTTTTTAATCTACTATCTGATTTTTGCATCTGAAATAAAGTGAATAATTTATTACTAGAATTTTGAATATCACTAGTACACCACAGCTTCTTATTGTGTTTTATTTTTTTCATTTGTAACGGAAAATGTTTTTCAAAGTAATACGAAAAAATATTATGAAAGTTTTCATACGCATCATTCACATTCAGATCTGAATAAACATTTTCCCAACTTTCGTTTACAATATCGCTAACAAAATTATTAATATTATTCACATTATAATCTCTAGAGTAAATTTCAGTGAAGGTTTTATTTTGTATTTCTAAATTTACCAGTATTGCATTATGATCTGAGAAGTAGTTATCGTTGACTGCGCATGAAATATTTAAATTTGTAAACAGATGGTCTAATTTATTATTTTTTCTCGTGTTTGAATTTACTATATTTTTACAATTATATTTACTTAGTAAGCTGCAGATTTTCAAATAGATATCCTTATCTCGAATCGGATCAATATTAAAATCACCGCCTATTAAAGCATTATAATCTTTCTTTAAAGTGGAATCTAAAATATGGTTTAAAGTATTTAAAAGAATATTACAGATTTCATAACTGATATAACATGGCGTTCGGTAAAAGTTTAAAATAATATAAGTGGCTTTAGGTTGTGAGCACCATTTTACACCACAAATTTCAAAACTTTTTTCAGAACAGTACTTTTCAAGATTTAAAGGTTTAACAACTACACTTTTATGGGCCCAAATACCAACACCACCTCCTTTATTATTAGTGCGACAGAAACTAGAAATGCAGTTAAAATCTGGAAATTTATACACATCTATAGATTTAAAATTACATCCAGTTTCCTGTAGGCATATAAATTTTAATTTACTGTTTTTATTTAAAATATATTCGGAAGAAATTAGATTTACCTTACTAAAAGTTAATATTTGACAATTTAAGTATAAGATATTTAATACATTCTTGTCGTTTGTTTTTGTTACTTTATTACAATTGGTTTCTGTCTTTTCTGAAAAAACCTATTTATATAAACACCTTGTGGCCATCTACTCGCATCAAGAACTTTATCATAATTTTCAATATTAACTGTTATTTTAAAAGACGCATAATGGTCTGGAAATTTAGAGTTCATTTCTTCACATTTTATCTCTGGTATATCTTCTTTTAAATGTTCAACCACATCACCCGGCGTAGAACCTGGCTTTATTCTGGAAATAAATACGAAAGTTTTTTTGGAGGCTGCTGAAATATTATTAATGTCTTTAGCATTTCCAATTACTGCAGTTCTGGTCTTCCTTTGGTTCGAGCGATTTGCCACGACTGACCACTCATTGTCATTACTGTTATTAGGCAAACTATTTAAATTTAAATCACTATTGTTTTGTATAGTTTTATTTTTAATAGCAGAATGAGATTCTCCATTGTCCATTTTGTTTATTTTGTTTACTTTTTGTGGTGACGACCTTGCGTTCATATTGGTTTGAAGTTGTTTCTCGTTAGTTTTATTTTTATTTGGTGAATTTGCAGTTTTATTTTGTTTAGTTCTAGTGGAGATATGTTTATCGTTTATATTGATAGATGGCACTACAGTGTTAAAATCGTTTATTTTAGACTGTAAAAGATTAATAATTTTAGTTTTATCTTTTATTATTTCATCTTTATCAGTTATAATTTGATCTTTATGATTTAGGATTTCTTTTAGATATTCAGTTTCTTTATGCAGTTCTTTAATTTTATGAAGTGGATCTCTAGCGTCCACGAACTTGTCATCATCTTTACAACACTTTGTCATTAAATTATTTACTACTAAACCCTTTTTGTCGCAGCATGATTTATGGAAAGCATTGTCACAGTTTTCACATTGATTTATATTGTTTACTGCTGCTTTATTGCACACTTTACAGGTAAATTTTAGATTTTCACTATTCACTACTTCAATAACTTCTTTGTCGCTAGGCGCCATTTTTCTTTACAACAACTGAACAGCCGTAATAAATAAACACATCACATGACAACCAAAAAATAATAGCAACAATGAAAATACAAGGTTGCTTTACAAAAATGATAATTATAACTATAACAATTGAAATAAGAAAATGAATGCATCTGTGCTGGCGTGGGTAACATTTAAAATTGAATTACCCGCGCTGGCACAGTATGTATGTAATGTATGTATGTAATGTATGTATGTAATGTATGTATGTAATGTATGTGTGTAATGTATGTATGTAATGTATGTATGTAATGTATGTATGTAATGTATGTATGTAATGTATGTATGTAATGTATGTATGTAATGTATGTATGTAATGTATGTATGTAATGTATGTATGTAATGTATGTATGTAATGTATGTATGTAATGTATGTATGTAATGTATGTATGTAATGTATGTATGTAATGTATGTATGTAATGTATGTATGTAATGTATGTATGTAATGTATGTATGTAATGTATGTATGTAATGTATGTATGTAATGTATGTATGTAATGTATGTATGTAATGTATGTATGTAATGTATGTATGTAATGTATGTATGTAATGTATGTATGTAATGTATGTATGTAATGTATGTATGTAATGTATGTATGTAATGTATGTATGTAATGTATGTATGTACTGTATGTAATGTATGTATGTAATGTATGTATGTAATGTATGTATGTAATGTATGTATGTAATGTATGTATGTAATGTATGTATGTAATGTATGTATGTAATGTATGTAATGTATGTATGTAATGTATGTATGTAATGTATGTATGTAATGTCTGTATGTAATGTATGTATGTAATGTATGTATGTAATGTATGTATGTAATGTATGTATGTAATGTATGTATGTAATGTATGTAATGTATGTAATGTATGTATGTAATGTATGTATGCAATGTATGTATGTAATGTAATAATGTAATGTATGTATCTAATGTATGTATGTAATGTATGTATGTAATGTATGTATCTAATGTATGTATGTAATGTATGTTATGTATATAATGTATGTATGAATTTTTTTTTAATAATTTATTTAAGCATGCTCAATATTACAAAATATTACATGCTTATTTTAGTAACTACATTGTATACATGTTATACCTAGTCTTAATATCTAAATTTTGTTTTTACCTTCCGTCACCTATAGGTCAAAAAATTCGGTGTTGAGTTTTCATTGAATAAGCACGTTTTAGGGTCTTTACAATATGATTTTACTATTTTTACGATGATGTCTGTATGTGTGTGTGTGTGTGTGTGTGTGTGTGTGTGTGTGTGTGTGTATATGTGTGTGTAACCGCGGTTTCGTCAACGATATCTCCAATGAATTCCAAAAATTACAATTCTTGCGTATTCCTCTTCCTTACAACCATATGCAGACTTGTTCAGATTTTGGTTATAATTGATCAACCGGAAGTACCCTCATTTGAAGATTTTAACAGTTTTTCTTGAAAAACTCAGTTAAATTTTATTATAACATAAAGAATATATTATTGTCTATACGATTTGATTGCATTTTATATTTGATATTCAACAGATATAGAGTTAAAGAAGAATAAAGATAATAAATTTCATATAAATTTCATAATTCAGTCAGCTATGCTAACTTAACCATGGAAACTGCTAATATATTCAGGTAATCCAAATTGACAGATGTCAGTATCAATAAAATGTAAATCAATGAAAGAATAAGGGAAGTAACTCTAGTGTTAGAAGTTTCTAGATATAAGAGACACGATTACATTGGTTTGAACATGCCATGAGGAGAGATGAATATATTAATAGAAGGTGGAAGAAACATAGGAAGACCAAATATAAGATGAAAAGACTGTATTGCAGAAGACTTGAGAGAAAAGGAACTGAATGAGGACGACACGCAAAACAAAAATAAGTGGAAGAAGAAAATAAAAAATAGCGACCCCCTAACGAATGGGAAAAACTAAAGAAGAAGAAGATGTCAGTGTCAAGTGCAATTTGCATAGTTTGTTTATGAAATAACTTTACTAGAAATATAGGATCTTTTGCAAGAAAATTTATGTATGGAATTTGTACATAATACACAGGGTTGACGGAAGGTATTGTGCTGGCCACATCAGATTTTTTTATATTTATAAATTTATTTTAATTTTGTTTAAGATTTGTTAATATTTTTCAGAAGCAACGGATTTAACATTACATATATTTAGGAATGTTTATTACACAAATATTTCAAAATCGATGGTTTTAATATATTCTAGAAATTGCAACATATAATTTTGTACTAATTCTTCATTCGTAACCGGCCAAGTTCCACCACTGTTCAATGATATCTGATTTATAAGTTCGGCTCTCTCGCTCTTTAAGACTTCACAGTTATATATGAGATGATTTACTGAGTCATTTATCTCACCACGTCTGCAAACATCACTCTATTATTTTAAATTTATATAGATAGTTTTTCAATTTGCCATGTCCACTTAAAATTGCTGTTAATTTCGGGTTGTACGGTAGTTTAATGAGAAGTCTTTTTTTCTATATTGGGGAAAAACATCTTGGTAGTGTCACCTTTAGTACTGCTTGACCACTCACATTGCCATTTCTTGATACTAACTTTATTTTCCGCACTGTACACTGCACGTATTAAAGCTCTCACTTCATCATTATTTTCGATTTCTTTAGATTTCAGTTCTTCGTATATTCTTATTATTTCTTCTAATTTAAGTATATAAGTGTTAACACACAGGATGCTTCATGGAATATTGTTCTGTCTCCTTTAAGGCTTTATATTTATAAGTCTTTGAATTTTTTTGATTTTTATTTGATTTTGTTTTTTCTGCAGGGCACATTTCCACGCTGGCAATCCGTAAGACAAAATCGGAATTATTGCACCTTTGTAAATAATATTTAGCGCCTCTTGTCTAAGTCCCCAGGATATCTTTGCAGATTTCGATAGAATATAAATTAATTTGCAGCATTTATCTGTTATATATTTGAATTCCTAGGTATTCGACTATTTTAACCTGTTGGAAAATCTTGTGATTTAGAAAAATACTTATTTGTTTATTTACTAAAGTTCTTCTCCTAGTAACAAGCATGGCTTGTGATTTGCTGTCGTTAAATTGTATTTTATTATTTTTGCCCAATCCATAACTTTATTCACTTCTATATTCATTATGTTTTCTGCTTCTATAATATTCGTTCCCTTTGTTAATATGCCAAGGTCATCTGCAAATGCTATTACTTTTGTTTTTCTTGAAAAGTCTATTCCGTTCATTTCTAGCACTGCAGATCGTTTATCAAAGTAATTTTTTGCAAGGTTGAATAAATTTCTTGGACACCTCGAATCTTTCATTGCTTTTATTATTGCAGGCCACCGCGCTGCGTTGAATGCACCTTTAACATCTAGACTGACAAGCACCACCATTTTCTTTTCCTGGAAACTATCTTCCACAAATCTCTTTAGCTCCATAATAGCTTCGGTTGTCCCTGAGTTTGGAATAAACCCATACTGGTTTTCGTTCATCAAATGATTGGTGCATAAATACTTCGTTATTCTATTTATCATCAGCTTTTCTAGTAGCTTTCCATCGACGTTGATTAAGCTTATTGGGCAAAATTTTCCTACTTCATGTAAATTTTCCTTTCCTGGTTTAATTATTGGTATTATTACAGCCGTTTTCCACTCTTTTGGAAAATAAACTCGTATCAAGCATTGATTATATAATTCTGTGAAGAACTTGGGATATTTTATGAATAATCTTAAAAGTCTCTCACTTGATATGCCGTCCATTCCTGGAGCTTTCTTGGGGTTCATATTTTCTAGAACATTTTTAATTTCTTCTGGAGTAAAAAGTTCGTCATCTTCTGTATATATTGGGCTTCTAATGTCTTCTCGGATACGTTTGTGATACTCATTATCGTCTTGAGTACTGTCTTCTGGTATGAATTCTTCTAACATACGATTTAATGTGCTTTATGTATCTGTCGTGTATTCATCGTTTTCTTTTTTAATAGTTGTGAGTCTTGTTGTGCGCTTGGCCTTGTTGGCAGCCATTTTGTAAACCGAATTTCATGGATTACTTTTACTAGACACATTACAGTATTCTTTCCATGACTTGGCTTTTTCTTTCTTGATTTGTAGCGAATAGTTCATTTTTTGTTCTATACATATTTTTTTCCTTTCTTCTCTAAGGTCTTGATCATTTTTGGTTCTTTGAAATCGTCTTCGTAGTACGTTTACTTTCTTACGTGTCGATGTTAGTTCATCTGTCCACCAAGGGACAGTTTTCCCTTTATTTTCATATGTTTTAGCTTTCGAGGTTCTGAATGACTTCGAGCAAGCTGACCGAGAATTACTGTGTACTGCTTTATTGTTAGTAAATTGTACGACTTTTTGTAATTGCATTAAGTTTACTTTTATGTCTTGTTTTATATCAAAATAGCCTGAGATTGCGTAAAATTGTAGACCTTTGTGAGCTATATCTATAACAACCATGTATCCATTTGAAATTTAATTTATCAATATGATGTTTAACATTTTGTTTCTTGCTAATATAGCAGCTCTTTTATGACCACTTCCCTGAGCAAATACACTTATATGATTTGGAATTCCTCTCAGCACATTTTCGGTCTCATAAAGTTCTTGTATGAAGGCTAAATCTATATTGTGTTGCTCCATAACTTGCAATAAATTTTGCGTAGCTGCCCTGGAATGTTGTAAATTAATTTGAATGGATTTTAATATTGAATTGTTTCTGTCCTCACCTCTTTTGGCTGTGTTTTGAATTTTATAGTTGTCTTGTACCCTTCGATTATTTTTTCGACTGGATTCATAAATTTATATTTTTAATATACTTTTTTAAAACGTTGAGGTAGCAGTGACAGTTTTTATCTAGTGCGGAGTGGTTTACATTTAGTGAATTTATTCCAGTTTGTACAATTTATGCACCTATAATTTTCTTTTCTCGTTCTACAATCCTTAAGATTATGTTCTTCTGCGCAGATTGGGCATGTTAGTTTTCCCTCACAAGATTTTGCCATATGGTTAAACTTGCTGCATTTGACACATCTATTAACAGATAAATAGTCTTCAATATTACAAATTTTCCAACCAAATTTCAATTTATTACGCTTTAATTTGTGTCTAATGTCTGATTGAACCTCTATGACTAAGTTTGAAATATTCTTTTTCGTTTTGAAGACAAATTTCGCTTTTATGTCTCGCTCCTTTAGTTTTAACTCCGCATTTTATGGTAATATGATATTTTCCGCATTTTCTATACTCATTCCTCCCGGAACATATTGAAGATAATAAGTTTTGGATCCCTAGGTTTGACGACTAATACATACTTTCAAATCGCTACAAGTATGATTTATTTTTTGAGTTAGTACTTTTTCTTTTTCATTAGTTGATTTGACAAGTACATTACCATTTTTAAATGTTTTGATTGACTGTATTCCACTTTTCAGCTAAATTGGATCTATTTTTCTCTTTAGTTCTTCTTTGACAGCCACAGCTGATTGTTTATTTTTCGAATTTACAATGACTCTGAATTTTTTACAGGTTTCATCTCTTTGCACGTTGGTTTTAACAATTTCACTATACCGTTGGAAAGCATTGTTTTTTTATTACACTACTAGATGCCTGCACTTATACTTTTTTTTGTTTAATTCACTTTGTAATTTGACAATGTTTTTTTTTCTTTTTTCTGTTAACTCACTTTTTAAATCATTATACACTTTTCTCACATCGTACACTGCTTTTAAAAATCTTGTTTGAGATTACTCCTTAAATTACCGTTTTTTTTTCCATAACTTGAACTAAACTTTGAAGAGCACATCATCCGCCATCACGTCACGGATATGTATGTAATGTAATGTAATGTAATGTAATGTATGTATGTATGTATGTAATGTGTGTGTGTGTGTGTATGTGTGTGTGTCCGTGTGTGTGACGAAAGTTTCGGATCCCATAACTTCAATACCAGAATTCCAAAAATTATTTCGTATTCCTCAAGTTTACATCCAGAAGAAGAGGTGATTAGATTTTGGTTATAATTAGTCAACCGGAAGTACCCTCATTTAAAGATTTAACAGTTAAGTATCATTTATTGACATTTATCGTTATTATAACTTAAAGAATATAGTATTCTCTATATTCAGATAATTCAAATTGACATATCAATAAAAAGTAAATGCATATGGCAGAGATGAGGATGTTGAGATAGATGTTGGGGAAGACACGATAAGGAATGAAAGTATAAGGGAAATAACTCTAGTGTTAGAAATTTTTAAAAAGATACAAGAGGGACGATTACATTGGTTTGAAAATGTCATGAAGAGAGATGAAAAATATATTGGAAGAAGAATGAATAACTTTGTAATAGAAGCTTGAAGAAACAGAGGAAGACCAAATATAAAATGGAAGGACGGTATTGCGGAAGACTTGAGAGAAAAAGAAGTGAATGAGAACGACACGCAAAACAGAAATGAGTGGAAGAAGAAAATAAAAAATAGCGAACTCTAACGAATGGGAAAATCTAAAGAAGAAGTCAGAGTCAAGTACAATTTGAATAGTTTGTTTATGAAATAATTTTACTGGAAATTTAGAAGCTTTTGCAAGAAAAATTGTGTATGGAATTTATACATAATACACAGGATTGACGGAAGATATTGTGCTGGCTACATCATATTTTTTAAGTTTGTATTTATTTGTAAAAATGTAATATCAGTGAAATATAATGTATAGGGAGGCGTAAATAAATATTAATTTTATTTTTTTAGAAAGTATCGACAGTCCAGAACGCGCGATCGTCCCCGATTAAAATCCTGAATAAACGTGGTTTACTCAATTTCTTTAAATACATTTTAACATTATCTAACTTGACACACAAAATTGGCATAGGTTTTTGTTGTTGTTTTTAGAGAAATGTATATGCTAAGTAAGGTCTTCAATAACAACAGCGAGCCCGCGTTTGGTTTCCTTTTTTTTTGTTTCCCGAACGTTTCTAGTACTAAACCACGTCTCGTCGTGATTTAGTTGGTGCACCACGCCACTTCGAGATTTTAATTTTTTGGACACTGTCCCTCGTTCGGGACAGTAGCCACGTCCTTTCTTGTATTGAAATAATTCTTAATAATTTTGCAATTCTTCCCTATTAAACCCGGATAATAACCAGTTTTTCTAACTGCTTATCGTCAAAAGACGGTTTTGAAACGATCAGTCACCGATTATTAACCTGTTGGTTTAAAATCGATTATTAACCGGTTTTCGCTCACTTAAAAGTCAATTTAATAACCGGTAAAAAACTGGTTTCGACCCATATGTCTGCTATTATGTGCTAGCGTACTAGAAAGAAACATTATGAACACAAATATCATAATTATTTACTTTATAGGACTGTGTACAATAATGAGATTCGAACGGTAGCGTTCACTGACAATCGAGCTAAATTTTTGCGCTCGAATAGCTGTATCCTCACGTGCCCAATACTTACTTTATGAGTAGGTACCGTTTAAAAAACAGGTATATCCCCAAAGTTGTGGTAGCTCAAAATTTGCTTAATATAGCAATATTTAGCACTAAACGAGTATAATAGTATAGCATTATAAAATACCGGAATCGCTGCATGCGGTACTAGACGTGAACTTAGAGTACCATTTGAAAAACAGAAATATCTCCAAAACTATGGTAGCTCAAAATTTGTTTAATATAACAATAATTAGCACTAAATGAGCATAATATTATATCATTAAAAAATAAAGAAATCGTTGCATGCGGTACTAGGCGTGAACTTAAGGTACCATTTGAAAAACAGAAATATCTCCAAAACTGCTGTAGCTCAATTTTTTTAACATAGCAATAATTAGCACTAAACGAGCATAAAACTATAGAGTAGTGGGGGAAGGCCGTTTCTAGACCATCAGCCGCAGCAAAATGAATCGAGCGTGCATGTGTTTTTCTGTGGGGGTTTTATAGGTGGAATATTGTATGAGACGCCACTGAATGTTGTTGTCCATAGACGTAGGAATTATTTTTGTAACTATGTATACATTTTGTTGTGAATATTGCTAGAGACGACGCTGGAAACTGGTTGTGGGATACAAGGTGAGGTAATTGTTTGAGGCGTAGGAGTATTGCAAGAGACGATGCTGGAGCTGGAAACTGGTTGAGAAATTGTCGTAATTGGAAGTTTAAGGTTAATATCATTTTATATATAAGTTCAGATTTTATAAGGTAAAGGTGTTTGACCCAACAATGAAACAAGTAACATGAGTAATACATTTAGAGAAGTCGGCAAAGAAACCACAAATTCCCACGGTAGACAAAATTTTCCCAGGCTGAACCGTCCCCATAACCGAGGCGTAGGAGCAGTGCCAGAGATGGAACTGGAAGCTGGTTGAAAAATAATAAAACTTGTCGTAATTCGAAGTTTATTTGTATAATATCATGATAAATACAAGTTTATAAGGTAAAGGTGTTTGACCCAACAATAAAAACAAGTAACAAATACATATGAGTAATATGTTAAATACAAGTTCAGATTTTATAAGGTAAAGGTGTTTGACTCAGCAATGAAAGAAGTGTTATACATTATTTTCTTATTTATTTTATATGATTATTTAAGACAATACACATATTAACATTTATACAATTTGTGAGTATGTGGCGGATCAAGTATTCAATATATTTAGTAAGTTATCCGCCACGTTACCCTCGCCCATTGTTGATCAGCTGTTCCGAGGTTACCTTGGAACAGCTGACAACCAAAACATCATTAATTTTGTATTCATTGTCCAAGACAGTCAAAATTATTTAATAAAATTATATTTACTATATTTGTTTATACAATTTAATTTCAAAAAGTTTATTTTACACATTGTAACGATTGGGATTATCAATCAAAGATAATCCGTTTCGCTACAAGTACAAATTAATTTAAAATACAATCTAGTTAAATATTGTAGAATGTCCCCATGCTAATGTGTCTGTGGAATTATCAATTAAACACCTTTTGTCATCATTTGCAGATAAAGCATGTTTGTTTTGAATTTGAGTATAAATTCCATGATTTTTTGACCTGAATAAATTTTGTTCTACACAAAATGATTTATTTGACATTAACGTTTCTCTATAATCTTCATGACTGATTTGACCCTTCACTGCACATTCTTTAATTCCTTTAGCTCTTTTTATTTCTGTTTCCTCTGTTAGAATAGAATACATTTTTGATCTCAGACCGACAAATTCTAAAATAATTTTACCCTCCATTTCATCTTTAAATTTTCCTAATACTGCTTTATTTTGCGAAGGAATACAATATGGATTATTCGGTTTAAAGTTTGAAGTATCAAACTGACTTAAATTTTGTTTCATATCTTCATAAATGTCATCAACTGAAAATTCATAGATGAACGAATCTGTATCTGTATATAGTAACTTTACTCTATCTTCATATTTTGGTTTTATGAATGAATAGTGAAAATCATACATATGATATTTTGACAGTTCTAAAATACAGAATCCCAAGTAAATAGGTTTGTTGTATAAAATTTTCAATTTATTCATTTGAATAGCAACAAAATTTTCATCGAAAATAGATAGACTGTGGAAGTGTGGTTTTGATATATAATATTCCGCGCCTCGTTTTAAACCGATATTTTCCCAATGCGTAATTAATTTTACGTCAACACGATTATCAATATTTTCCATGGTTTTTCCATATGCTGCGTTATTTTTCAATTTGAAGTAGTCTTTTTCAAAAGCACTAGTTGCTTTAATTCTCATATTTGTATTAAGATCAATATAAATTTTCATCCAGTTCGACTGATTAAAACTTAGAACTCTATGAATTTTAGTTAACTCTAAACCATATTGCATTGCTTGTTGTAAATTTCTGTAATGCATTATATATCTGGATTTATTGTAAAAATTTGCAATTAATTTTTTATGTTTCGAATTTGGAGGATACACAGTTTCAACGCAAAAGGGTAAATCATTATGGTTCTCATGTAAACTATCACAATATTTCAGATCAACTTCAAAAATGTATCCAACATCTGAATTTTCAGGAATATTTGAAATATTTAAATTGTGTATTTTTTCATCTGTTAACCAATTAAAATTATTTGTCGGTAAATACATAGACATCGCAAGCCCATACAAATTGTTAGCATCCCAGTAAACTACATATTTTGAAGGTAAAGACGCATCATATAAATTCGATGACATATATTTATTATTGGCTTTTGAGAATCGATTTGAACACTGTGAAATGCCTCCCCGGATTCCTTTTTACCTCTCGCTAAGAGAGGTATTGGATTCATGCTAAAAATCACATATCCATATTTTATTGAATAAGCACGTTTTAAGGTCCCTACAATCCGATTTTAACATTTTTACGATGATGTCTGTGTGTGTGTGTGTGTGTGGATGTATGTGTGTATGTATGTAGGATGTTGGAAGGACGATTACTCAAAAACTATAAGACTTAAAAATTGTTTAATTACGTATTTTCCAATCGGACATTCATGGGAAGATCTGAAAAGGTTTTGGTAACAATTGGACAACCGGAAGTAGAAGATTCTTGATAAAAAATCTTCTAAATAATATTTTTTGAAAATTTTTCTTGGTAATATTAAAGAAAATTAAATTCTCTATCTGATACATTTAAATATTTTATTATATATTCTATGGATTTAGAGATAAAAGAAATATAATAAATAAAATAACGTTATAATAAATTTTACAGCCGAAAGGATGCCATGGAAAATAGTTGACCAGTTGAACTGTTTGTAACTGACAGATAAATGTCAGTGTCAGAAATTCATAGATATTACTAAAGAGTTTTTCTGGGAAGTACATATACATTATATTATTTCTTAATGTATTAGTAGTTAAATATTTAAGATTATAGGTCTATTACATATATCCTTCAAAAATACAGTCAATCCTGACAATGACTTGGAAACATTTCGAAAAATTAGAAGAGGACAAAATTTCTTCATATAATGAATTTAAAATTAAACAATCTAAATATAAGGAATAGATATATGTAAGTACAATTTTTGGTGTAGAATGTAGGTATACAAGAAATGTTAAATACAATAGGACGCCTTGACAAGCAGATATGGGGACTCATGTCAGAATGATAGCTAGTAATTATGTATATAGATGTATCATAATTTCTCATTCTAAATTTATTGATTTTCCAATTCCATATGGTTTATTTTCCTCGACAAGTAAATTCCACACTCCTGGTGACAAATTAACTACGTGTATTTAGAAAATCTTGAAATTCTGAATGAAACATACTGACTAATTATCATTCTGAAACGGGCCCCCACATCTGCTTGTCAAGGCCAACAATGTAACATGACTGTTCGCGCCCTATACTTATGTAACCAAAAAAGGAAGTGGCGAGAGGTATTGTGCTGGCCACAACAGATTTTTTGATAAAATTTAACATGTCAATATCTGTTAATAATTCCAGTTTGACTTTTGTTGTCTTTAGAAGCGCATCCCAACTAAGACCAGGCGCTGTAAAATAGTGGCATGGGTCTAGGTCATATATATTCACACATAAATTTCGAAAATTTTCAAAAACATCCGCTAAAAGCAAGACATCTGTTTTCAAATATATATCGGAGTAATCACTCAATGTTTGACATTTAAATTCATTCCACACTTCTAGAGCATGTTTGTAATCAGTATCGCTTATAAAATTATTATTAAGTATGTCATTAAAATATTCTTTATCTGGTAAATTAGTTATTGATAATTTCTCAAATGAATCTACATACATGTAGGGAAAGATACCTTTTCTAGTTACAAGATTAAATTGTCGTGAATTTGGAAAGTATTTGAAAGTATTTATGAGTTGTTCTGGTTTCAGATTTTGCACTAAATTGCTTAAAGATTTACTCATGAATCTATAAGAGTCTAAAAATCTCAGTTTTATATAAACATTTTTATTATTAATTCTGTCCACTAATAGATGTTTAGTAAATGAAATATACTTTTCTTTATTTTTTGGTATGACATCTATTTTTCCATCGTCAAATGCCAAATGTCGTATGAATAAGTGACAGTCATAATTTGTAAGATTATGAAAAAAAATTGGTACAAACTTTAGGATTTTAAAATTTAAATTACATGAGTTATGAGCAGCACCACGAAATTTTCCAGTAAGGTGGCAATGGTCCTTTACTTTATCAAAAATTTCTACCTTTTGTTCACAGATATGACAAACAATTGTTGAATTGAAACAGTCCAACTCATTATCTGTTAGAGGTATCATAGGCATTGTAATTTTCAAAATACGATCGTAAATATCTCTAATATCATTTGAAATATACTCAACGAATTTATGTGAAGCGTCTTTACCGGAATATATTCTGAATTTGTTTAGTTCATTGTTATATGAACATTTTATGAAGTATACAAAACTGTATGGTTTATGTACATGTGTCTTATTTGTGAATGAATGATCCATTGCAGGTAAACAATACGAGAAAGGAATTTGTAAAGTTTCGAAATCAGCGTAGCAGACAAAGGGTACTTTTAATTTCCGTTCAAAATGAGTGAACTCTAAAATATTTTCATTTTCATTCGGTAAGAAAGTGACTACATAATTACAATCATTATTTTGATGTTTAACAAGATTATCTTCAGTAGTAAAATGAATTAAACAACTATCACATATCCATTTTTTATGTGATTTCTTATTAATTTGTTTACTAACCAAACGTGATAAATTTTTAATCCAAACATAATGATTTTTATCATCATCCTCCAGATATAATAAATTAAAATGATTCTGCTTTCTATTTTTTGTATAGTGCAGCGGACCTACAACTATATAATTTCTGTTTTCATAATCAAATTCAATCCCAAATACATTTACGGATACATTGTTTATTTCCTCAAAATAATGAATGTCTTCAATACGTACTGGGAAATTTAAATGTGTAAAATTTAATTTGTTTTCGTGTGGTATATATTTTATGACCCTATCCGCATGATCGGGTGAAGGATAAAGCGCAGACAGTATAGCCCATTTGAAACATTTCTCGTCACCGTTTTGTACATTAACACAAGCTTTCTTCTTTTCTATTTCCGATGGTAGTGGGATGTATGAGGATGCCGAAAATGGACTATATTTGTTTACATTTATTTCTAAATGTTCCACATGTACCAAACTCCAACCAGAATCCTTTTCCTGTAAGCATATATTCATATTAGAGAGACACTTTTAAAACAATTTAAAGATAATACCTGAAATTCTTCGGTGTCTGCAATGATTCGTGATGAGTAGTTGTCATAAATTTCTGATATATCCGTAGACTGTGTAATTCCTTGAAATTTTGTGTTGAACGATTTAATTTCATTTATGTCTCCCTTCGTTGGTAAAATATATAGACAAAATAATTCCATATTCACTTTGATTGAGTTATGAATACTAAGTTGATTTGCAATTATTTTACATGTTTGATTTTTAATTTGTTTTAAGA
This sequence comes from Harpalus rufipes, assembly GCA_951394225.1. Classification (NCBI taxonomy): domain Eukaryota; kingdom Metazoa; phylum Arthropoda; class Insecta; order Coleoptera; family Carabidae; genus Harpalus; species Harpalus rufipes. The sequence goes on along the minus strand of OX596281.1, from coordinate 26,930,529 downwards.
ATGTTACAATATCTGATTTAATATTTTCGTTACTAATTTTAAAAGATATTATTCTGTTTTTGAAAGCTGTCTTAATTATTGAAATATTAGGTCCACAATTAGTGCAAGCTTTTAACTTGTGTTTGTTTGTTTTTAAATGAGAATTGAAAAGAGACTTGATTACATTAAGTTCACATGAATCACAATATATGTAATCATGAGACAATTTTCTTCGTTTAGGTGAATGAGGAGACAGCTGCTGGTTGGCACTTTTCTGCATAGTGTTTTTAACCTTTATATTATGGAGATTAAACAAATGCCTTTTAAATGAGAATGAACTATACTGCTTTCCGCAATACTCTCAAAGTAAATTTCAATTTTTGTTATATTTATATTTAATATGTCTTTGTAAACTATTTTTTAATTTATACTTTGTACCACAGACTTTGCATAAGAACATAAATAATGACTTATAACCTTATTTTATATTGTTTGTTAACTATACTTCTAAATGATTTGTTTTCTAAATAACGTTTGAGAATTTTTCTTGAATTATTTCTACCTCTTCGACTAAAAAGTATTGAACATTTTAAACATTTCCTTGAGTAATTAACAAATATATTAATTCTTTTCTCACAAATTATACAGTATTCAAAATCGTTCTGGATGTAACTTTGCATATGTTCTTCATGAGATGGTACAAATTTTAAATTCCAAAAATCAGTTTTCATAGCACAGTCTGAGCAATGTATTTCACCTGATTTATTTCGGTTTTATAATGTGTCAGATACTGAACACAAAAAAAAAATATGTGTTTCCGATAAACAATCAACTAATCTAACTACAGAGCTTTTAAAAAAATTAGGTACTTTCATATTTTACTGAATTTTACACATCCTCTTGCTCCATACTAAAATATAATTATTAAATTAGAAAAAAAAAAGTTATATAATTATTAATGTTCACTCACGTATCAAATCGAAATTTTGCGAATCTATCGTCTGATGTAGTTATATTTGTTATATATTTCCCTCCCAACTCTATGATTTGTTGATCTGTTATATTTTGGAATCTCTGGGGTAAAAATATAGTAAACTCTTCAAGTTCCAAAATAACTCTTGGACCGTATTTTGTTTTAATTTCTGTCGCACTTTTTATTAAATATTTTTCATTCACTGTCAAATCAGAAATTTTTTTATACTCGAAGCCAACAGCGAGTTTATTTAACTGGTTAAGTGCCATTTTTTATATAGAACAGAGATCTTTGAATTTATTCATTTATATAACACAGGTTTAACCCCCCTCCTCCAACATACTATTTTAACAATAAAATATATCCTTTATAACCAGAATATTGTCTTAAAAATATTTATACATAATCTATGTTGATATTCAAACACATTTCCATAATAAAATCCTATACTAACATGTCACTTCAATTTTTTATCTTCCTACATAATACAATTAGCTTACGAATGTAACTGACCACACACAAACTGGTTTCTTGAAAAACATTTGAAACGTTTATGGTATGGTGTTTAACATAATATAAAGGTAAAAATTATTAAGATTAAGCGAAATGAAATAAACTTTTGTTTAGTACAACAGGTTTAAAAATGTAAACATAACACATTAGACGTATTTGGAGGTAACGACCTTTGGTTATGAATGTAACTGACCAGACATAATGTCTAAACTGGTTTCTTTAAAAATATATTGGAAACAATTATGGTATATAACGATAATAAAAATGCGTTTCGTTTCAGTTATATGTAAATAGCACAAATGGATAAATTTTACTTATAAATATTGCAAGTTTTAATAAAAGAGCTCAGTGCTACACTGTAGCAATGCCTATTTTAAATGGTGTTACTCAAAATAATATTTTTGTAACGTTTTTATTTATATGGGTGAAGTGTAAACATAGACAAATATTATTAACCAAAAGAGTACGTTTATTAAACGATGAATAAATATTAGAAATATAATTAAAAGATTATAAAAGTAACTAACACTATGATTAACATATATTAACACTAATTTAAAGACTAAGAATATTATAAGACACAAACACTAAGATTATTTATTTAACTAATTAACACTACTGTTTATGACACTAATTTATGTTCACTTGTCGACTTGTTTTTATATCACCAACTATTCACAACGTTTATTTATATCAAAGTTCTTTACTCGTTAGTTCTATAATACGGAATGTCCCCTGGCTTTGGCGGTGGGTTATATATACCTGGCTAGATTATCTTTGGAACCTCCTAGAGAACATCTAGAGGTAAACAACATGACACAATAGATTAGTCTCCGCGACTAGTCCTAACAAGTTCGCTGCGCACAGACACCGAGGCGCCTGGTAGCGCGGCGGCGGCGGCCGCGGGGGTTACGTTACACTGCCCCCTCCTTAAGACTGTTTCGTCCCGGAACAGTCCGCGGTGACGAAACCTGCATGTACTACCCTTGGTGCATTCCGAGTTCTTAAAGAAGTGACAGTCGATGGTCCGCTCGACTTCTTCTTTCTGTCCGTTAGGGTTAAAGCTGCAGACGAGAATTTCAATGCCGGTGAAACGGAAGAGGATCTCTAACATGTTCCTTACAATCCTCCAGTCCAAACCGTCTAGACCACAACCTAACTTCGGTACCGCTAGCTTCAAAATGTCATTCTCCAGTAAATGATCCTTCAAGTCACACAGCGAGTTCCATAGATTGCGATATGACGGCTTCTGGTACGAGCGTGGTTTTGTTACCAAGTAGTAGATATACCGCTGATGTTTAGTATTGTTATCCCTCAGTCGTAGCATCTTCCCGACGGATCGACCTTGGTTGGCCAGTTCTTGTAGTCGTCCTTATTTCGCCTTAAAGACTGAGGCTATGCCGCGGGACATCTTTAAGTCTTCTGATACGCAGTGGCCGAGGGAATACTCTGAAGACACGGTGAACAGATATCGGTGTTCTTCTTTTGTCACGCAGTACCGCGCCTTGCGTCCAAAGGAGTAGTTCTCCATGAAATCTTCAAAAGTAGGTTCTTGAGCTATGATTTGACGAACTGTTGCTCCATTATGGTCTTCGTGGTTGTTTCCGGCAAAAGGGGCTAGCCGATTAAAGTGTACCACTCTCGGCTTCCCGGTAGGTCGTTTCTTAATTCTATAAACCACGTCGTTTATTCTTTTGACTACCTCATAGGGGCCCTCCCAATTCTTTTGCAGCTTTGGTGATAACCCGCGGCGCCTTTGTGGGTTGTAAAGCCACACTAAATCCCCAGGTTGATATCCACCTTTTTCGGCTTTGATGTCATACCTGTCCTTCATCCGGTCGCTGGCAGTTTGAATGTTCGTACGGACTTGTTCATGAATGTCATCCATTCTTCTCCGTAAGCCCGTAACGTAGTCTTCTCCGGCCAGGTCTTCCCCAGGTTTGCTGCCGAACACTAAGTCGCATGGTAAACGCAACTCATGTCCGAATAAGATGTTCGCAGGAGTTTGCCCTGTCGTTTCATGCACGGATGAACGATAAGCCATCAGGAACAGATGAAGATGTCGGTCCCAGTCTCTTTGGTGGTTGGAGACTACCTTCGACAAATATCGGTTGATCGTTCTGTTCATTCGTTCAACCATGCCATCGGACTGCGGATGTAATGCAGTAGTCCTTGTTTTATTAATTCCTAATATCTTACAGATATTTTGGAAAACGGCAGACTCGAAATTTCTTCCCTGGTCGGAATGAGGTTCACGTGGTACCCCGAATCGGCATATACATTCTTTAACTAAGGTTTCAGCGACCGTGGTGGCTTCTTGATTGGGTAATGGATTAGCTTCAACCCACTTGGTGAAGTAGTCCATGACAACCACGATATATTTATGTCTGTCGTCACTTTCTGGGAATGGTCCGGCCACATCAATCGCAATGCGCTCAAATGGACTGCCAACGTTGTATTGACGCATTGGAGCTTTTCGTCATCTATGAGGGCCGTTGTTTCCAGCGCAAACCACACATTTCTTGCACCAGTCTTTAGCATCTTCAGTGAAGTTAACCCAGTAAAACCGCTGGCGCAATCTTTCTAGAGTTTTAGTGACTCCAAAATGGCCCCCAGATCCGTCATGGATCTCTTTCAACACGTCTGGTATTCTACTCTTAGGAATGACCAACTGAGCTTTCTTCTCAGTTCCATCGGCGTTCTCTACCACGCGCTTCAACAGGCCATCCTCAATCACCATGGAGTCCCATTCCGCCCAGTACGCTTTTACACTCTGTGAGTATGGTGCAACGTCTTCCCATATTGGTTTGCATTCTTCTGCTTTCCACTCCAATATAATTTTCAAATTTGGGTCATTTTCTTGGTCTTCGCGTAGTCCATCGGGCTGCCAATTATCATCGACTACTGTTGTCCTGGCAACGGTAAACTGTTTCTCTTCAAGTCGACTACAATGTTTGCAGTCACCTTGGCAAGGCCTTCTGGACAATGCATCGGCATTACGCTGACTGGTACCTATCCTGTGTTCGATTTTGAAATCGTATTCCTGTAGTTTTTCAATCCATCTAGCCACCTGACCTTCAGGATTCTTGAATTGTAGCAGCCATTTTAATGCAGCATGGTCAGTTCTAATCAAAAATCTTCTACCGTACAAATATTTGTAGAAATGTTCCACGGATTTGACGACCGCCAAGAGTTCTTTTCTGGTCACACAGTAATTCCTTTCTGGTTTTGACAAGGTCTTACTAAAGTAGGCAATAACCTTCTCATGCCCATTTTGTGTCTGGGAAAGAACGCCACCAATTCCGACGTTGCTAGCATCTGTGTCTAGTATGAATTCTCCTTCAGGTAAAGGATAACTCAAGACGGGTGCGCTTGTCAAAGCATGTTTTAGTTTTTTAAATGCAACTGTACAGTCCATTTCCCAGATAAATCTTCTTCCTTCTTCAGTAAGCCTTGTCAGTGGCTTGGCTATGTTGGCAAATCCAGGTACATATCGCCGATAATAGGTACACAAACCAAGGAAACTTCTGAGTTCGTGTTTGTCCCTAGGTGCTGGCCAGTCTCTCACAGCCTTTATCTTCTCCTGGGCCCGTATTCTTGAGCGTTCGTCATTTCGTTCGTATTCGTCTTCGCGTTCGTTTTCATGTTAGTAGTCACAGTAGTCTGTGTTTCAAAAACAATATTGGATATGTCATTGTCAGTGTCAACTGTGTTGCAGCATTTATTCACATCATTTACAAGTTATAAAAATTATTTGTTAATCATTAATAAATATATGATAAAAGTGAACTCTTAACTAGTGGTTTCAGGTTAGCCTTCCTCAATCTCTGGAAAACCTCTTCCAAATTCTTCATGTGGTCCTCGAATGTCTTACCTACCACAATAATATCGTCGAGGTACACTAAACAGGTTTTCCAAGATAGCCCAGCCAATACCGTTTCCATGAGTCGTTAAAACGTTGCAGGAGCATTGCAGAGCCCAAACGGCATTACGGTAAATTGTCAGAGTCCTGTACCAATGGTGAAGGCTGTCTTCTCCTTGTCTTTTGGATCCAAATCCACTTGCCAGTAGCCGCTCTTTAGATCCAAAGTGGAGAACATTTTTGAGCCAGCCAAAGTGTCTAATGTGTCGTCTATTCGAGGTAGCGGGTAGCTATCCTTCTTCGTCACGTTGTTAAGTTGACGATAATCGACGCAAAATCGTGTAGAGCCATCCTTCTTCTTCACTAACACCACTGGTGAAGCCCATGGACTGCTTGAAGGTTCAATCACACCTTCCATCTTCATGTCCTCGATTATTCTTTCTGCTTCCTCACGCTTCGCCAGTGGTAGTCTTCTTGCTGGTTGACGGATGGGTCTTGCGTCTCCGGTGTCTATTTTATGGTGAACTACATTAGTTCTCCCTTTGGTTTTCTCATCAAATTGGAACACATCTTTAAATTTTCCAATTAGATTCTTTGCCTTTGTTCTCTGGTCGGCGGTCAATTCTTCAAATGATGTTGTCAATTGATTGATTAACTTGTCCGGAACTTTCTGAGATGTGTTCCCTTTGGCCTTTACAGTTCGGATAATCGAGGATACTGCCATGCATTCTCCTACAATTGTTCCTCTCTTCAGAACAACAGGATAAAAATTTACGTTCATTATCCGAACTGGTATTACCTGGCTGGCTTTGACCAGTGATTTTCCGACAAAAACTCCAGTGCCGGTTTTGGCATCATCATTCTTGGGCTCCAGCATAACGATACTTCCCTCACAGAAACTACCATCTAAATGCGCTTCCAGGATAGTTGCACTTCGTTCTGGGAGGGTAACGTCATCGGCCATTAGTACGCGCATAGCTTTGTCATCTCGTGGATTTAATACGAGTTCTTCTTCATTGACCATCATCACGCCCTTCTTCAGGTCAAGTTTAAAACCATGCTTTGTCATTGCGTCCATTCCGAGTATTAATTCATCTTCAACTTCAGCTACCAGCGCACGATGTTTAAAGGAGGTGCTTCCAATAGAGATAGTGACATCTACTTCTCCTAATGCGGTAGCTTGTTCTCCCGTTGCTGTGCGTAACCGCCACTTAGTTGGTTGAAGATGCGTCTTGCCAGTTTTCCTTATGAAGTCGGGTCTAATTATAGTTTTTGTCGCACCCGTATCCAGTAGCATTTTCATTGGCCTTCCGTTAATAGAGCCATCCACATAGATGCTATTGGCTTCATGATGAAGAGATGCGACATAACTGATGGATAGTGGAGCTACTAGATTACGGGTCGACAGTTGTCCCTTCGCATCAACCCGATTTAGTTTTCCGACTCCTTTTCTTCCTTTGTCGATTCCGTCTTCTTTTGAGAGTTTCTTTCTTCCAGCAAACACTTCACTTGCAATTCGTCGCATTGTCTCTTCCAGATCTTCAGAGTTTTCCTTTCTCTCAGCATCGATATTTCGCACTCGTGATTGGTTACGTGAAGCTTGTTTGGCAGCTTCATGCTCTAATGCATATGAGAGTGCGTCAATTAGAGTTTTAGGACGGCCCAATCGCAGTGCTTGTTGAGTTTCGCTGTCTCGAACCCCGTAAATGAATGATTGAGTGGCCAGGCACTCCAAAACGCTGTCAGGAGCCGTAGGATGTGCGAGATGAACCAAACGAGCTACGTCAACTTCAAATTCTTGAAGGCTTTCTTTTGAACTCTGATACCGGTTCCTCAGTTGCGTCTGGTACACCTGCTCCAGATGCGCATTTCCAATCGCTTGACTAGCTGGTCGTAGTCATCTTGTTCTTCTTCTTTCAGCGTTTGCAGGATGTCGATAGCTTCTCCGCGCAACGAGACAGTCAACGCCGTAGCCTTCTCTTCGGGCGTCCAATTTTTCGCTTTTGCGGCCGCTTCAAATTGTTTTAAATAATTTGGCCACGAAGATTTCCCATCAAATTCCGGAGTTTTTATGTGCATCTTTGAAGTAGTATCAGGTTTTACTACTTTTCTTCCTTCTATTAGACTTGGCTCAGCCACACCAGAATTCGGAATTGACGACGATGTAATTTTAGTGTTTTTTTCTCGTAACTCTTCTATCTTCTTGTCACACTTTTCTTCTAAATTCTTCAGGTCTTCTTCAGTTTTTCTAGAATTTTCTTCTAATTTTTGTTCTCATGTTCCTGTCAATTCTTCTTTTAATGTTCTAGAATTTTCTGCCAATTCTTCTTTTAATGTTCGAGAATTTTCTTCTAATTTATTCTCTAATGTTCTACAATTTTCTTCCGCCTTTCTAGAATTTTCTTCCAATTTATTTTCTAATGCTCTAGAATTTTCATCTAATTTTTCTGTCAATTCTCCTTTTAATATTCGAGAATTTTCTGCCATAACATTTAATTCTTCTTTTAGTGTTCTAGAACTTTCTTCTGATTTTCTAGAACTTTCCTCCAACTTTTGTTCTAGTGTTTCGGTCAATTCTCCTTTTAATGTTCGAGAATTTTCTACCATAAGTTTCCCAACGTCGGATAGGTATAGGCCATATGAAATTTCGAATACGTAATCTTCAGCATTTTCGCCAGCATCTATTAATGCTTGCCGCAGACGAGATTGTAGAACGCTTTTCAGTCCTGTCGTATCTAATTCTCGTTCTTCCAGTTCTTTCTTGAGATCACTTACTTTTAATTCACCTAATTTTACTTGTTTAGTCGTCATTTTATTTATTTTTTATTTACACTTCACAGTTTATTAACAACCCCACACCTGACACCAATTATAACGTTTTTATTTATATGGGTGAAGTGTAAAACATAGACAAATATTATTAACCAAAAGAGTACGTTTATTAAACGATGAATAAATATTAGAAATATAATGACCACACACAAACTGGTTTCTTGAAAAACATTTGAAACGTTTATGGTATGGTGTTTAACATAATATAAAGGTAAAAATTATTAAGATTAAGCGAAATGAAATAAACTTTTGTTTAGTACAACAGGTTTAAAAATGTAAACATAACACATTAGACGTATTTGGAGGTAACGACCTTTGGTTATGAATGTAACTGACCAGACATAATGTCTAAACTGGTTTCTTTAAAAATATATTGGAAACAATTATGGTATATAACGATAATAAAAATGCGTTTCGTTTCAGTTATATGTAAATAGCACAAATGGATAAATTTTACTTATAAATATTGCAAGTTTTAATAAAAGAGCTCAGTGCTACACTGTAGCAATGCCTATTTTAAATGGTGTTACTCAAAATAATATTTTTGTAACGTTTTTATTTATATGGGTGAAGTGTAAAACATAGACAAATATTATTAACCAAAAGAGTACGTTTATTAAACGATGAATAAATATTAGAAATATAATTAAAAGATTATAAAAGTAACTAACACTATGATTAACATATATTAACACTAATTTAAAGACTAAGAATATTATAAGACACAAACACTAAGATTATTTATTTAACTAATTAACACTACTGTTTATGACACTAATTTATGTTCACTTGTCGACTTGTTTTTATATCACCAACTATTCACAACGTTTATTTATATCAAAGTTCTTTACTCGTTAGTTCTATAATACGGAATGTCCCCTGGCTTTGGCGGTGGGTTATATATACCTGGCTAGATTATCTCTGGAACCTCCTAGAGAACATCTAGAGGTAAACAACATGACATAATAGATTAGTCTCCGCGACTAGTCCTAACAAGTTCGCTGCGCGGGGGTTACGTTACATTTTAAAAAGAAAAACATTTTTGAACAGCCTAAAATCAAATACAGTTGTATGCATTTATAATCACTACGTGGAAATTGAAAGTTCAAATATTAACAGAATTCCTATTACAAGAAATTTTAATCAAAATCGATATTTAAATTATAAAATTATTTGTAGGGATTGCTTTGACGAAAGTTCTCGAAGTTCTTATTATTTGAATTTATTAGATATAAGGATCGATTTTTCTAACATTAGTATATATCTTTCGGAACAACACAATATAAAACTATTTGATTTAAACGAAGCATTTGGGCATAGACGGTGTTTCAAGTGTGGAGACTATATTATAAATATTATTACTAAAAATGAATGTGGTAAATGTAGGGAAATATTAAACCAAGTAAATTGAAATTAATATTTTTCCTTGAAAATGAATGTAAGTACTATAATTTCTTAAAATTTGGAATAATATACATACAAATTATTTTTCAGATTATACAATGCGAAGAAAATATTTGCCCTATATGTGGTATTCTCAGTCTAATGATTGAAAGAATACTAAATTTTAAACATGAGTAAGGATAATAAGAAATTTTGAATGAATAAAATTAATTGAAAATCTATTTTTTTTAGGGGAGAATATCCGAAGGACAGGTAAAACGTTTTCTATCTGAAATATTTACTTTCTAACTATTTTTTTAAAATTAGTAGATCGTTGAAAAGGAAAAAAATAAAGAAACGGGGTATTGGGGAAACAAGTAAAAGAATAAAACAAAGTTAATATTATTTTACTTTTATTATATTAATTGTACATAATTAAGAAAATATATTCTTATTAATAAATGTTTTAACCAAATGTTCATTATTTTTACAAATATAACAACGCTTAATTAATGGAGCTGGGCCATCTATATGATCTCTCTGTGTTGGTAAATTATAATGTTCCGTACACGGCAATCTTCTTATGATGTCCAAGTGGGCTTTGAATTTGTATTGTAAATTCATCCAAATTTCTTGCAACTCTAATCCTTGGAACAATTCTAATATATTTATAAATTTATCTTCACTTATCCCCTTGCAAATGTATATAGTGGAAACATATTTGCGAATAAAAGAACGATAGTTGTCTTGATTCTGCCAATTTGACGAATATTCATTAAATTTTTCTTCATTTATAATATCTAATTTGTAAGCGATAGAGAGCAAATCACATGCAATCAGTTTGTCAACCATTTTTTGGTATAGAATTCTTCAAAACAGGTTTCACTATTTCAATCAGTGGGGAGGGGAAATAATATATAAGTATTCGCAAACTCGAGAAGACACCAAAATCACTTGACTGTACTTGAAGAAAAAGTTCTCACCGTAAGTATAATAATTACAAATTTGTGACAGAAATTAATATTATAAATTGTATGTCTCAGATGGCACTATTCCAAGAGCAAAGTCCTTCGAGCAGTTCGACTTCTTCTGTTGTATTCTACAACGACTTTGCTGAACTAGTCAAGAACGATGAAATCTTCAAATATTTATACAAAGATGGTCATCTATTACTATCTTCAAATTATCCACTTAATAAATCAAAAACCAAGTGGGTGTCAATAGGATTGACTGTTACAAGGAACTATATACCTGTTATTAAAATCAGTACAAGCAAACCTTGTTTTCCCGGCATTCAGTTTACTCAAACGGAGTGGGCTGAATTATTTAATTATAGAAGTATAATTCTAAACTATCTTGAAAATGGAGTAGATATGTCATATCAGAATATAAGTGGGGATCATGGATTTGTACTAAATAATATTAAAGACAAAATTTTTTGACCCTAACATGGAATGCTAATGAGTACAATCTTGTTTTGGACACGCAGTCAAGTAAAACTCTTTTTAGATTGAGTAATTTATTATTACATAATTTTGAATTACTACAAACATTAGAGTTCAATGAATTTTACAAAAAAGTTTTGTTTCGTGTACAAACTTACCGTAAAATTAATAATTGCGAATGTACAGAAAAATGTATAGAAATTATTTTAGATAAGGATATTAATTTAAATGTATTAGCTTTTAAGGAGTTATTATATGTAAAAGGAAAAAATGAAATAATGAGTTAGGAAATAAGAACTGAAATACACTAGTATTGTAGAAAGGAAATATTCTGTATAAAGGAAAAAATAAATACTGATATAAACTTAAAAACATTTATTATTCATAAAATTACAAAAAATATTTCGGTGTGAGTAAATCTAACCAATTTTTTATTACAAAAACATTTCGTAAAGAACAAATAAAAGGTGGGGAATGTGAAAAACATGAGAAATTTATTGTGTTGGCAATTTTTAAACTGGGGTATTACACTAAGTCGATGACATCAGCAAACAAGTTCAGTTTGTTTTGTAAATATTTCTTCTTCCTAGCTCCTTTAACGAAAATTTTCGAAGCGTTTGATAATTCTTGTTGTATATTTTCTAGTATTTGCGAATAAGCACTAGCTCCTGAATCCCAATATAATCCATGATAATTATCTAACAACCACTGTGATTCTTTCCGGCGTGACTTATTTAACTGGCCCCAATCATAAGGTGGTTCAAGAAGAAAATGTTGTAATTTTTCACCATTTCTCGAGAGAATAGCAATTTCTTTCGGAATAAAGTCGCCATTATTCGCAGTGAAACCTTGGATGTCTACGATGAATTCCATTGCACAACTAACTATTCCACTCAAATTACACAAGCTTTTTAACTGAGCTGGTCATCACATTATATTCTACCAAGCGATCATGAATAATAACGCAGTAGGCTGTTGTTTTATCGGGGAAATTTTCAGTTGATTCGAAGTCAAGTCTTACATCGACAGGCGCTGTTTTCAAACTGTCATTTTGTTTGGAACAATCCAATACTATGAGCGGCTTTTTATTAATAAAATCTCCTTTGTTTAAAAGCGGTTCTGGTACTTGGTCATAATAAGCTGGTTGAAATTGTGTGTACATATCGTACAAAACAGCATAACGATTATTTTTTATATTCAAGTTTAAATTTTCATAAGGATAATTTTCGGAATTAAGAAAAAGTTTAACATTAGAAATATTACAATGATCAAATTCACCAGCATTCTTCGCATCTTGATTTTTCCTATCAGTTTGAAATGCTAATATAATAAATCGAGGCTTCTCGAATTGTGAAGATGTTTTAATTGTCCATGTTTGCGTTTGAGTACTAACAGGAAGAATTGGATACTCAAATGTAGACCACGATCGAAACGGAATTTGAATTTGTTGGTTTCTTTCCAGTTTCTTTAAAAATTTAAGTTTAATTTTGTCATTTACATAGACATATGGCATACGCCATGAAAGTTTTGTTATTTTTAAAGTTAATTCTTCTTGTGTAACGTATGCATTCGAGTCTGTCTTTGATCTAATGATAACAAGTTCTTGTTTAGAATTCATAAGAATCTTTTTATAATCTTCAGCGAAACCAAGAAGCATATTCAGAGGTATTAGCACATTAAACTGTCCTTTATTATCAGTAATAAAAGAGCTGCCCCATCCAGTATTTTCGAGTGTTCTCTTTTGTCCTTCATTAAATGAGCAGTATCCTTTTAGGGTGGTTGTTATTCCAGGATTCTTGGTCCGATCAATTTCAATACCATTTAATTCATAACGTATCTCATCAAACAAGTGTGCGATGCCGTTATTGATAAAAGTAGATGTTGCAGCTGGAGGCGATCCATACTTTTTTAATAGCACACCTTCAATAACGATAGAACTTTCGCTAGGAAGTGTGAAAAGATCTTGTTTTTGAACAGGAATCCGAATTTCATCATTATTATTGAATGTAGTAGCAATATATGGTTGATGCGAATGTATTTCATAACGTGTTATAGCCTCCTCATAAAAAATTTCTTCGTCAATTTGTAAAATACTATTCATTTTTCAATTTGTAGCCTTGTGTTTTAAGAAATTTTATATTCTTAGGTGTTAACCTCTTAGAAGACTGTAACTGAGTGATAACACGTTTCACCTTAATCACTCTTTTATTATTAAAATTAATACCCATTAATTCGTTTAAGATGTAATCTAACTGTAATATTTTCTTCTTGAAAATCAACAAAGTCCTTGTCTTGATCAAGAACTCTTACTGTTATATTATCAATTACTCTCACGGTTACTGGTAAATAAATGATGGTTGAAGGCACTTCAACTATTTTATATCCTGGCGCTGCGGTTGGAAAGAAAACATGTAATATATGTTCACTTGAATTATTTTGATATGATCCTCCGCAAATATTACAACTTATTTGTATAATATGTTGAAATAAGCAACCTTTGACTTTAAATTTGCACATCACTATAATCTGTTGCTAGGTAACAGGAATTAATAATTTGACCTAATGTCAAAACTGTCATAATTTATATTTGTAATGTTTATAATTAAATATATATATATAATATAAATAACTAACTCTGTTATTACTGCTGCACTGCACTCTGAATCTCACTTCTTCAGGTTATGGGCCCAGGTACAGTATATATTACTGGAATTTATTGAATTGAACTTAGTCCCGAAAATTTTGAGGTAATGGCAGAGGAAGAACATTACAAAATTCCATTATTCAACGGTACTAATTATGACAATTGGAAATTTCGTATTGAAACGTATTTGGACGAACATGAACTCCTAGAATACATTAATACCCCACCGGAAGATTTAAAAACTGCGGTGGATGCAAAAGAATTGGATAAAATTCAAAGTGATCAGAAAAAGGCTATACTGGTGAAAAGGGACAAAAAATGCAAGTCCGCTATCATTCAAAGAATTTCTGATTCACACCTTGAATATGTCAAAGACCAAACTACTTCTTATGACATATGGAAAACATTGAGAAATACGTTTGCTCGGAAAGGAATAGCTAGCCAATTATTGATTAGAAAAACATTACTCAGTATGAAGTTCAACCCTACTGAAAGTACAATGGAATCTCATTTTTTAAATTTTGATAAATTGATTAGAGATTTACGCTCTACTGGTGCTACACTAGAAGAAACAGATATAGTCTGTCATTTACTGCTGACAATGCCAGCTGAATATGACGTTGTAGTGACAGCTATAGAGACGCTTTCGAATGAGCAACTAAAATTAAGTTTCGTAAAAAATCGTTTGCTAGACGAACAAGCCAAACGACAAGGGTCAAAACCAAATATAGAAACTCAACCTCCGGTAGCTTTTCCGGCGCCCTCTCAACAACAGAAAAAGTACAGTTCTTCGAACAACAAAAACAAGACCGCAAACAGAAAAACACACAGATGTCATAACTGTGGAAAATTTGGTCATTTTCGTTCGGAATGCAGAAAACAGTCCAATTGGCAGCAAAATTATAAAAATGGAAATAATGCACATCTTGCACAAAACACGGATGAAGAAAATTTCTGTTTCTTATCCGGAAAAGATAAGACTGAAACAATAAATTGGTACCTAGATTCAGGCGCATCCGAACATCTGGTAAGTTCTGACAAATATTTATTGAATGGAAGAGATCTTGAACAACCAATTTGTATAAAAAGTGCTAAAACGGGTTCCTCCATGAAAGCAAAGAAAATTGGTGAAATCCATATAAAATCATTTGTAAATGGTAATCCAAAGAACATAAAAATCAAGGATGTACTTTATGTACCTGGCCTATTATTTAATTTACTGTCTGTATCAGTTTTAGAAAGAAATGGTTTTTCAATTGTATTTGAATGTGGAAAAGGAATTATTTATAAAAATAATAAAGTAATTGCAGTAGCCCATAGAAAACACAAATTGTATGAACTTCAATTTGGCTGGAAAGAAGATTACGCCAATATATGTGAAATAACAAAAGGGGCCGAGCTGTGGCACCGTCGACTAGGACATATTGGGATAAGTTCATTACAGAAACTAAAGAAGATAGTAAATGGTTTGGACACGAATTTTTCGGAAAATGAAACACAAATATACCCAATATGTGTAAAAGGAAAACAAACAAAGTTACCACATCAACAAGAACGCCCTCGTGCTAGAAGGCCTCTCCAACTAGTTCACAGTGATTTGTTTGGTCCGGTTACTCCAGAATCCTATGATAAGAAGAAATACATACTCACATTCATAGACGATTATACTCATTTCACTGTGGCTTATCCTTTAACAGGCAAACATGAAGTATTTCGATATTTTAAAATTTATGAAGCAATGGCTACAACACACTTCAATTTGAAAATCACAAGATTTAGATGCGACAATGGACGCGAATATCTCTCAAATCATATGAAAGATTATTTTGAAGAACGCGGTATTCAATATGAATTCACAATTCGTCATACCCCACAACAAAATGGTGTTGCGGAGAGAATGAATAGGACGATTACCGAAAAAGCACGATGTATGCTGCTTGAATCAAAATTGGAGAAACAAATGTGGACTGAAGCAGTTCTAGCAGCTGTTTATTTGATAAATAGATGCCCAACCAATGCGCTTAAAGATAAAGTCCCGGCAGAAGAATGGTATGGCATGAAACCAGATATGAAGAAACTGAAAGTTTTTGGTTGCAAAGCATATCTGCATATACCAAAAACACTCGTTGGAGGAAAGTTTAATTCTAGAACTAAAGAATGTTATATGCTTGGATATTGCAATAACGGATATCGACTCTGGGTACCCGAAGAGAACAAAGTATATTCAGGAAGAGATGTTATCTTCGATGAAAGTCCCCAAAGAATCCAATCGAGTGATTACTCAGCGGATTTCTATGGTCACGGAGGCGAATCTGGGATATCTGAAAAAGGAGGAGAAAGCGACCAAAGAGAAGATCTTCAGGAAAAGGAACACGAAGAGAAATCAAGAATAAATGAAGCACAAGATGGTGAAATACAAGATTCAGCGGAAAGAGAAAACGAAAATGTAGAAGTAACAAGAAGTACCAGGATAAAATCAACACCAAAATATTTGCAAGATTACGTAGTACTGGCTTTAAATGCTGAAACATATGTAAATGATGTTCCTAGCACATACAAAGAAATAGAAGGTCGAGATGATTCAAAAGACTGGTATGCCGCAGTACAAGAAGAAATATCAGCACTGAAGGAAAATAATACTTGGACTATAAGCAAACTACCATCAGGAAAGAAAGCTATAAATAACAAGTGGGTATTTAAGATTAAACAAGACGGAAGCGGAAAAGTCAAATATAAAGCGAGATTAGTTGCTAAAGGATGTTCACAGCAAAAAGGGTTTGATTACGATGAAGTTTATGCTCCAGTAGCTAGGATGAATACTCTGAGAACACTTCTAGCTGTCATAAATAATCAAGACCTTAAGACAAAACAAATGGACGTCAAAAATGCATTTCTCCATGGCGACCTGGAAGAGGAAATTTACATGACACTGCCTGAAGGTTTCACAGGTGATTCCAATTTAGTATGCAAACTCAAGAAATCGCTTTATGGTCTAAAACAAGCCCCCCGTGCTTGGAATTTGAAATTTGATAAGTATGTCAAGAATCTTGGATTTTGTCAATCACAATATGACAAATGCTTATATCAAAAATCCAACGGAAGATCGAAAATCTATCTCCTGCTATACGTAGATGACATACTTATGGCAAGTAGCAATGAAACTTTGTTAAATGAGACTAAAATTTACCTGGAAAAAGAATTTCGAATGAAAGACCTTGGAACTCTTTGTAACTTTCTTGGAATAAAAATAGAAAGGACAAGACAGGGAATGATACTTAGTCAACAAAATTATCTTCAAAAATTATTAGAACGCTTCAACATGGAAGACTGTAAAGGAAGTAAAACACCGATGGAAGCAAAGCCACCTTCAGACACAAATTCAATGTGTATAATTGAAAATAAACCATATAGGGAACTCGTAGGGTGCCTGATGTACGTCATGCTGACCACAAGACCAGACCTGAGCGCATCGGTAAACTTCTTCAGCAGATTTCAAAGCAACGCCACAGAAGCCCAATGGATAGGTCTGAAACGAATACTCAGATATATCCATGAAACCAAGGATATTGGATTATTTTACCCGAAGGGTCATTCAACCCCATTAGTCGGCTATGCAGACTCTGACTGGGCAGGTGAGAAAGACCGTAAATCAATTTCTGGTTTTCTCTTCGAAGTTTTGGGTGCCACTGTTAGCTGGACAACCAAGAAACAATCGACAGTTGCATTGTCCTCGACAGAGGCAGAGTATGTAGCTCTTGCCACTGCTGGAACAGAGTTTGTTTGGCTCAAAGGACTCCTACAGGAACTGGGAATTGATTGTAATAAACCAGTGACAATCTGGGAAGATAACCAAGCCTGTATTCATCTACTCCAGAGATGGCAACACAGCAGATTGAAACATATAGACATCAAATACAACTATATCAGAGATCTTCACACAACACGCGAGATAGAAGTGAGATACATACCGACGGAAAAGCAGAAGGCTGATATTTTAAACAAAGGGATGAGTAAAGGAACTTTTGAAAAACTGAGGCAGAGTTTACGATTAATACATTGTAATGTAAAATTGTAAATTTGTTATTCATTCTTTTGTAATTAATTCTTTTGTAAAATGTGTTGTATAACTGTTATATATTCTAAAGCAAATTTAAATTGTCAGATTGAGGAGGAGTGTTGAAATAAGCAACCTTTGACTTTAAA
Organism: Harpalus rufipes; assembly: GCA_951394225.1. Lineage (NCBI taxonomy): Eukaryota > Metazoa > Arthropoda > Insecta > Coleoptera > Carabidae > Harpalus > Harpalus rufipes. The sequence goes on along the minus strand of OX596281.1, from coordinate 26,912,695 downwards.
TTTGCACATCACTATAATCTGTTGCTAGGTAACAGGAATTAATAATTTGACCTAATGTCAAAACTGTCATAATTTATATTTGTAATGTTTATAATTAAATATATATATAATATAAATAACTAACTCTGTTATTACTGCTGCACTGCACTCTGAATCTCACTTCTTCAGTATACTATTCACTTTCATAATGTTTACAATTGAATCAGATTCATGTAATTTATTTTCATCGAGAATTCTTTTATGAAATCCCAACAAAGATCCAATGCTGTCTTCTTTCGTAAAGTCTATTTTATTTGAACATGAAATATGACATTTCAAAGTATTGTTATTCGGAGTAAGTTAAAACTTTATCTTATCTTTTTTATCCTCATCATGATCGTCATCTATGTCGCCCAAAGTATTTCGTATGTAATTGTTTAAATCTTCAATATCATACGCTCCAATTGGGATTGTTATAGATTTTAAAATATTTCCTTCGTAGTAGTAAAATTTATTTTTTCCATCGAGAATGTTCGGGATTGAATTATAAGATTGAAAGTCAACAAAGCCTATAACCCACTCTCCACCATTATTGTCGCCGTTATCATTTTCTGCTGATAAATGTAAAGGTGGTGAAAAATCTGCACTTAATTCAGACCTTCGTCCTGTGAGTGTAATTGTAAACGACATTATATTTTATTATTTAGAAGAAACTGTAAACACAAATGTCCACAGTTAAATGAATTAAATTTTTGGTATCGTCGATAATTATACTTTATTTTTACATCTTTCCCAAAATAATTAACTAGTTCAGAGGGTGGTTTTAAGTTTCCAAAACTGTCAAAATAGTGTATTAATTTATTTCGTTTCTTGTAGCATACCCAGTGTGTTCCAATGTTATTTTTACTATCTAAATTTATAATTACCGATTCCTTGTGTAAAGGACCTGATTTTGGTAAATTATCTCGCATATAAATTCCGCGAAAATATGGAATTCTTTTAGCATATTTTTGTAAATCAATATCAGTTAACGCTCTCATTGGAAGTTTTTTTTTATTCGCGGATTAAGATATAATCCTAAACCATTTTTATGTTTCCCCAAATATAATCCGTCTCCTCGTTTTCCAAGTGCGATGGCCTCCATAGATTTGTTATGTCTTTGAGCCTCAAGCAATTGTTTTTTGGCAGATTTTGCATCATTTACTGCTTTTGCTATACCTGCAGCACCTCCAGCTAAGCCACCAAGGGCAGACAATCCGGCAAATAATGGAATAAGAGCTGGTAAAAATCCACCTGTTTTCGGTATCGGTATAACTCGCGGTGATTCGTATTGTTCATTTTTACGTTTCTCCACACTTCTCCGTGCAGCATTTAAAGTTTCAGGAATTAGTTTACTTATATTACCCCTCCTTGCTTCCTTTAAATATGCTCTTCTAGCATTCTGAACAGCGTCGCGAAATACACTATTACGTGACTCCATTGTTACTGTATGCAATACACTCACTATACTAATACCAATAAATATAAACAAAGTTTATTTATTGAATCATACGTGTGTGTAAGATGAAGTTTGAAACACAACAACACACTGTTCAAATACAGAATATTGAACCAAGTGACCACCAAGAAAGTTTTAGTAAACATGGTACACTTTTCCCGAATAGTATAAGGTTTATCATTTGTGGTCCATCAAACTGTGGTAAAACGAATTTAATGATTTCACTACTTACAAGTGCAAATGGATTGAAATTTGAAAACGTATATGTATATTCTAAATCGTTACATCAATCAAAATATCAAATGTTGCAAAATATATTAACAGACATTAGTGGTATAAATTATTTTCCATATACAGATAATATAAATTCAACTTCTCTCGATAAAATAATACCAAATTCAGTTTTCATTTTTGATGATATTTCTACCGATCGACAAGAACATTTACGCAGTTATTTTTCTCAAGGAAGACACTGGCAGATAGATACATTATGTCTTATTCAAACGTATACAAGAGTATGTAATCATCTTGTACGTGATAATGCAAACTTAATTATTCTCTTCAAACAAGACGAGTTAAATCTGAAACATATGTACAGCGATCATGTGAACACTGACATGTCATTCAACGATTTTAAAAACTTTTGTACAAATTGTTGGTCGAAAAATTATGGGTTTGTTGTGATAAATAAGGATTGTGACATATTTAATGGACGCTACAGGAGAGGTTTCGATCAATTTTTGAAAAGTATATAGTTTTATATGTGTAGCATCTTTTTATAATCTTTGCCACAAAGAAGAAAAAGAACAATTATTAAGTGAAACTTTTAAACCTATTGTGACGCCATTATCTAATTTGAGCGCATCATTAGGAAAACTACAATGGCCTGTTACAAAAACAGAACCAAAAGAAGAAGAAAAAGAAGACGAGTACAGCGATGAAGTATTTGAGACACCCGTAAAGAGAAGAAAACGGTTACCGGCATTGAAATCGGACTACAGCAGTGAAATATTTGAGACACCAGTAAAGAGAAGAAAACGGTTGCCGGTACAGTTTTTAAAAGACGAAGAATCTTTTATTGAAACGCCGACTATATCACCTGCACAAGAAATTAAAGAACAATTTGAAACAAAAGATATAGAAAAATACACTCAAGATATACTGGGTGATATTGCTGGCAAGTATATGGCACAGTATCCGCTTGATAGTCCTAACCTTGACAATGTGTATGGAATTCGTTTTGATCCTACAACGGAAAAATTTATGATGGGAGATTCTGAAGTTGAAATAAATAATAATGATCTTAAAATTGGAGATAAATGGTATGAAGGCACGCGTGGACTATATGAACTTTTAACTTTAAAACATCCAACGGATTATACTGAAAATGAAAAGAAAACATATCTTGAAATTGTGCAAAATACAAATGCACATCGAAAACACTACAACATATTAGGGCCTATATCATATCATCACGGGTATAAGTATAAAAACATAATAAGAGATATAGTTCCGCATGTGCGTACTAGGTCAAAATCAAAAATGTTGGGTGAAGGAGGAAAATTAAGTTATCCAGAGTTAAATGTTACCAACAAACGTACTCAATATGTATACTGGTCTGATCCTAATGAACTTGTACAAAGATTAAAGTTATTATTAGCTTCAAAATTCGCTGGTCATACGGGACACGATGATGAAATAATACGAATAGAAGACGCTTTGCGAGATACTCAAATAATAATATAAATGAAAGATAGATAAATATTATTTTAGTAATAGAATGGTTCTTGATAAGTTTGGAACTCATGTTAGTAATCGTATTCATAAGCATGTAAAGAAAAAAATTTCGGCATACATTAAAAGTACAATATTTAAAGAAGGTGTGCTTAACATTAAAAAAATTCCTACTAATGAAGACGATGTTATAAATCTAAAATATCTTTCAAAAATTATTGCAGATTTAGAGCTTACATGGAAAACAAAAATTGATGATTTTATGCATCAGAAACTGTTTGTTTTCGAAAATAAAATTCATGATAAAATTTCAAAGTCACACAGTTTACTGATAATAAATTTAATACTTAAATTGGACGGTGATAAGTATACACTAGAAAATGGAAATTCAGAGTCATTCTATGTCTTCCCATTTAATGCTACAGTTAAAAAAATTCAATATAACATTGAACGAGTGTTAATTGAAACTAAACTAAACGACAAATCATTATCGTTAGAGGGACAAAGTGTTTCAGCGAATGATAAGTTAACATTTTTACCAATAAAAGGACAAAAAATTGTGAAGAGACTTTCTGTGGAAATTTTATTGGAAACCAATTTAAAATATGAGTAAAAGAGATATTGTGAATGAGTTGCACAAAGCTGCTAGACAAAATTTTAAACGTCGACATGTCATAGTAAAAGGTTTAAATGACTTATTTCAAGCGGATCTTGTTGAAATGATACCATATGCAAACGAAAATAAAGGATACAAGTACATACTAACAGTAATAAATGTGTTTTCCAAAAAAGCATGGGCTGTTCCAATTAAATCAAAGTCTGCAAGGGATGTTACTATTGCGATGAGTGCTATCTTCAATAATGGTAATATTCCTAAGAATTTACAAACCGATAATGGAAAAGAATTTTATAATAAAGACTTTACAAATTCAATGAGAAAACATAGAGTAAATCATTATTCTACATACAGCACTAAAAAAGCGAGCGTTGTAGAACGATTTAATCGCACCTTAAAATCGTTAATGTGGAAAGAATTTAGTTTTAATGGATCATACAAGTGGTTTAATATTATAGATAATTTAATAACAAAATACAATAATACAAAACATAGAACAATTGGTATGAAACCGAATGACGTCAGTGAAAAAAATGAAAAAAAAATATTAAACGTCGCTTATAATCGAATAAAAATTGCTGCACCAGCGCAATACCAAATTGGTGACCACGTGCGAATCAGTAAATACAAATCTATATTTGATAAAGGATATCATCCATCTTGGACTACAGAAATATTTAAAATTAGAAAAATACAAGCAACATCTCCGGTAACATACTTACTACAGGACGAAAATGGACAAGACATAGCTGGCGGTTTCTATCAACATGAAATTCAACGTACAAAATATCCTGGCATATATCTCATAGAAAAAAATTTACGTAAAGATAAGAACAGATACTATGTCAAGTGGTTGGGGTTCGACGAGAAATTTAATTCTTTTGTAAACAAGGATGATTTATTGTAATAAATGTATTTGTTTTCATTGTTGGATCAAACACCTTTACCTTATAAACTTGTATTTAACATGATATTAACCTTGTATCTTATACAAATAAACTTCGAATTACGACAAGTTTTATTATTTTTCAACCAGTTTCCAGTTCCATCTCTGGCACTGCTCCTACGCCTCGGTTATGGGGACGGTTCAGCCTGGGAAAATTTTGTCTACCGTGGGAATTTGTGGTTTCTTTGCCGACTTCTCTAAATGTATTACTCATGTTATTTGTTTCATTGTTGGGTCAAACACCTTTACCTTATAAAATCTGAACTTATATATAAAATGATATTAACCTTAAACTTCCAATTACGACAATTTCTCAACCAGTTTCCAGCTCCAGCATCGTCTCTTGCAATACTCCTACGCCTCAAACAATCACCTCACCTTGTATCCCACAACCAGTTTCCAGCGTCGTCTCTTGCAATATTCACAACAAAATGTATACATAGTTACAAAAATAATTCCTACGTCTATGGACAACAACATTCAGTGGCGTCTCATACAATATTCCACCTATAAAACCCCCACAGAAAAACACATGCACGCTCGATTCATTTTGCTGCGGCTGATGGTCTAGATACGGCCTTCCCCCACTACTCTATAGAATTATGAAATATCGGAAATGGTTACATACGGTACTAGGCGTAAATTTTAAGCACCATTTAAACAAAAGCAAATAACACAATTATGGGACGAACACAAAATTTGTTTAATATAGCAATAATTTGCACTGAATAAACATAAAATTATAGTATTATGAAATAATGGAAATTGTTGCACACGGTACTAAGCGTGAACTTTAAGTACCATTTAAAAAAAGCAAATAACACAAAAATGAGATGAACACAAAATTTGGTTTATACAGCAAAATGTAGCATATTATTAGCATTAAATTATAGATATAAATTTAAACCTGTTTTTATCCTTCGGGACTCCAGCTTCACAGACCTAATTAATTATGTAAGTAAGTGGTGTAGCAAATACAAACCGGCAGTCTTTGACTAAATAAGAGGGTATTTGGTCTTCTCCTGCAAAAGCATCTACAATATTTTGTGCAGAATAAAAATGTGTTATGCCATCACTCATATTAGCAGAAATACGGGAAATACCTTGTTTAGACTAGTACATATTTCCACAAATCTGCAGGATTATCTTTAATATTAGATTCGGTGGTCTTCAAATACTCATCATATGCTTTACTTATTTGCTGTTTAGTTGAAGTTCTTAAACGTTTAAATAATATTCCCCTCGAGTTTACAAAAACTTACATCTATAATAAACCTTAGATTTAATATTGTATTTAAGCTCTGGCGTGAACCATATTGAAAAATTATAACTTACCGATACGTACTGAATTATTTAAAAAGTTATAAATAATATCATAAAATTTGTTTAACATATCATTAACATTACTGACGACAATACCAATCATTAGAATAAAAAAAAAATATACAACTTATTGAAGTTTATTTACGAAAGTTGTAACGCATATTTTATTAACTATAAATTTCTGTGGTTTGTTATTTATACCATTTGCATTGAGTTCGAAGAAAATTGCAGAATGATACTTATCCTCGTTAACCAGTGGGGTACAAGACCTTGTAATATGAACAGAATCATCAAAATTATTGAGTACCAGATCCAGTATTCCATCGAAATTAGTTTTCACTATGTTGTAATTTTTGAGATTCAATAGTTCACAAAAGTTAGAGAGACAAAACGATTTAGGAGAACTTAACGAAACATTAACAAAATCAGGAGTATTAAAGTCTCCAACTAATAATATATGTTCCTCAGTATTTAGAAAAAATTCAAGCGATTCAAAGAAGCTAACATAACTGTTGCAGCTAATATCAGGAGGAATATAGATTGTGCAAATAATAAATCTCAAACTACCAAGAGCACATCTACAAGCAATATAAACAATAGAACTATGTATGGCATTGAATTGTGTCAAATCCAGAATATCATAATCAATGTTACCATTCAGGATAATTATAACGCCACCACCTTTAAATATATCGCTCAACAAAAAAATCACGATCACGTCGAACATTGTTATAAGAAACAGGAAGGAGTTCCGCACAATTGACTGAATCATAAAGCCATGTTTCACTTGGAATAATAATATCATAATTGGATGAATAATAATTAACATATTATTCCTTATTATTTAGAATTTAAGCCCCTGAAATTTTGATAATAAAATTGAATTTGTTTTAGATTAGTGTTGGGAGATACTAGTTTTCCGAGATAATTTTAAGTATATTGTTGATGTAATTTATTTTTAAATTGCTTTCGCCTTTGGAAATACGATCTTCAAGATCCTATTCAACGGACTTAAAATAATATATATGCATGGGAGTCCTATCACGACTAAAAGATTTAGGCTTCCATTTATCTGACTGTTTAGTGATTTTCCTATATTGCAAGAGTTGAACTACATTATCAGTTGATGATAACTGCAACTTAATTGAGCGGGGTTTAGGTTTAGTAGGATCTACCGACCTACACGGAAAAAAATAATTTCAGAAGATTCCATTTTAAAGTTCGTTAACAGTGCATTAACAATCAAACGGTCATTTTTTACACACTGTTGTTTAGAACCTTGAATCTCTTTACAGCCATAAATCATATATTGCGGGATCTCTTTTCTCTTTCACAGATTTCAATAATAATAATAATTTTCGTATTTAATTGAGGTTCCTGTTTAGTAGTTTATCTTTAAGCGAAGTAATGACCTTTTGTAGGCTTACAATCAGAGATTTTAAACTGTTAATATCATCAGTTTTATTGTTACAGAAATTACAAATATAAAACATAGCAATTAATACAATAGACAAACACTCATTATAAGAAAATGGAGTTAAAAAATAAATAACAACAGATAAAAAGATAACACCCTGTATATATATTTTAAACTAAACACCCAGTGTAATAACATGAGATGAATGAATGATTGATAGATGTGTAATTAAATTAAGCGAGTATAAACCTTGAGAGTGTGAGCGACAGACTTAATTTAGATGTGAAAAAACTATTAGAAAGAATAAACTAAATAAAATGAATACCTCATCCCTTGATACACAAATAACTAAAACAATAGTATTACCTGATAGATAATAGATTAAGGAGTCAAACACAAATTTTAGCGAATTGAAAAAAAGGGTGAAAGAAACAATTGAATAAAGAACAAAAGAACCGTGTGCAGCCAACTCAAAACTCATATATAAAAAAATAATTTAGTTAACTAGTACTTCATTTCACGTAAAAAAATAGGGATAAAAATTCTGCCCTTGATTAGTCAGAATGCAAATCTAGTTTACAAAAACGATAAAATATCGCCTTTTATTTGTCAGTTATGAAATAAAATCTACAGAATTAAGTGATGTTCAATTATGTTTTATTAGAATTTTTAATATGCAAATCTGGTACAGGTGTCTGCCATAAGCGGGCCACCATTGCTAACTTTCTTATTTGAAGAGATAGAAACACGGTTAAATAGACAAAGTTGGGTAATATTTATACGACAATTTTAAAGGTGAAAAATGCAAAACAATTGAAAATCAATACGCGACTTAATCAACAAAATAACATTTTTTAAATGGAATGCCATATTGAGAATGCTATCATTTAAAGAAAAAATATCTGAATATAAAAGTTGCCTCTAAAATTAAAAACAAAAGAGTTACTTAAAGTTGAAATTTAAATATTATATTTCGTTTTTTAATACAAATATGACATTGTTTCTATGGAAACAACAAAATCTAAAATTAATTTAAAAAAATGACATTTTGTTTATTTATTTACATTATTGATAGATACTGTCAACAAAATGGAAAAATATACTATTGATGAATTAGTTGAAATGGTTAACATTTTGAACATCTTTCTTTAAGTTTTACTCATTCAAATCAAACATTTTTTTAACAATTATTTACTTGTTCTTTAATGTTAGTTAATAATTAATTTCGTTATTTGTTTTTGTTGTTTCCATAACAAAGACATTTGTACTAAAATATGAAATATAATATTTAAATTTCAACTTGTAATAACTCTTTTCTTTTTATTTTTAGAGATATAGTGATAATAAACTATAATATTCACATAAAAAAATCTTTTAAATGATATCACTTTCAATAGGGCATTCCATTTAAAAAATGTTATTTTGTTGAATAAGTCGCGTATTTGATGTTCAATTGGCTTGCAGTTTACATCGTTAAATTTGTCGTATAATATCGCCCAACTTTGTCCATATAACCGTGTTTCTATCTCTTCAAATAAGAAAGTTAGCAATGGTGGCCCGCTCACAGCAGGCAGCCTGTACATTTTTACAGATAAAAATATTTATTATTGATTTATTTAATGCATATAAAAACGGTCGGCTCTTAGGCGCCATCTACTATTTTCTTAAGTGAAATGAAATATAGTATTGCCGACATATCCATTCTACAGATTGTGAAGAAAAGAAAAGTACTTTCTACTTTTTATTTTCTTCTATCAGTGTAAAATCGTCTAGTCTGACCTATTATATTGATTTTATGTACTATCTGCTACTATCCTAACCGATAGTGATTGACAAGAATCAAATACAATTTATAAATACAGTAGTTATATAAAAATAAAAATACAGATATATGAATGAGTACTGAATAAATTAATCTATATTAATTTGTCTAAAAGACCCGTACATTCCAAACAAGTCCTTATCGTATGGTTCTCCAACTCTTTTACTTTCATCTGAACGTTTGGCTGCTTGATTCAATAGCCATGAATCTTGACTTACAAGAAACGACTTCCATTTACCTAAAGCAACAAAATTAATATTAAAATTAATCTGTATTATACTTACATATTAAATTGTATTTATACAAAGTGAATCAAAATTAAATATCATATTTCAAGCCTTTATTCTACAAAAACAGTATAAGATGTAAAAAAAAATCGTTATAACACAAGAAAGCATGTAATTTATTGTTTTTTACCTTCCGTCACCTATAGGTAAGGAAGGTATTGTCTTTGGTCAAAAAATTCGGTGGTGAGTTTTCATTGAATAAGCACGTTTTAGGGTCTTTACAATACGATTTCACTATTTTTACGATGATGTCTGTATGTGTGTGTGTGTGTTCGTGTGTGCGTGTGTGTATGTGTGTATGTGTGTGTGTGGACCGCCGTTTCGTGCACAATATCTCCAATACTAGAATTCCAAAAATTACAATTCTTGTGTATTCCTCTTCCTTACAACCATATGCAGACTTGATTAGATTTTGGTTCTAATTGGTCAACCGGAAGTACCCTCATTTGAAGATTTTAACAGTTTTTCTTGAAAAACTCAGTTAAATGTTATTATAACTTAAAGAATATATTATTCTCTATACGATTTGATTGCATTTTATATTTCATATTCAACAGATATTGCGTTAAAGAATTATAAAGATAATAAATTTTATAATTCAGCCAGCTATGCTAACTTAACCATGGAAACTGCTAATATATTCAGGTAATTCAAATTGACAGATGTCAGTATCAATAAATAGTAAATGTATGAAAGAGTAAGGGAAATAACTGTAGTGTTGAACGTTTCTAGAAAGATATAAGAGAGAAGATGACATTGGTTTGAACATGTCGTGAGGAGAGATGAGTATATTGGAAGAATGAATAGCTTATAACAGAAGGTGGAAGAAACATAGAAAGACCAAATATAAGATGAAAGAAGAAAAAAGGAACTGAATGAGGACGACACGCAAAACAAAAATTAGTAGAAAAAGAAAATAAAAAATAGCGATCCCCTAACGAATGGGAAAAACTAAAGAAGAAGAAGATGTTAGTGTCAAGCATAGTTTTATTAAATAATTTAACTGGGAATATAGGATCTTTTATGTGTAGGGCGCATGCAGTGACGTGACTTTACTGACTTTGGCAAACAGATATGAATATGGACTCGTGTCAAAATGACAGCTAATAATTACGTCCATAACTGACAAATGTCATAATTTTTCATTCAAAATTTCATGATTTTCTTATTTCATGTGGTTTATTTATTATCAGAGGCGTGGAATTCAGTTGCCGAGAAAAGGAATCATAAAATACCAAAAAATGAAATTTTGAATGAAAAATTTTGACGTGAGGATGACCCGCAAAACAGAAATGAATGGAAGAAGAAAATAAAAAATAGCGACCCCTAACGAATGGGAAAAGCTAAAAAAGAAGATGTCAGTGTCAAGTGCCATTTGCATGAAATAATATTACTGGAAAATTATAATCTTTTGCAAGAAAATTTATGTATGGAATTTGTACATAATACACAGGATTGACGGAAGGTATTGTGCTCGCCACATCAGATTTTTTAATAATCACCTGTATCATGTAACTCAATCAAAAACTTTTATCGATCGATAATAAATTATAGCAATTATAGTAGACACAATAAAATATTAAACTGATAAATAATACATTTGTTTCTAGTAGTCAAAAATTATTATCGATCAATAATTATAATCAATTGAGTTACAGAATATGGGCATATATCTTTAAGGTAGTGATCGGTATTAGCAATACACTCATCCACTCATCGGGACGATTTATAAATGCTCGCATGCTTCATTCGGTCATTTCTGGGGAAATAGCGGCGATTTCCTAGTGAATAGTGTCCTTGTGGGCTTTAAAATTTTGAAATCGGTGTGCTATCAGATTGCTCCACAAGAAGAAATCGCAGGGTTTAAGGTTAAGCGACATCACCGTAAATAGAAATCGGATTCCCGAAAACATTACCCGCAAAACTTGCAAGGATCTCTGGGCCGTATAAGGCTGTTGCTCCATTCTGCTAAAACCAGGCATACGACTGAGAACTACAAGGAATAGTCAAATACACTAATTGGGAATAAATTTCGACGGGTATCGGAAAATACCGGCGTCCATCGACGTCGTGACGCTAGGCGTTGTTATTAAATTTTCATTAATTCTCAAAAAAACTATCAGGAAACGACTTTGACGGATGTAGAAAGATACCGACGACTATTGACGTCGCAACGCCAGGCGTAGTTTATGAGTTTTTATCAATTCTTGAAACTACTCATGGGGAATTAACTCCAACGGGTGTTAGAAATACCAAAGCCCATCGACATCACGACTCATGGCGTCGTTTTTCAATTTTCATCAATTTTCAGTATCGGAAGATATCGACACCCATTTCAAACAGTAACAAAATATTTACTAAGGTTGCAGGATAAAGCAGAACTAATTTTTGTCCAACATTAAATTCCAGCCCCTCCTTCGTCCCAGCTAAAACTACGGTTAATATTGTAACGTTTTTATTTATATGAGTGAAGTGTAAAACATAAGAGATATATTATTAACAAAAAGAATACGTTTATTAAACGATAAATAAATATTAAAAAGATGATTAAAAGATAATAAATTAAACTAACACTATGATAAACAAATAATATTAACACTAATTTAAAGACTAAGAATATTATAAGACACTTAAACACTAAGAATATTTAAATTATTATAAAATCTTTCAGAACTCATATTTCAATAGAATAATACAACCTTTTATAGTTAAATTCTGTTTATATTTATTTAAATTACGACGTTTCGGCAATATAAACTATTGCCTTCTTCTGGTAAAAAACATGAACTACAAATCAACAAATACAAATAATAAATAACAAAACATAGCAACAGGTAACTAAGGTGACAATTACAACATATTTAAAATAGGAAGCCATGCACGACTAAGATCTAGACCGTCATAATGATTGAGATTATTACACTTCGTTTTGTAAATCTCAATGGATTCTCTAATTAACCTGTTGTTTAGGTGTGTAGGTCTCGCCAGTATTTTTGTATCTTCAAATTTAATACGGTGGAATTCTTCCAGGGCATGCTCTGCAACTGAAGATTTTTCTGGCTGGTTCAACCTGATCGAACGCTGGTGTTCATTCAATCTTGTAGAAATGGTTCTACCAGTCTGGCCAATGTAAACTTTCCCGCAGACACATGGAATCTGGTAAATCCCTGATGACTGAAGAGGGATGACGTCTTTAACTTGTCTCAACATATATCGGATTTTAATATATGGAGAAAACGAAATCTTCATGTTCTTCTTACGAAGAATTCTACCAATCTTGTCCGTGACATTTTGGACATAAGGAAGTGAAGCAAACAATACGTCTCTTTCATTAGCATTGTTCATTGGTCTTTTTGGTTTCAGGCATTTTTCGATTGAAGATTTAGAAAAACCATTCTTCATAAAAATATTTTTAATTTCTTTCATTTCTTCTTCCAGTTTTTCTGAATGACAAATGTCTGAAGCTCTTCTCATTAGGCATTTAATTGTACCGTATTTCTGAGAAGGATGGTGATGTGAATTGGCATTAATATATTGATTGGTGTGCGTAGGCTTCCTGTAGACTGAATGTAGTAAAGAACCATCTTCTTTTCTCTCTAGTAACACGTCTAGGAAGGGAATAATGCCATTTTCTTCAACTTATACGGTGAACTTAATATTTTCATGGATGTTATTCAAATGGTTTAAGAAAATTGATAAGTTTTGAAGTCCATGGGGCCAAATAGCGAAGACATCATCAACGTATCGTAACCATAATGAAGGTTTCATCGTAGTAGAATCCAAAGCTAATTCTTCAAAAGACTCCATATAATAATTAGCTATGGAAGGAGACAGAGGATTGCCCATTGCGACACCATCAACTTGTTTGTAGAATTCGTTGTTAAAAATGAAGAAGCTTGACGTTAAACAATGTCGATATAGTTTCACAATATCTTCTGAAAAATTCTTTTCAAGCAACTTCAGGGTGTCTCTGATGGGGATCTTCGTAAATAATGACGTAACATCAAAGCTCACTAGAAGATCTTCTGATGAGATATGTATGTTCTTTATAATTTCAATAAAATGTTTGGAATTCTTCACATAGGATGATGAATTTCCAATGTATGGTCTTATGAGATTATCTAAATATTTAGATAAATCGTAAGTGCAAGAATTAATACAATTCACAATCGGGCGTAGGGGTACATCTTTCTTATGTACTTTAGGTAAGCCATAAAATCTTGGAAAATAAGGGTCTTGTGGAATAAGTTTCTTGATAATATCTTTATCTATGCTTGATTGTTTTAATAATTTGGTTGTTTGATATTTTATCGTGCCTAAGGGATTCTTCTTCACTTTTAGGTAAGCAGGATCTTCTAATATAAGGTTGGCTTTACGAATATAATCATCTTTATTCATGATCACTGTTGCTTTCCCTTTATCTGCAGGTAAAATAATCAAATCTTCATTTTTTCGTAATTCCTTAAGTGCTTTAAGTTCATTTTTCGGTAGGTTGTTCTTAGGAGGTCGTAACTTCTGCAAAATCTTTGCCGTCTCTACTCGAACTTCTTCAGCCTCTTCTTCTGGTAGCTTCTGAACAGCAGATTCGACAGCAGTCACAATGTCTTCAACAGGAATACGTTGTGGAGTAATGGCGAAATCCAATCCTTTAGACAAAACAGACAAAGCAGAATCCGAAAGCAACTCATTGCTTAAATTTATTACTAATTTATTTATCTCAAAAGTGTTAGATGTCTGTTTTGGATGTTGTTTATTGTAAAGCCTGTCAAATTTAGATTTTTGCTTACTACTCACCGAATCATGTAGGTTTTTATTTCTTCTTTGATTTATCTCATTCAAGGAAGCCCAATGTTCTTCATCCATACAATTCAGGGAAAAGATCTTAGTCGTGCATGGCTTCCTATTTTAAATATGTTGTAATTGTCACCTTAGTTACCTGTTGCTATGTTTTGTTATTTATTATTTGTATTTGTTGATTTGTAGTTCATGTTTTTTACCAGAAGAAGGCAATAGTTTATATTGCCGAAACGTCGTAATTTAAATAAATATAAACAGAATTTAACTAAAAAAGGTTGTATTATACTAAGAATATTTATTTAAACAATTAACACTACTATTTATGTCACTTCTTGTCGACTGTTTGTTTATATCACCAACTATTCACGACACTTATTTATATCAGACTTCTTTACTCGTTGCTTTTATAATACCGAATGTGTTCGCTGGCTTTGGCGGCGGGTTATATACCTGGCGACTTTAATTCTCGAATCTACTCGGACCTACTGGAACATTCGCGGGGTCAACAACATGCACACAACAGATCACTGCGACCAGTCCTAACGAGTGCGCTGCGTGCAAACACTTACACGTTACAATATAGTACTTGCCGTCCATGAAAAATTATATTAAGCGTCGATGGCAGCCAATGTAGCGGTTAGTATATGACAATTCTTTGTTAAGGGTACATTTGATTGCCAATACTGAACAAATATGAAAAAATACCGAACAAAAATGTTTTTTTTTACTGACCAAATAATACTGAATTGTTGGTTTTTCGTATTCAGGGCAAGTTAAATAAGAGGCGAACACTTTACTAACAATCTGGGTTTTATTTACATACTTTTGTGTTTACACTGTGAGTACTTGACAACGAGTGAACAAAACGGTTAAGATAGAGGGAGCTAGTCCCGCGTGAAGGCAGTGCTGTCAACTTAACACAAACATTGAAATAACCCTACAATCCCCCCCCTCGGAAGGATCTCTGCTGCATCACGATCATCATTCCGCCTGTCTGCCATCTTCTTCAATGAGGGTTGCTGCAGCATCCGGGCACGGTGATCCTCGTGTAGGTTCCGGATCAGTGGCTTTGTCAATAAATCCGCCGGATTCTGGTTCATAGGTACATACTTGAGCTGTATGGTTCCATCCATGACCCTCTCACGGATGAAGTGGTGCTTTATAGCGATGTGCTTGGTGCTGGACTTGTCGATGTGGTTCGTGGCGTGTGCGATGACCGCTTGGCTGTCGCTTCCCCAACCAACTCACCCAGGTCCAGCAGTTTGAGAAGCTCCTTCATCCAGGTGACCTCCATTGCGCAGGCGGCCAACGAGATGTACTCAGCTTCCATAGTGTTCAACGCGACTGCCGTACGCTTCGCACTCTTCCAGTAGACTGAGGCGCCTGCTAACGTGATCAGATACCCACTGGTGCTCTTCCTGTCGCTCGTACATGTGGACCAATCTGCATCGGTGTACACGGACATTGTCTGGCCTGTGGGACGATAAATGATCCTGTACTGCTTTGTCTCCTTTACGTACCTCAATGTTGCCTATTGAAACTCGAGCAAAACTGGGCTAATCTGGCGACGGCGAATGCGATGTCCGGTCGAGTCCTCTGGGAAAGGTACAGAAGTCCGCCAATTAGTTCCCGGTTTGGAACGTCCGGACAATCATCAGTGCTATCCTCTTCCAGAAAGTTCGGCTTGACTTCCATCGGCGTTGAGGCTTCTTTCGCGTCCTGCAGTCCAAATCGGTTGATCAACTGATCGATGTAGTCCTCTTGAAAAAGTACGAGACTTCCGTTCTTCTTCTCAAACTTGACTCCCAGCATGTGTGAAATCTCCCCAACGTGCTTAACTTCAAAACATCTGTCAAGTAGAGATTTCACCTTCTGTTTTGTAGCTTCGTTTTCCGTTATAGCCAGCATGTCATCGACGTATACAGTCAGTATGTCTCGGCCGTGTTCTCCTATAAACTCGTAAACACAAGGATCGATTTAGTTACGTACAAACCCCATGTTCGTCAACGAGTTGTTGAAGTGATCGTTCCAGCATCTGTCACTCTGTTTGAGCCCATAGATTGACTTCTTCAGTTCACAGACGAACGTTTCCTTCCCAGCCTGTACAAATTCCTCGGGTTGCTCCATGTACACGACTTCTTTTAGGTCACTGTGAAGGTAAGCGCTCTTCACATCGTATTGATCGATGATCCAATTCTTCTCGACGCTAGCAGCGACCAATAAGCGAGTGGTTTCAAAACTGGAAACGGGAGCATAAATCTCGTTGTAATCAATACCTTTTCGTTGGGTGAATCCCTTAGCTACGAGCCGCGCTTTGAATCGGTGAGTGTCACCCACTGTTTTCTTCTTAAAGACCCATTTGCATTTCACAGCTGTCACTCCAGTCGGCCGTGGAAGAAGTTTCCAGGAATCGTGTTCCTTCAACGAGTTCATTTCCTCAGCCATCGCCTCCAACCATTGTGATGACTCCGTGGAATTCATGGCGTCCTGGTAGCACGAGGGATCTTCATCGGCGCCCGTCACGACGTTCGATCGAGGTGGATTTGTGATGTCCCGAGTCCTCTGGCGAAGTGTCATACCGTAATTGTCGAGACTCTCTGCTCGCACCCTTCCAGTGCTCTTCCTCAGTCTTCCACGCTTCCTCGCCGTTGCTTCATGGTCCGTAGGTGTGTCGGCGCTGTCGTCCACCGCAACTTTTTCGTCCTCTGCGTCCTGAAATTCCTCCTCGGAATCCGAATCCTCGTCGACTTCGATGGTAGAAGCCTCTAGGTGGTCGTGGCTCACAACTTCTTTCGGATGCTTCGGCCCAAAGTCCTCTTCAGGAGACCTTTCGACGAACACGCAGTCACGCGACTCGTCAACTCGCTGCGTTCCAGGTGTCCAGATGCGGTATCCCCGACCGTGCAATGCGTATCCGACCAACAACCCTTTATCGGCTCTTGCTGACAGCTTAGATTTGCGTTTTTGTTCTGGTACGTGCACAAATACGTCGCAGCCTACGGCTCGCAAATGTCTAACGCTTGGCTTCTTTCCGGTCCATAATTCGTACGGAATCCGCTTCTTATCGTGAGAGTTTGTAGCGCGGTTTCTCACGTACGCCGCTGTGCATGTTAGCTCAGCCCAAGAGCCCTTCGGTAGGTCGGTTTCGCGAATTTGCGCTCGAGCTAAATCAAGCAGCGTGCGGTTCAGGCGTTCCGCCACGCCGTTTTGTTGCGGAGTGTATACCATCGTTGTTTCATGACGGATACCTTCGCTTTCGCAGAAATCTGTCCAATTCTTGTTACAGAACTCAAGTCCATTATCGGTTCTGATCCGTTCCAGCTGTTTGTCGGTTTGTTTTTCGACTTCGATTTTCCACTTCTTGAACTCACCTAATGCATCCCCTTTCTTCTCCAGGAAACGCACGAAGATGTACCGACTGGCGTCATCTATCATGGTGAGCAGGTACCGTTTTCCTCCCCAGCTCGGTACGTCGACTGGTCCCATCAGGTCGGAATGTACAAGTTCGAGTAACTCCGTCTTTGTCTTCGGATTGCCGTTGTTGGAATTCTTTGAAAACGGCTGACGCGTCGATTTACCTGTCAAACAGCTGCTACACGGGGTTAGGTAGCCCTGCTCGACTTTCAATCTCACAACGGAGTCCGCTTTTGCCATCTCGAGTATTTTCACCTTGCTGATGTGCATCATCCGACGGTGCCACAGGTCGATTGACTCCGGTTTGTCTCCTCCGTGTGACAGCGTGTTCAGCTTGGCCTCATTGCATGGCTTCGCGTTGATGACGTACAGCTCACCCTGTTTCTCTGCAAGAATCAGCAACTGTCCATCCGCATCTTCAATGTAGCCTCCTTCGCGGTCGAAGATCACTCTCATTCCATTCTTCGTGAGCGCCCGTACTGAGATTATGCCATGACCAATGTTTGGAGCCAACAACGTGTTTTTCGCTGAGAATTCCTGAAAATCAGAAAGACTATTAACAAGTTTCGCCCTCACGATGCCTTTTCCGATTGAAGGTGTCGTGTTGCCATCTGCCATGGTTATGACGTGGGTGGTTGTCCTCTTGTCGATGTCCGAGAAATAATCTTCAATTGGCGTCATGTGTGGCCCCGGAGTCGATGATCCAACTGTCGCTGTTGATCCTCACGTTCCCGCAATAGGCACTCATCGTCACCACCCGAGATTTGTCACCGGATTTCTGAACTTTCTTCTTTTCAGGACAAAATCTGGCGATATGGCTGCCTCCTTGACATTTGAAACAGATGAGGTTCCCCTTGTGCGGGGGTTTCTTCTTCTCCTGGTCATCCATCCTGTCTTGCAGCACGCCTTTCGATGACTTCCCTGACTTCTGGACCTTCCGTTTTCCTTGATGTTTCATCTTCGCCACAAGTGCCTGCTGTCTGACGTTGTTGCCCTCAGTACGTCGGGCATCTTCAGCAAGCAGGCGCCTCTTGACAGTGGCGCTTGTGAAATCTGCTTCTGGGAGGTTACACAATGCAGAGGCTACGGTGTCCCACTCGTCCGATAATCCGCAGAGAATCGTCATGGCCAAATCTCCATCTTCTATTGTGTCGCCGATGTTCGCTAAATCTGCAACAGTTTTGTTAATTTGGCCCAAGTAACACTCCATTGATTCATAATCCATCATTTTACACGAGTACAATTTTCGCCGCAGTTGAACTGTTCGGAACTTGCTGTCTGTCGGAGCATACAATCTCTGACGTTCTTCCCACACTAACTTTGCAGTCGTTAGTTGACAAATGTGCATCTGCTGTTCGTCGCAGATTGCGAGAGCAAGTTTGGCGAGAGCTTTACCTTGACGTGAGATGTAGTCCTTTTTGTCCTTTGCGGAGACATTTTCCGCAGATTCGGCTTCTCCGGGACTAATGATCGACCAGAGATCGCACTCCGTCAGCACCATCCTCATCTGGTACGACCACGAAGCATAATTTGCGCCGTTCAACTTCTCGATTGCGTATTTTGTCTTCGCCACCTTTGTTGTCGGAAGAATAACGTCCTAACCTTCAACAAGCCACGCGGCCAACGGCTGCTTCCAATTTCGGCTTTAGCCCGCTGCCGCCGGTCGGCTTCGCGACGATCGTCTTCAAGATCACTCGCGCCCGACGACAATCGAGACGGTCCACGTCGAGGTTCCGCGCGCACGTCAATCGGAATCGGCTTTAGCGTTACGGCGCGCGTGACACACTTTTAACTCGTTCCCGGGCACGCGACGACCGCCAACTAGCTTCGGCGACGTCCACTTGGTGCCCTGTCGTATACACACATCGACCAGGATCCACCAGCGTCGCTATCCCGCGCGAGCGACGGCTGTAATTGCCAACGATCAAGCATCAGAATCGTCTAACTCGCATATTTCGCTCATGGGGCCCGATTCTTGAAATTTTACGCATACGTAAGTGGGAGAGATACGTATGCGAACTGCATATTGGTATTCTTGAATCGAAATCGTGTGGACGTACGCGATAATTCCGTGCATCATTACATTGCATGGGTATGATTCACTTGAAAAATTCATTCGCACACGAAACTATGTCTGTCACACTATCACTGTCACTTGTGCTCGGTATATTAGTAGTTTCTGATCATATAAATCAAATTATGATATTAAACAATTCTGGGTACGTTTTATTATCTTATATAACGACGCCAATTATAAATCTAAATACACATTGAGTATCATTACAACATCCGATAAATGTGTGCTCCTTCATGATAGACCGATGCAATGGATTGTTAAAATAGAATTTTAGGTGCCTTTTAACGAGTTTTCAATTCCAAACCTGAAGCGGTTTGCAAAATTATTAATGCATGTTTAATATTACATAGCACTTGCATATTAACAGAACGGGTTGTGATTGAAAAAGAAGGTCCAGTTTTCTGGTTACCGAGCTCAGCGGATCTAACGCCTCTTGATTATTATCATTGGGATACATGATCAGCATAGTTAATGCAGAAAAATACCAAATCAGGGATGAATTCATTCAGAAAAGATCTACCTTACAACTATAATATTAAATATAATTTTTATTAATAAAACATTACGACATATATCAATTTGTTCTGCTTGCTCTGTTAGATTTGACATCGCTAATAACTCCTATAATATTGAGTTTCGGATATAAGTGTATAATATAATAAAAACAAATAATACTTGATACGTTTCCTTGTTAGATGCTAGAGGGCCTCTTGTTATCCGGTTAACCGCAATGAACCATTTTCTAGTGGTAGCCGGTTAATAGCGATTAGCCAGTTAATCGGGTTAGCCATTAATCGCAATTAGCCGGTTAACCGCGGATAGCTGATTATCCGCGCTTAGCCGGTTAATTGCGGTTACCCGAACAACCGCGGTTAGCCGATTAACCGCGGTACGTTGTCATTGTTAACCGGTTACCATTTTCGACGGTTTTTCACAGCACTATTTTTTACTGAACAATTATTATTTATACTGAACAAAACTAAGTAAATAAAATACTGAGCAAAATTTAATAATATAATGAAGGCTTAAATTAGTGCCAAAAAAACCATTATTATTTCTTGTGTTACAAGGAATTTTTTCCTATTTTTACCTCCCGCTACCCTTGGTAAGGGAGGTATAGGGATCGTGCTAAAAATCGCATATGTAGATTTTGGTAAATGACCACGTTTTAAGGTCCCTAGAATTCATTTTTAACATTTTCATGATGTCTATGTGTATGTGTATATCTATGTGTGTGTGGATTCTCTTTACGCTCTAACTCAAATACTATCGTTCAGAAAATTTTGAAACCTTGAATTTCTACCTTACTCTTATATGGTAAGATGCCATTAGATTTTGGAGTAAATCAGATAACCGAAAATGGCACTTTACTGGAAGCTCAAAATAGTTCTTCTTCGAAAAATACCTTTAAATATTATCTTGTCGAGATTTATGTTATACAAAAATTAAAGATTATTAAATTTTCTACAGGTTTGCATTAATACTTTCTCTATATATTTTATGGATAAATTTATAGAATTATCTATAATTTTAATCCCGGAGCCTACGTTTTAAACACAACTCATTCACATGGTTACACAATTCAGATCTCAAATATTTGTAACTGACAGATGTATGTCACTGTCAACGAACTAATCATTTCAAATAATAATATTAATGTTTTATAAAGAAAATAATAAATTGAACAATAATTATATATAAAGGAACTTAATACAGTTTCCAGCATAAGTAAATATGTAAAAATATAGGTAAGATAATAAAAACATATATCATCAAGACATATTACCTATTGATGGGTGAGTCAATCTGCTTTGTTCGCAGAAGTCGGTAAGAATGATGACATATTTGTTCCGTGCAGGTGTACCAGGCGTCACTTCACGCGAATCTTGGGAACGGGTTCGATTTCGACCGACGCCAAATATTTTAGAATTTGAAATGGCACAAAATTTACCCCTGTGGTGCACTTTCTACGCCAGTAATGAATATAGGTAAATGAGTGTCTGGTCGCGAATCTGGGGACCCGGGTTCGATCCCGACCGACGCCAAAAGTTACATCGAATTTTAATGGCACAAAATTGACCCCTGTGGTGCACTCTCCACGTCAGCTAGGGTGCCCGTGAAGTGACGCCTGGTAAGCGCCCGCACGGTACAAATATTCCATCATTACCGATATCTGTACAAAGCAGATTGGCACACCCAACAATGGGTAATATGCCGTGATGAAATATTTATTTTATTTTATTTCATAAATAAATAAAATAAATATATTATCACGGCATATTACCCATTGCTGGATCTGCCACAGGGGTCATTTTTGTGCCATTTAAAATTCGAAATATTTGGGCGTCCGTCGGGATCGAACCCGGTATTTATATTTAATTTAATTTTAAATATTTTCATGAATAAAAATTAAATTAAACGGGAGGTATTGTGTTGGCCACATCAGATTTTTTATTTCTGTTTTTGTAGAATAAAGGTTTGAAGTGGTACTTCTTTTCCGTTTCTAATCGTTTGTGTATTCCTGTCTGATAATAAAGCTTTATTACTTGACACTTACTATAAATATCCTCTCTGGATTTATAGGATCCTCCATATTCAAGTGGTAAGATATCTTTAGAAATATACTGGTGTAATGATTCCAGATTTTCATGAACATGTACCTGAAAATTTCCACGATATTAACTTATTCTAACCGAAATACTATTTGTATTACGATTCTGCTTTTACTCTAATTGCGCAATTGAGGACACTGGTGCAAAAAGCAGGCAGTTCCAATTTTATACGAATTTCAACTTTTAATCTAAATATATTAAGAAAAAGATGCTTTATCGCAAATGCAAAATGCAAAATTAAAGAATAAAATTAAATGTATAAATAATTTTTTTTTATATCATAGTATAAATTAACCCGGCATAAACATCCTCATCTTTATAAATACGAGACACAAAGAACTCGGAACATGTAACATGCGGGTATAATAATAATAAATGGTACAAATATCTATTATGTCTTAAATATTCGGTTTTAAACAAATACATACCCTATTAGCTAGTTTTGCTGATAGTAATTTATTAATAACAGCTACAACTGTTGCTCCACCCGGAGGTACATTTAGAAAATGAACTCCTTTTATTCTATCTGAATAAGATTTCTAGAAATAAATATTACACAGTTAATATATTATACAATTGTTCAACCTTATTCGCTGAGAAGATTCCAATATTCCAAAACTCTTTGTGAATTATTATTTATTATACCAAATCTTAAACAAGGTATCAGTGATAAAATAAGCAATTCATTTTAGGAGAAATATTGAGCAAAACAATGAAAATGTTGGGAAAAATGAGGAAATACTAAATTAAAATGACGTCGTTTATGCAGTAAATTAAAATTGAGATTTTATATATAACATTTCGTATAAATGAACTTTTATAGGTAACAATACTGTGTTATAGAAAAAAAAAAACATTGATATACAAGTAGTTGAATAAGTCTAATTAGTATTTCGTCCCTCTTTTCCGCGGAAACTTTGTTGTCCATGTTCATAGGTTAAATTTTCATATCCATCATAAGTAGACTATTATACACGATTGACGCAGGCGTGTAGCGACATCAAGCTATCATGCAACGACATCAAGCTATCATAACTAGCATAGCCCAGCCCATAGTTACAATTGTTTTCCGAGGTTTCTTGGAAACAAAAAGAAAATAAATATTTATTCTTGTTATATCATTCGAACTGTCAACAACAAAATCTTTCTCGTCCCAAATAAATTTATTAATTCTATATATTATACGCTTTAATTTACCCATTCTATTTTTACAATTTGTAGTGGCAAATAATACTGCTACAACTGGTGACCCCCTTTTGAACCCAAGCGCGACCGGACGACATGACTTCGACCAGACCCACCTCCGAAGACTCCAACAGGACAAACGACACGAACCAAGAACAAACCAGTATTTCGGCAATCACCGCAGGTAACATACCAGAATTTTGGGCCGAAGACCCCGAACTATGGTTCAGACAGGCCGAAGTCATATTCGACTCACGACGCATCACTTCCGAGGTCATTAGATACAACGCACTAATTACTTCACTCCGACCAGAACATGCAAACGAAATCAAGGACTTAATATTAAACCGTCCTACGAGGGATCCGTACACCACAACAAAAGCAGAATTACTAAAAAGAACGACGCCTACAAATTTCCAAAACCTAAATACATTACTAAATATTACAAATTTAGACAACGACATGCCGTCACAGTTACTACAAAAAATGAAGCAACTAGCAGGAAGCACCAATCAAAACACCACACTACTAGAACATTTTTTCTTACAAAAACTACCAACGCACATTCAACAAATGTTAACATCATCAAAAAACCTGTCAATAGAAGAAAAAGCTGACTTAGCCGACAAAATGATCGAAATTGCGCGACCCACCAAAACAAACATTACAAATGTCACCCCGTACAACCAAACAGCTATACAAGCAGATATATCAGATATAAAGCAAACACTCACAACCTTAACTCAAAACCAATTTAATCCTATCTACCAACGCAAAATTTTACGGACTCCACCAACGACGCCTACGCCCCAAGCAATACCGCATGCGACGCTTCCTCTCCAACTATACGATCGCAGCCAGCCCATCTGCTGGTATCACCACAACTTTGGACCCGCCGCCAGAAGATGCAGCCCCGAATGCAAATACTTCTACAATAACAAGAAAACATTTCAAAAATGTACGATCAAAACTGAATCTTCATTACCATCTACAAACTACAACTCATTCTCGTATTCCAGAACTAATCCCTCCGTCAAAAGTCCGCTCATATTCGTCACAGACAGTTTATCTGGTTGTCATTTCCTTATCGATTCGGGTGCAGAGGTAAGTGTCATTCCACCTAAATATACACATCACCATAACCTACGAAAAAATACTCTCAACGCAATTAACAACACAAAAATTAACACATACGGTCACACACACTTAACTATAGACATCGGACTCGACAGACTATTTAAGTGGGAATTTATAATCGCAGATGTAAAACATGCAATCTTGGGAGCAGATTTTTTAAAACAATTCAAAATAATAATCGATGTAAGTAACCAAAGAATTTTCACTCAACAATCAATACAAAAAAACCCTTACGTGGCCTCAATTGAGCCAAATAATAATTTCCTGCAAATACTATCAGAATATCCTTCTTTACCAAACCCCTTTACGTCAAACATCAAAATTAAACATAATGTCACTCATCGCATAATTACAGACGGTTCACCTGTTTTCTGTAGACCGCGCCGCCTACCACCAAATAAATTCACCGCAGCTAAAAAGGAATTTGATGAATTACTCAAGTTAGGCATAATACGCCAATCTTCCAGCAATTGGTCATCCGCTTTACACATGGTACCATAAAAATCACCAAACATTTAGAGACCTTGCAGAGACTACAGAGCACTCAACAAAATTACACTACCTGACCGTTACCCAGTTCCACACATACAAGACTTCGCCATCAATATAGGAAACGCAAATATATTCTCCAAAATCGATCTAGTAAAAGCTTACCACCAAATACCCATGGAAAATTCATCAATTTCAAAAACAGCAATCACAACACCATTCGGCCTCTTCGAATACACCAAAATGCCATTCGGATTACGCAACAGCGCACAAACATTCCAACGCCTAATAGACGAAATAACACGCAACTTAAACTTCTGTTTTGCATACATAGACGACATTCTTATCGCCAGTTCTTCAGAAGAAGAACATATACAACATCTCAGACTACTTTTTGACAGATTACAACAATATGGCATTATCATTAATCCCGAGAAATGCCAATTCGGTTTACCCAAAATAGAATTCCTAGGTCACCAAATCACCAAAAACAGCATAATGCCTTCACCATCAAAAGTCGAGGCTATCCAAAAATTCCCAATACCAACCACACAAAAACAACTCCGCGAATTTTTAGGCCTCATTAATTTTTATCACAGATTTATCACAAAATGCGCAACCATTCTAGAACCTCTCAATAAAGTAATAAACAATAAAACACCAAAAACTAAACACTTATCACTCAATCAAGTACAAATGACAGCTGTCAAAAACATCAAAAACGCATTAATCAATTTAACTAAACTATCAACCCCAAAACCAAACACACCAACTAGCATCATGGTAGATGCCTCAGACTCAGGCGCAGGCGCGGTCCTTCAACAGCTCGAAAATGGTGAATGGAAACCACTAGCTTTCTTTTCACAAACATTCACACCAACCGAAAAGAAATACAGTACCTTTGGCAGAGAATTATATGCCATTTACCTAGCAATAAAAAAATTCCGTTACTATATCGAAGGGCAGGAATTCTTCATTTTGACAGACCACAAACCACTAATATACTCTCTCAACAAAAATTCTTCCACACATTCACCCAGAGAAATACGTCATTTAGATTTCATCGCCCAATTCACTACAGATATAAGACATATAGAAGGAAAATATAACAACGCCGCAGACGCACTATCACGCATCCAAACAACATCCATTAACAGCATACAACACATAAACTACGATAATTTGGCAAAACACCAAAATTCAGACAAAGAGATAGATTTCATAATTAAAAATAAGAATACATCCATCAAACTAAAAAAAATTAAATTCCCAAATACAAATTTACACCTTATCTGTGACACATCTTCAAACAAACTCAGACCTTTCATACCTAAACCCTTTCGGAAATCAGTCTTCGAACAATTTCACAACCTATCACACCCAGGAATTAGAGCAACACGCAAACTCATAACATCAAAATTCATTTGGCCAAATATGCACACGGATATCAAACAATGGACACAACAATGTAACAAATGCCAATCTTGTAAAATAACGAAACATACAAAATCATCAATCCAAAAATTACTATTACCTTCCGTTCGTTTCGACTTCATACACATAGACATCATCGGCCCATTACCAACTTCTCGAGGATTCCGTTACATACTCACCATCATAGACAGATTTACAAGATGGCCAGAAGCAATACCATTGCCAGATGTCAAAATCGAAACAATAGCCAAAGCATTCATAGGGGGTTGGGTATCAAGATCACAACAGATCGCGGAAAACAATTTGAATCAACATTCTTTAAAGAACTATTAACCTTAATAGACTGCAGTAGAACAAGAACTACATCTTATCACCCCGAATCAAACGGGCTAATAGAAAGATTCAACAAACAATTAAAAACATCCTTAAAAACCTGCGACTACCCAGATGAGTGGCATGACAACCTCCCAATAATAATGTTAGGATTACGCACTACCATCAAAGAAGACATTCAATGTAGTTGCGTGGAATTAGTATACGGCACACAATTGCGGTTACCAGGGGAAATAGAATACAAAATCTCCAAAAATTACATGGACAATATAAATATCCCACTATACGTACAAAAACTAAAAAAATACATGACAACTTTAAAAGCAACAACCCCGAGACTAACAAACACCCGACCCCACTTCATACATCCGGACCTTTTCCACTCAGACTACGTCTACATTCGAACAGACGCAATTAAACGACCTCTAGACCCTATATACACAGGTCCATACGAAATTACAGCAAAAACAGATAAATATTTCACGATAAAAATAGAAACCACGTTACAAAACATAGACTTAAACCAGCCCAAATTCACTCCAAAATCAACAAACATAAACAGACACAAACAACCTTTGCACCCCATGAAGAATATCCGGACGACGGAGAGATTAGAGGAAACACAAGATAATGTTATCCTAACTTATATTACTATCGTTTGTATTATTATTTCATATTGTTTATATTTCATCATGTTCTTGTACAACCTTTGTTAAAATGTTTATTTTCTTTTTGTCTGGGGGGGGGGGGGGGAATAATGTAGCGACATCAAGCTATCATGCAACGACATCAAGCTATCATAACTAGCCCAGCCCATAGTTACAATTGTTTTCCGAGGTTTCTTGGAAACAAAAAGAAAATAAATATTTATTCTTGTTATATCATTCGAACTGTCAACAACAAAATCTTTCTCGTCCCAAATAAATTTATTAATTCTATATATTATACGCTTTAATTTACCCATTCTATTTTTACAATTTGTAGTGGCAAATAATACTGCTACAGGCGTAATACTGACTAATTATAAAATTACACTGAAAGTTGAAACTTTTAGTTTCATTACTTTAGTTCTTAGTTTAGTTGTATAAACATTGTCATTGGTAACAATTGTTTAGTTCTACATTTTTATTTTATTTTAATAATTTGCAGTGGCATTACTAGGATTTAAAGCCCCCACCTAAGTTAGCCCCCCCCCCCTCATAAACTTTGATAATTTTATGATTAGGTAGAAGATAGCACAATACATACTTTGATTAATTTTGCTGTGAATAAATAATACAATAACCCGTATTATACGAGTGCGTTTTAACATATCTTTTGAGGTGTCTGCTTCATGAAAGCGCTTTTGTTATAAAAGTGCGCTCGTAACACGGGTCAATATTTTTTTATAATAAAGGAGAAAGGAAAAATAAATAAATCACATATTCAGAATACAAATTAAATTAGGTATCAGTTCCACGGATTTTTTTGGTTGGCAAAATCCGTAGGGTAAGGGCGGGTAAGAGTACGCTCATTCTAAGAGTACGCAGTATCAATATCTTGGAATAGAAAATATCATTCAGCAGGTGTAATAGTCAAAACAAGACGTATTTATGTGTTCATCTTGAGTACAAAAAATCTTCTGTCTAAGGTAAAACAATTAGAAAGTAGACAAGAAACAAAAATTTCGTGTTCCATATTGTTATTTTGGGTAACTTATACAGTAATGTCGATTAAATTTAGCTTGACATATGCATTATTTTTCTTATTGAGAGGTTAGTTTTAACAATGTAGTTTAAGAGTACGCAGTAGTGATTGCAGAGGCATCTAACATGTTATAGTAAAATTAATATTTAATAAAATACATGTAAAATCCAAGAGAACGCAGAAAATTAAAACTAAGAGTACGCATGCGTACTGTTATGCGTACTCTTAGTTTAAATAAAAATATTATTTCGTTCTACTACATTTTGAATTTTTTTGCACTATAGATGGGCAATTATAAACGAAAAAGCAATAGACAATTAAAATTTACTTCTGAATTAATGAAGGAAATAAAAAACCGAATTAGTAAAGGTGAATATAAAAGACATATTGCATCATCACTAAATTTACATGAAGCTACTTTAAGAAAACGCTTAAAAGCGGACACAATTCCAGATTCTCTAGGCAGGTATAAGCCTGTTTTCAATCAGGATATGGAAAAGAAGCTTGCAGAACATGTTAAAATGCTTGACAATTCTGTGTTTTTGGTCTTACGTTAAAAAACTTACAATATTTGGCTTACGAATTTGCAGAAAAAAATAAATTACAACATAGATTCAATAAAGTACAAAAACAAGTAGGTAAAGATTGGATAAAATCTTTTTGTAAACGTCATAATTTATCGGTTAGACAACCTGAAAAAGTCCCAGGAAACATTCTATACGTATAAAGGACGTATTCAACGTTTAATAATCGTATATGGTATAAAGAATGTCGGTATATATACTGGAAAAAAAAAGACTATGCAAATTTCTACGTAAAATATACATTTATTTTTTTCATTTTTAGATCATTTGATGCACATTCCGAACGTCTAAAATAATTACGTTTAATAAGCGTTTATATATAATATTAGAATTTTACAAATAGTATTTTATACATTTATTTTACTTACATATATGTACGAAACGTATAAAATACGACTATATGAAACAGTATAAAAATATACAATATATACTATGTATATATGTAGTATATTAAACATTTATTTTACTTCCGTATATATATGAAACGTATTATAAACGACTAAATGTAATAGTATAAAGATAAAAAATATATACCAACAATATGTATTGTATATTATTCATTTATTCTACCTACGTATATATACGAAACGTATTTTATACGATTAAGTGTAACAGTACAAATATAAAAAATTTATACGAATAATATATGCTGGATATTATACACTTTTTCTACCTATGGATATATACGAAACGTATTTTATACGATTATGTGTAACAGTACAAATATAAAAAAATTATACGAATAATATATGATGGATATTATACACTTATTCTACTTATGTATATATACGAAACGTATTTTATACAATTAAGTGTAATAGTATAAATATAAAAAAAATATACGTATAATATATGCTGAATATTATACATTTATTCTACCTATGTGTATATACGAAACGTATTTTATACGAAGAAGTATAATAGTATAAATAAAAAAAAAATATACATACAATATATACTGAATATTATACACTTATTCTACTTATGTATATATACGAAACGTATTTTATACAATTAAGTGTAATAGTATAAATATAAAAAAATATACGTATAATATATGCTGAATATTATACATTTATTCTACCTATATATATATACGAAACGTATTTTATACGAAGAAGTATAATAGTATAAATATAAAAAAAATATACGTAATATATATAGTGAATATTATACACTTATTCTACTTATGTATATATACGAAACGTATTTTATACAACTAAGTGTAATAGTATAAATATAAAAAAAAATATACGTATAATATATGCTGAATATTATACATTTATTCTACCTATGTGTATATACGAGACGTATTTTATACGAAGAAGTATAATAGTATAAATATAAAAAAAATATACGTAATATATATAGTGAATATTATACACTTATTCTACTTATGTATATATACGAAACGTATTTTATACAACTAAGTGTAATAGTATAAATATAAAAAAAATATACGTATAATATATGCTGAATATTATACATTTATTCTACCTATGTATTTATACGAAACGTATTTTATACGACGAAGTATAATAGTATAAATTTAAAAAAATATAAGTATAATATATACTGAATATTATACACTTATTCTACTTATGAATATATATACGAAACGTATTTTATACAATTAAGTGTAATAGTATAAATATAAAAAATATACGTATAATATATGCTGAATATTATACATTTATTCTACCTATGTATTTATACGAAACGTATTTTATACGACGAAGTATAATAGTATAAATTTAAAAAATATAAGTATAATATATACTGAATATTATACACTTATTCTACTTATGTATATATATACGAAACGTATTTTATACAATTAAGTGTAATAGTATAAATATAAAAAATATGCGTATAATATATGCTGAATATTATACATTTATTCTACCTATGTATATATACGAAACGTATTTTATACGACGAAGTATAATAGTATAAATATAAAAAAAATATACGTATAATATATACTGAATATTATACACTTATTCTACTTATGTATATATAGGAAACGTATTTTATACAATTAAGTGTAATAGTATAAATATAAAAAATATACGTATAATATATGCTGAATATTATACATTTATTCTACCTATGTGTATATACGAAACGTATTTTATACGACGAAGTGTAATAGTATAAATATAAAAAAATATACGTATAATATATGTTGAATATTATACACTTATTCTACTTATGTATATATATGAAACGTATTTTATACGACGAAGTGTAATAGTATAAATATAAAAATATATATACATACAATATATGTAGGATATTATACATTTATTGTATCTACATATATACACGAAACGTATTTTATTCGACTATGTGTAATAGTATAAATATAAAAAATTTATACGAACAATATACGTTGCATATTATACATTTATTCTACCTACGTATATATACACAACGTATTTTACACAACTATTTCTAATAGTATAAAAATAAAAGACATATACGTATAATATATGCTGGATATTATACATTTATTTTACCTACGTATATATACGGAATGTATTTTATGCGACTATTTATAATGTTATAAAAATAAAATATATATACGGACAATATACGTTGCATATTATATATTTATTGTACCTACGTATATATACGAAACGTATATTATACGACTATTCGTAATAGTACAAAACTTTAAAATGTACATATATTAACAAAATATGTTGGCTAATATACTTACGTTTATATATATATATATATATATATATATATATATATATATATATATATATATATATATATATATATATATACGAAATAAATATGTTACATGATTATTTGTACGATAAACATTAGATATTTTGCATAATACATATTGGTTTGACAAGTAAAAAATTAAAGTTTTGTTGTTATACTAACAATGTGATTAATAAGACAAAGATAATATTTAATATTCTTTCCTAATTTTTAAAGTTTCCACTTCAAATTGAATTAAACTCGCTTGAAATCCATTTCAAATCAAATACAGTATTAGTGATTTTACTTGATGCGCCCAATGTTATTTGAATAATTATACGTAACCCTTTGAAAAAATTATAAGAAATATGTACGAAATTTTAGTATTAATTTCAAAACATAACATATATTTCATGTGGTTAATTTAAAATATATCTTCCCGCGTTTATTTTTCATTTTTATATAGACGAATTTTAAACGGGGCTATTCTTTTCATCTGACATGCATAGAACCAGCACCAACTGTGCTCAGTTGCTAGATGTAAATTTTTGCACAAGATAACCTATGTATTATAAAACATACAAGTAAGTTATACATTAATAGCGAACAAGAAAATTTGATGACGGTATAAATCCTCATTATGGCATATGTTTCTTATATGGGATATTTTTGATACGTTTAAAATATACGTCATTCATACGGGGACCAATCATACTTAGCTCATGCGCAGTTAGAAAAGTATGCGTATTGTGCCATTGCGCATAATATAACAGTTTTGCAGTCAACTCAGTATACTAGAAATTACCAGTTTGTGTTTGTTCGTGTTGTTTACCAAGTTGTGTGAAAACTCTTTTGTTCAACAGTGGGAGCTCATATTTCAAGTAAGTTTTCAAATATTTTGTTATAATATTACTTAATTAATACTACAGATTATAGTTCAATAAACAAATATATCGTCGAGCATAGGTTTTACAGTCGCCAGTTTGTTCCTGTTCTTCATCACGTTCTTGCGTTTGAAAAATCTTTGGTAGTGAAACAGATGACTTAATTGGCCAAGCAGTGAAAGACTGGTTGAAATTGGCAAAAACAAGATTTATTTACGAAAAAGCAAAGGTCCATAAGGATTCATCGTAGTAAATTTATTTGGAATCCTTACCCTTCAGCTCATCTCAGTTATGGAAGTGCCATTTTATTTTTATTAAGAAAATGATATTGTTTATTAATATATGGGTAAGCATGAGTAAACTGTGTTTTCTTAAATTTAACTCAATATTACCATTTTTTTCTCTTTCAGAAGTTTAATGTACCGCTTATAGTACTCCAATGTCCAGTATATTTATTAATTTTCGGCCATCATTTTTTTTTGCTACATAATATAAAATTTATAAAAGTAAGCAAACTGTGTTACTCTTCCAACTAACTCCATAATACCATTGTTTCTGTTTCAGAAGTGTGATACTACACCGATTAAAGTAGCCCGCTGTATAGTATATTTATTAATATTTGGCCATCATTTTTTCACCTATTTGCTGCATAATATAAAAATTAGAAACGTGAGTAAACTGTATTACTTTTAAAACTAACTCTGTACTACCATTTTTTTCTGTTTCAGAAGTTCAATACTGTACCGCTTATAGTAGTCCAATGTCCAGTATATTTACTAATTTTTGGCCGTCATTTTTTTACCTATTTGCTGCATAATATAAAAATTAGAAACGTGAGTAAACTGTATTACTTTTAAAACTAACTCTGTACTACCATTTTTTTCTGTTTCAGAAGTTTAATACTGTACCGATTATAGCAGTCCGCTGTCCAGTATATTTATTAATCTTTGGCCAACATTTGTTTACCTATTTACTGCATAATATAAAATTTAGATATGTACGCAAACTGTGTTACTCTTCAAACTAATTCAATACTACCATTGTTTTTGTTTTAGAAGACCAATACTGTACCGCTCATAATAGTCCACTGTCCAGTATATTTATTATTCTTTGGCCATCATTTTTTACCTATTTGCTGCATAACATAAAATGAAGAAACGTAAGCAAACTGTGTTACTGTTAATGCTAACGCAATACTACCATTGTTTCTGTTTCAGAAGTTTAATACTGGACCGATTACAGTAGTCTGCTGTCCAGTATATTTATTATTCTTTTGCCATAATTTTTTACGTATTTGCTGCATAATATAAAATTTAGAAACGTAAGAAAACTGTGTTACTTTTAAAACTAACTCAATGCTACCGTTGTTTCTGTTTTAGAAGTTTAATATTGTACCGATTATAGTAGTCCGCTGTCCAGTATATTTTGTTATTAATCTTTGGCCATCATTGTTTTTATCTTTTGCGAGGAAAACGGCATTAAGATTTATATGACGTCCCAGCAACGTCAGAAACTATTAGTACCTACAGAAGCAACGAGAGAGAAAGAAATAGACATCTCTCTCACTCTTGTTGCTTTTATAGGTCTAGGCGAACTATTGACGAAGCAAGAATGACCAATGCCGTTTTTTCGAATTCTATTAATATTTAACAAATTTTAAAAAGTACGGGTATATTAGTTGCATACTCCGTTTTATACATTTAAAATATATCATTTTAAACGTAGCATATATCAAAAATGAAGAATATTTTTCTCAGAACATATAATATTTTTATACGTAAAAAAGTTGTACAAAATATACCTATAAATTTAAACGTATTATATGTACGATCGATTGAGTATATTTTTCTCATAAAGTATAATAATTTTATACGTATTAGATATACCAAAAATTAAGTATATTTTTCTCATCACATTTAATAATTTTATACGTTTGTACAAAATATATGTATAAATTTCAACGTATATATACGGTCGTTTGAGAGTATATTTTTATCATAATATGTAATAATTTTATACGTTTAAAATGTATATAACATATACGTATCATTTTAAACGTATTGCATATACCAAAAATTAAGTGTATTTTTTTCAAAACATATAATACTTTTAAACGTTTAAAATTTGTAATAAATATACGTTTAAAATGTATACAAAATATACGTATCGTTTTAAACGTATGTTATATTTAGTATATTTCTCGTATTATGTGTATTATTTTTATACGTTTATAATATATACAAAATATACCTATGTAACATAACTTTATAAAATATACGTTTTTTACACGCCTGAAATACATTTTTTTTTACCCAAAATATTCCATATTTAAACGTAGTACATCTATAAAAATAAACGTAAAATTTGTAAGAAAATTATACCGTATTTATACTCTTTATAGACATAATATTTTGGTATAGTTTCCACGGGTAATATACGAGTTTTAGCTGGTTTAATATAAACTCGAAATAAACGAATATAATACATAGAAATTTGAAGTATATAATACGTTAAATAAAAAATAATTATAAACGTATATTATATACCTCTAAAATACGTATTAGAAGCGGACATTTGTCCAGTTCTTAAACGAACGCATTCTCCGTTTATTATACCATTTCATGTTTCCTGGGGTAAGTCAAGCCAGAGCATCTGGTTTTAATGAAATACAAGTATCACGCTTCTTTGATAATTTACAACAAATGTACGAAAAATACAAGTTCAGTCCAAATAATATATATAATATGGACGAAACTGGCATGTTAACGGTTCCAAACAAAATACCTAAAATAATAAGCCATAAAGGTAAACGATGTGTAGGTAAAATAGTGTCTAGTGAAAGAGGCACACTTATAACTGCGGTATGCTGCTTTAGTGCGGGTGGAAATTATGTCCCTCCATCATTAATATTTCCACGCAAAAGGGAAAAATCTGAGCTAATTGATGGTGCTCCCCATGGTTCATTATTAATGATTTCCGATTCAGGATTTATAAACAGTGATCTATTTTTGAAGTGGATTGAACATTTTCAAAAACACGTGAGAGCAAATTCTGGTAACCCAGTATTACTGTTACTAGATAATCACAGTAGTCATATTAACTTGGAAGTTATAAAATTTTGCCGAAAAAACTCAATTGTATTACTTAGTCTACCTCCACACAGTAGTCACAAACTACAACCATTGGACGTTGGATTTTTTGGTCCACTGAAAACTGCATATGCCCAAGAAGCGGATAAATGGATGACAAGTCATCCAGGACGAACTATTACTCAGTTTCAAGTTTCATCCTTATTTGGATTGGCATATGGTAGAATTGCATCTATAGAAAAAGCGCAAAAAGCTTTTCAGGCTACGGGAATATGGCCAATAAATCAACATATATTTACTGAAACAGATTTTGCTCCCTCTTCTGTGACGGACATTCCATTAACAAACCAGGATGAAAATGATACAGTCAGCGATGCAATGGAGATGAGTAATATAGAAATTGTAGTTGAAGATAATTCCATTCTTGATGAACTTCAAGGTCAAGGTATGAAATGAAATGATTCTAAATATAAACCATTTTTAATCAATCTTTTATTATTTTAGAAGAAGGAAGATTCAAAGTTATTGCCACAGCTGATGACATAAATGAGCCGAGCACATCAAAAACAAATAACGATAGTGGTAATAATAAATATATTAATATAATTATTATATAACTAAAATATTTGTTTTAGATAATAAAACTACAATTTCACCGGCAAAAATTTTACCAATTCCAAAATTATCACATGCAATCAAAAGAAAACGGAAAGGGAAACGTTCAGAAATCTTAACTTCATCCCCCTACGAAGAGAAATTACAAGAAATCGTAGACAGTAATAAGTTAAAAACTGTTAGGAAAAATTTAAATATGGATTGTGGCACCAAGAAACAATGTGCTGAAAACAGGAAAGTTTTTTATTGCCCAGGATGTGGAGAAAAATACAAGGATCCCCCAGAAATGGACTGGATACAATGTAAATTATGTAAACTATGGTGGCATGAAATTTGCACCACATATTCTGGACAAAAAATGTTTAAATGTGAGAAATGTGTACCAGAATAATAGGCGTACTCTTTGTCTTAATAGTTGCGTACTCTTAGATTCATGTACGTCTAAGAGTACTCGTTTCTCATTTTGTCTATTTTCATTAATATTAGAAATATTAATAATTATATCCTTTAGAATAAATTTAATTTTGTTGCCAAATGTACAAACCAAATATATTTTCATAAATGATAAGCATTTTTTTCAAAATAATTTTTTTACAGACCAAAAAAGAAAATGTGCGTACTCTTACCCGCCTTTACCCTAATTATATTTGACTCATGCTGTTTCTAAGATACGATTTTATGAATTTCAGTTTACAAAATAATCCTGCTGCTGTAGTTATAGTAACAGGAACAGGTTAAAAAAACAATAACTACAAGAGATATTCATATCCTAATGGTAGTTTCGTAGCAGTTCGGGAGCCCCCATATCTGCGACCACAAGCCACATTTGTGGACCCTATTTACGCCACTGATTGTCTGCATAAATCCAGCATAAAAGTTAAATAATAACTGGTATTTCAGATTATAAATAATAATTTTTTTTTTTATTGTATTTAAAGTTACATTATTACAATTAAAGTATGGGGGTGACTTTTTGTTTTAATATTTTTATAACATTTGCATTATATACCTGGCTCAGTCAAATGGCCCGCCTTTTTAGTATTTCCAAAAAATTCTCAGTGTGATAAATTCCCCATGTTTTGCGCTTAAGTGCTCCCCATATATTATTTTTTGCGCTTCTCTTAATCATGAGTTATTAATATAATAAGTTATGATGGGCTAAATTGACATTAGCCTATCCTTTTTGGAAATTACAAAGTTTTCTTTATTGTTTATATAGATCTAGGTATGCGCTATTTTGCGACATTAACATAATTTTTTGTAATTGTTTATAATTTATTTTATTGAAAATTAAAACTGGTAGGGCCAACTTGACACCAAAAAAAATTTTTTTTTATTGTATATTTTTGTATTGCAATCAAATTTACATTCAATGCGCTTTTTAGCTCCATAAATATATTTTTGCACTTGTATTCATTAAATTATAATTAAATATACAAGTTAGGAAGGGTTATATTGACAACAGTCGTCCCTTTAAAAAATACTAAATTTTCTATATTGTTTGAATAGGCGTACACATGCGCTTTTCTGCGCTATTGAAATAAATGATTGCGCTTACTTACTATTTTCTTAATTAAAAATCAAAACTGGTAGGGCCAGCTTGACGCCTGAAAAAAATTAATTATCTTGATTTTTTTGCAATGAAATTAAACTTAGGTACCTACATGGCGTTTCATCGCTCCATAAATAATTTTGTTGTAGGTACTTGTCTTCATTATTGTAATAAATGAAATTATAACTTAGTTATATATCCTATTTCGTAAACCTCTCAAGGTCACGCTGCACATGCGCAGTAGATACAGTTGTCTCAGTCTATCGCGCTACGCTGTATTTGGCCCCGCCCCGCAGCTGTTTACTGCATGCGAAAGGATGACCTTTGGAGGTTCACGAAAAAGTAACAGAGCTATAGAAGTTAGGGGGGGGGCACATTGACAACAGCCTTTCCTATACAATTTACCAAGTTTTCTTTATTATTTGAATAGGTTTACATATGCACATTTCTGCGCGACGACATACATTGTCTCGCTTGCCTACATAGTTCCTTAGTAAAAAAAAAATCATTTTTTTTTCTCATAGAAATTAAATGTAGGTACATGGTTCTTCGCTCCATAAATATTATATATTATTGCACTTGTTTTCATTAAATTGAAAAGTTAGGGTGGGTCACATTATTATTATTAATAAAAGATCAAAACTAGTAGGACTATTTTTTTTTTATTTCATTGAATTATAATGTTATTGAAATTGAAAGGTTAAATATAGTTAATGGGCTATTCGACGACTATTTTTATATAGTTTCCCACATAAAAATTATAACTTTGACGTCATACTTCAATAGCTAAGAGTGATAAAAAAATTCTGCATCGCTATTCCAAAGAACATAAAAAAGTGTCTTAAAGACTTATAAGCCAAAATGCAGTGTTATTTCACATTTAGGGCCGGTATTTTCACTTGCGAATAAATTTGACCTTTAGATAAGTGTGTTAATGGAGGCAATTAATAATTGATACATTTTAATTACAACAATTAACACATGTGTTAGTTGCTGTATTTTACTAAATTGGAAATTCTAATTTTATTCCACGACAAATGTTTTTGGGTTAGTAACGTTTGATACAATTTTTTTCAATTTTTCAGCAATGGTATGTGATATCTATGGTTATCCACTAAAATCGTTTATTAATAAAAAATCATGCATTACTAGGGGTCATTATTGGATGATTTTCTATACATTAACATAACCTATTAATAAACGGTCAACGGAAAATATTTTTAATGATTATGATGATAGTTTGAACTATAAATTCATAAATAATGCGAGAAATCGATAACGCACCATCAGACAGTGACCTAACCACACACATCAAGGAATTTTTTGACAGATTCCCGTTATGAAAACAAACTGTTCTTAATTTATTATTACAAATTGGGGTTCGTATTTGATCTCAAAGAGTGCATACATGGGTAAATCGCTCCATGGGCAAATCATTATAAAGTTCCTGACATTTGAAGCTGGTAAAATATTTTCGGATTTTGGATACTTTTATACATTCATTTACCTCGAACTGAAAGGAACATACAAAAATTATAAGGACAATTTTACAATATACATATATTTCGTTTACTGCGTATGATTACTGCTATATATTACTTGTTAAACTACACTCACCCGGGGCTAAAAATGCAGAGGAATATTGATGACATTAAGGATGCCAAAGAAAATTTTGACAAGTACGGATTCAAAAGAAGTTGACCCATTTCATCCTTGTCTGCCTAACGTGGCTGTGCAAAGCTCCATCTTTCTCCACTGACACAAATTCACTCTGTAAGGTTACCAATTCACGAATGTTATTATTGGACAGGTAGCTATTTGTTTTTGTTAAATGTGTGAAAAGACTCAATGGAGTTTCATATATATAGAATAAATTTATTTAACGAATACTTATTCGAAACTTTATTCGGAAGTGAAAATACCGAGCCTTAGACATTATTCGAAAAATTATAAAACTGCAAAATTTACATTTTCGTTTATCTAGTGACCTATGATTATTTTCTCACAATGGTCTCTAAATGAGGCAATTTTTATTTCATTAACCGACTTCGTATCTCTAAGTTAAAAAAAAGGTATTCCATTATAGCGACTTGCTCTCATCCATCCATATGTCTAGGTATACTCGTATGTTCGTTGCAGAAGGCTTTTAATTTCTTGTAACAATAAGGAAAGTTGTAATTTCATTATGTGCTTTTCATTGTTCAAAGAACATTATTACTCCCTCGAAGGTGCGACCTGTGGCGTGCATTTATTATATTTTTACGTCCATTAAAAAAGTGCAATTTTTTTCATTAAAATATCAACATCAACCTCGGCAAAATTCAGAGCTGTAAATTGATTTTAAAAAAAATGAATTTACGAGTATAATAAGTGTATCAGTCTTGATATATTATGTTTGAAACATTATACAAAATATAAATTTGAAAATCGCTGTTCAAATTTGAGTATTGATTTGTTATACACTTCACAGAGGGAGGTAACTCACATACCATTTGATTGTGATATCATCCATATAGAAACTAAAATTGCCTGAATGGCCAATATTAAACATTTTTATCAATCAGTTTACTTCTACAATCGTGAAAATAGTCCATAAATTTTACGGAAGTGCAATAATGTTAATATAAGTTATTAATTGAATAATGCCTATAAAAATCTATTCAAACAAAAAAAGATAATTTAATGAAAAAAAATTATTTTTAAATAAAAATCGAAGCTTCAGACTTTAGAGTATTTTATATTACTAGGTGATACTCATCTGAAGTTTAAAAAAATCAATTATTTGAATTTGAAATTGTTAACTCCAACCTTAATTTTAT
Source organism: Harpalus rufipes (assembly GCA_951394225.1). Lineage (NCBI taxonomy): Eukaryota > Metazoa > Arthropoda > Insecta > Coleoptera > Carabidae > Harpalus > Harpalus rufipes. The sequence continues at coordinate 26,871,645 of OX596281.1, read as the reverse complement.
AACACCAACCAACTAGAATCTAGACATATCTCCTCTACTATCTCTACTAATATATCTCTTCTCTTCTCGTCTTCATACTGCTACTTTTACATTCAAAATTATATATTATAATCTTTAAAAATCGTTTAAATTCATATGTTTCGCGAGGTTTGACATTGACATTTGATATTTATGACATTATGATATTTCAGTAAAGCCACCCAATCTTCAATCTATGAAAGTACATAGTTTCAAATAGAGTCACAGTTTTTATTTGAATATAAAATTCTTGTATTAAACTTAATAATTTAAATACACTTCCATGCATCAAGTGTGTAGACTTATACAGTGTTGTTATGTTACTTTATTCTTTACCTTCCGTCACCTCTAGGTAAAGAAGGTATTGTATTCGGTGGTGAGTTTTCAATGAATAAGCACGTTTTTACGATGATGTCTGTATGTGTGTGTGTGCCCATGTGTGTGCGTGTGTGTGTGACCGCGGTTTCGGCCACTTTATTTCCAATACTAGAATTCCATTACAATTCTTACGAATTCCTCTTCCTTACATCTATGCAGACTTGATTAGATTTTGGTTATAATTGGTCAACCGGAAGTACCCTCATTTGAAGATTTTAACAATTTTTATTGAAAAAATACTGTTAAATATTATTTACACATTTAATGTTATTATAAATATTAAAGGATATTCTATTACCTATACGAATTGATTCCATTTTATATTTCATATTCTATGGATACAGAGTTAAAGAATTATAAAGAAATAAAACTTTATAAATCAGCCAGCTATGCTATAACCATGGGAACAGCTACTATATTAAGAAAATTTTAACTGATAGATGTCAGTGTCAACGAAAAGAAAATGAATGTTGCAGAGGTGAGGATGTTGAGATCCATGTTGGGGAAGACACGGAAAGATACGATAAAGAAATATAAGGGAAATAATTCGTGTATTAAAAGTTTCTATAAAGATACAAGAGAGACGATTATATTGGCTTAAACATGTAATGAGGGCAGATAAAGAATATTGTAACACGACTGTACGGCGGCGCCCCCTTGTTTAAATTATTTGTAGCCGAACGTCAAGATTAGCTACGGATCTTGCGTTCAGAACTCTTATGTTTTATAATTTTTTGTAAGATTCTGTAATGGCTTTTGGAAGTTTTAATCTTTGTTAGATTTTGGGATGGGATAGTTTCGTGACATTTTCAAAGAATTATTGGGGGTCATAAAAGTATTTTTAAAAGTATAAGATTACATAGTAAAAGATTAGAAAGAGCGGATGTGTCACAGCGGGAGAAAGCAGCTTTGGAAAATCTGTTGAAGGACTTGTCACGTAGGCCAGAATTCGGGAAGCCGTTAGAAATTCAGTTCTTCCCCCAACCTCCGAAATGGTCTAAGTTACTTGACCAATTATAGTTTGTTAATTTTCAAGTTAGCCAATAAGGGTGTGAAGGTTGGACTTCCTTATTGGAAAGTGGGGTGAAATCGAGTGAAGATGTGTTTCACAAGATTTCAGCTCGAGGAGTCTTGTTCTGACTTTTGATCGTGAAGTTTGTTCTCTTCCCATTCGATTGTTGTCTAAATTATACTTGTCTTAGTGACTTGTGAATTTTGTAGTTGTCTTTGTGACTTAAATAATTGTTGAAGTCCTCGTCCTCCCAAGTTGTTTAAATTGTTGTTTAGAGTAAATTTTATTCTTGTAATTTTAAATCTTAATAATTGTAATTGTATAACGGTAGTGAGTAGTTTAATAATAAAGTGCTTCAGTCGAGGCCGACCTGTGATGAACAGTAAGTAGACTGATAGATTACTTTATTCTTAGTAGTTGGTGTTGACTACCTAAGCGCTGATAGCAATTCAGTAAGCCTAGAGCTTATTCTGAGGTCGTCCTTTTTACAATTCAATTAGTTTTATGAGACTCAGGTACCGATCCTTTAAACAGTAGTTGTCACGATCCAGAGTCATAATTTTGTTTATTGTTGTCAACCATTTATTGTTTTGTGTAAATAAATTAAGTTGATTAACCAGTTCTCAGTTTTATTTGTTAAGTTGCCCGAATTAATTATTTTTCAGTAATCGCGTAAGCGTAAGTATTCTGGGTGAATATTGTATATTTTGTCGATTGATAGACCGCATCTGTTAATACTCTTATATTGAGTCTTTCTATCCGCGGACTCTGAAAACACGGATAGTGGTGGCAGCGTTACCCTTGATCTAAATAGTTTTGCATTAATCAAATTAGTGTTTTACTTTCGGGTCAAGTATTCAAAAACCGTTTGTTAAACGGGTAACAGTAATGAGTTATTAAACTATACCTCGTTCCCCTGTTATATAAAAGTGGTGGCAGCGGGGGGATGTAAAAATAATAACTCACTAACCTGTTATATAAAAGTGGTGGCAGCGGTGGGATATAAAAATAATAACTCGCCAACCTGTTATATAAAAGTGGTGCACAGCGGTGGGATCTAAAGTTTTTCTTTTGCGAAAAACTACCCATTCAAACCAGTATAAAACCGTTAAAATCGACAGAATCTTTTTTTTCAAAATTGTAATAGATTACTATGTGTGGTTATTGCATTTTGAATGGTAGGTGTCGAGCCGTAAATCGACATAGAGTTGTAATTAATACTTTGTGTGTTAATTGTTATTCGGGCGTGTAGGTAGTTTTCGTGCCTTTTAAAACGACAAGAAAGTTTTTTGTGACGCGTAAGTAAATACATGGGAGTTTTTATTACGGTCATAGCAGGTAGTTGCCGAGCCTTTAAATTGGCAAGAGTTTTTAAACAATAATTCTACTTCGTGTGGTTATTGTTCTATTTTGAGTAAATTTTAGTATGGCGCAAAACGAAGCCGGGTCAGTAAACATGAATGACCAATTGTTATTAGATTACCTTGTGGCGGTATCATCTATGTCGGGAATAAATACAAAAATCCCCTCGTTTTCAGGAAAACCGGACGAGAGTGTTGTAGAATTTGTAGAGAAACTTGAGAACTGTAAAGAAATGGGAAAATGGGATGAAGAGAAAACAGTGTGTATGGCAAAAATAAATTTATCGGGAGACGCGGCACGATTTGTGAAAAATAATTCAAAAAGTAGAAATACTAAGAATTGGAAAGTATTTAAAAAAGAATTATTAGAGCGGTATCAACCTAAACAAGACTCCAGGACGGTACAAAAAGCTTTCAATAATTGCTATCAGCTTAGGGACGAAACAATATCTGCATATGTATATAGATTGCATGCTTTAGCGAACTGTTTTATTGAGAGTGAGGAAGACAGTTCGGCTGATGGTTCGGGCACTGTTGCGGAAGCCGCGCGTATAGATAATTCTATTTATGTAGATAGACAATTGTTAAACCAGTTTACAACGGGAATCTTGCCACATTTGCAAAGGGACGTGTTTTATGAAAACCCTAAAACTTTCGAGAAAGCGGTAGAGATCGCGAAAAGATCAGAGACCGTATTTCAAATGTTGCGTCGTGATGAAGCAGATTATGTAAATAGAGTTGCCGATGAAAGAAATAGCGCGAGTACTAGTAGGAATGATTCACATTTAACGGAGTCAATTGAAAAATTAATCCAAGTTTTGGCGTTAAATAATAGCGAGAATAAGAAATCTGTGCCGGATCGCAGTAGTAAAAATTTTAAAAAAGAAAATTATAACAGCCATGCAAGTTCAAGCTCAAGTAGAGAGAATAAAGTTCTTTGTTTTAAATGTCAAAAGTATGGGCATATTGCGAAAGATTGTCGCGATAATATTGTATGTAGACGGTGTAAGAAACGCGGACATACTATGTGTACGTGTCATGTAGTGCTTCCGTCGGGTAGTAGGCCAAATAATAATAATAATGATAAAAGATTCAATTTCAAAAAGAATAATTTAAACTAGGTTGGGCCGTCGATGTTAGTTCCGAATCGGGCGGCCATAGCAAAGTATCGCAATCAGCCGACGTCGTATCCACTCTCCCTTCTAGTGCTAGCAAAGGTAAAAGGCTAAACAGAGTAGAGTTGGTTATTAATGGTAGACGGTTTGATTTCCTTATTGACACCGGTGCAAGTGTTAGTATTGTTAAGCGATACGTTGCTGAGGGACAGCAGGTATTTCCCATTACACGATCCAGAACCATTGTTGGTATTTCTGGGAAGGAACTACATGTAGTGGGATGTACAGAGGTAGAGTTGAGTGTAGGCCAGTATGTTATTTTCCATAACTTTGTAGTATGTGAAGATAGGCTTAGTTTAGCTACTGATGGTTTGCTCGGATTAGATTTTCTAACCGATTATCAGGCCCACATTAATTATGCATGCAATGAGATGCGTATTTATTCGGAGCGACTCACGATTTCAACAATTAGTGAGAGTAACAAGACCGCGAATGGGAAACAGGCAAATCGTGACGATCGTGAATTTCGTTCTAATTTGAGTGATAGGGCGAAAATAGCCGAATATGGGGAACTTCGTGTTCCAAGAGCGAGTAATATTACTTCTTTTTCAGCATTTCGCACCGCGAATAACCTTAAAGCAAAACGTTCTTTTTGTGATACGGGAATTCCGGTAAAAGGTGAAAGAGCCTCGAGTGACAATTATGTTACTCACGGGAGTATAAAGGCACAACGTCGCGAGAAGAGTCGCGAACGGTTAATCGGCGGGAGTAACGTTCGAAGTAACGACGTTACTCACGGGAGTATAAAGGCCCAACGTCGCGAGAAGAGTCGCGAACGGTTAATCGGCGGGAGTAACGTTCGAAGTAACGACGTTTCTCACGGGAGTATAAAGGCCCAACGTCGTGAGAATAGTCGCGAACGGTTAATCGGTGAGAGTAACGTTCGAAGTAACAAAGTTATTCACGAAAGTATAGAGGCCCAACGTCGCGAGCAGTCGCGAACGGTTAACCGGCAGACGTAACTTGCAAAGTCATAAAGTCACTCACGGCAAATTAAAAGCCGAAAGTCTCAAAGAGAATCGCGAAATTGAAATAGTAATGCAAAATAATACCGCGAAAAGTAATGAAAATTGTAGAGAAGCCGTAGGTACATGCCAATCAAAGTTAGATAAAGAGAGCGAAAAGTCGGATAAAGTAATCAGTTCAGATTGTAAAACTAAAAAGAAAACAGCAGGTAATAAATTTGTAGAGCAGGATGGTAGTGCGGAGCTAGATAGGGTAGATAAAGACAGAAAATCTGAGTCGAGTCCTTTCTGTCCCTTGAAAAGTGAAAGCGTTCCAAAAAGCATATTGAAAAAGGTTCATTTCGAGGAAATTGCGCAGGTAGAGCATAATATTATCGGTTCGCAAGGTTCAGGCAGTAATATGCAAATGCCAGGCAATCCTCAAGAGTTGGAAAGAGAAATCGAAGCCGTTGAAGCAGGTAGTAAGATACGGTCGGTCCGCATCAAAGAAAGTTTTACGATACCTCCTAGGTCCGAAGCTGTGTGCTTGGCGGAGAGGAGTATTGTTCTTAGGAAAGCAGACAGTATTTTAATTGAGCCTGTGGAACTTAGTGTTCAAGGAGTTATAGCCGCTAGAGTTGTAGCGAGGAGCGATAACACCGACGTACCGGTGAAGCTAATGAATGTAACTAATGAGAATTTAGTTGTACCTGCTAAAACCATTGTAGGTTTCGAAGAAGATGTCACAATTGACATATGCGGTTCTGCCGAACCGAGTGATTTCGTTGCATCAGTGCAGGATGCAGATTTTAGAACCCTTTTCAATTTGGAACACTTGTCGCGTAATGATAAACGTAAAGTTGACGGCGTATTAATGAAATATAAAGATATTTTCATAACCCCAGATGTGAAATTAGGGTGTACGTCGAAAGTTAAGCATCGGATTATTACCGAGGACGTTCACCCGATAGCAAAAAGACCATATTGTGTTCCGTTTACGCAAAAAGAGGTTTTGCAAGAACAATTAGAAAAGTTACTTAAAGATGGCATAATTGAAGAAAGTGATTCGCCGTGGTCAGCGCCGATAGTTTTAGTTAATCGTGTCCTGTCGGACGGTTCGTCGAAAGTTCGACTGTGTGTAGACTTTCGCGCGTTAAATAAAATAACGAAGAAGGATTTCTTACCGTTGCCGAACTTGCAAGATACAATTTCGCACATGAATGGTGCGGCATTGTTTACAACCTTGGACTTAGCGTCGGGGTATCACCAGGTAGAAATTGCCGAGGAGGATAAAGAAAAGACAGGGTTCAGTTCACCCTGAGGGCATTATCAGTGGAACAGAATGCCTTTCGGGTTGTGTAATGCACCAAGTACATTTCAGAGATTGATGTATTGTGTGTTAAGCGGTTTAATTGGGGAAAAATGTTACGTTTATTTAGACGATATTTGTATATTCTCGCGAGATGATATAGATGAATATTTGTCAAAAATTAAAGACGTATTCAATAGATTGCGGAAATTTAATTTAAAGTTAAAACCAAGTAGATGCTAATTCGTGCGCAGAGAGACCGCGTATTTAGGTCACGTAATTTCGGGTGAAGGTGTTAAACCGGATATATCAAAGATTCATGCAATTGAAAAATTTCCCGTACCGAAATCAGTCCGTGACGTGAGATCATTTTTAGGGTTAGTAGGGTTTTACCGCAGATTTATTCCGGAATTCGCAAAAACAACTAAACCATTAACTAAATTGTTACAAAAAAGTGTTGAATTTGTGTGGAAAGATAAAGAATCAGTTGCATTTAAAGATTTACGAAACGCGTTGATTAAAGAACCGATATTGATATATCCCGACTTTAGCCAGCCGTTTACGTTAACAACAGACGCGTCAAATTTCGCGTTAGGTGCAATTTTGAGTCAAAACCGCGAAGGTATGGAGCACCCAATAGCGTACGCCAGTAGAGTACTAAACAAAGCAGAATGTAATTACCCAACAATTGAAAAGGAGTGTCTAGCAGTAATTTGGGCAGTAAAGTTTTTCAGGTGTTATCTGTATGGAAGAAAATTCACGTTGATAACAGATCATCGCCCACTTCGATGGCTAAACAGTGTAAATGATCCAAGTAGTAGATTGTTAAACTGGTCGTTAAAATTGTCAGAATATGTATTCGATGTCGTTCATAAGCCGGGAAAACTAAATAGTAATGCAGATGCATTGTCGCGAATAGAAATCCATTGTGTGAATGAATATGAGCCCGTATGGGACCGGGACTTTATTAGGCAAGAACAAGATAAAGATGCAGAAATTCAAAATTGGTTAAAATTGAAGAAAAATAAATTTGGCGAATTTTATAAGGATAGAGATGGCGTAGTTTATAAATTAAGAGAGGAAAATGAACGCGAAGATAGATTGGTTGCTCCTACTAGTATGATCAATAAAATATTGAGATCACATCATGACTTACCTCATGCAGGGCATCCAGGTTTTGAGAAAACCTATAATAGGATTAAAAAGAAATTCTTTTGGAAAGATATGGGTAAGCAGGTAAAAGATTATTGTGTTCGGTGTTTGTCGTGTAACCAAAGGAAGACATCACCGCACCACAGGCCAGCCCTTTTGCAGAAGTTTAGTGAACTTAGTAAGCCGTTTGAGCGGACGGCAATGGATATCGTAGGTCCGTTTGAGAGAACCTGTAGAGGCAATAAATATATTTTGACATTCATTGACGCTTTTACGCGTTACCCAGAGGCGATTGCACTACCTGATGACAAAGCTGAGACAGTAGCTAATACTTTTATTACACAGATAATTGCACGGCATGGCGTACCTAAGCAGCTATTAACAGATAGAAGGGCAAATTTTCTATCCAAATTATTTAAGAGTGTGTGTCATATATTTGGCATTAAGAAATTACAAACAACCGCGTATCATCCAATGGGAAACGGTGGTATTGAGCGGTTTCATAGAACTTTTTCAGACACTATGTCACATTATATCAGCAGCGATCACAAGGACTGGGACTTGAAGATTCCGTTTGTATTAATGGCCATCAGGAATTCAGTACATAATTCGACGGGTGAAACTCCGTTTTTCTTGATGTATGGCCGGGAGTTTGAGACTCCGTGTGACGATAGTTTAGCCCCATTAGAGAGTGAGAACAGGACTGATTATAGTCAAAATATTGAGGATAGGCTGAAAGATGCATATCAAGTTGTTAAAGGGCGAATTAATAAAGCTCAGAGTAGGAATCAGGCTCAGTACAATAAGAAAGCAGCAGAACGCAACTTGCGAGTTGGAGATTTAGTTTTCTTACACAACGAGGTAGTGAAACCTGGTTTGAGTAAGAAGTTTGTAAAGCCATGGATAGGGCCGTACAAGATTATTAAGCAGACCAGTCCTGTGAACTTCGTGATCCAGGGCGTGGCAGGCGGCAAGGAAATGGTAGTTAATGTTAACCGATTAAAATTGTACTTGGAGCCGAATTCGAAAGAGGTAGAAAAAGTAAGTAGCCCAGTTCCGCGTGTAGCTGATATGAAACAGTTTGATTACGTGTATACACCGCGAAAAAGTAGTCGCGTTGAACGGGAAAACGGTCGTACGGTTAGAGTACCGGAAGTTAGCAGAGAGCAAAGTTTAGAGTCGCTAAATGAAGCAGGTGGTGCTACCGTAACCGTCGAAGCCGAAGTTCATAGCCCGCCAAGAGTAGTTAATGACATGCCGGTAAAAATCACCGAAACGCCGCAAGCTAGATATGCGTTGCGTAGTCGGGGTAGGGTTCCGAATGAACCATGGATTTCTAGGAGTCGGACATAGTTCCGCAGTGTTGGTGTCACAGTCATGTATTGTTCTTGTTGCTAACTATTTTTAAGTTTCAGTGTTCCTAAGGCCTCGTAGTAAATGTGTTACTGAGTGTTCACATAGATAGAGAGTAGGTTCAAGCATGGAGGAAGTGGAGTCTTCCACCATGGGACAGGAATGTAGTTTGGCAACCGAGACCGATCTGAGTGATGGCGGCGTCAAGTTGAGGCAATTGGGGAAGTCCGCATCAGCGATGAAGAGTCATCGGGAGAAAGGACATGGAACACATAAGAAAGAGTGAGTATCAATTTTTTTTTATTAATTGTATTGGATTACTTAAGATTATTGCTTATTACGAAAATAGTAGAGAGCTATTGTTCGTAGCAATAAAAGTAAATAGGGCCAGTGATTCTTCCGTGGGTTTTATGGTTCTAGGACCGCCTGGATAGGCGCCCAGCAGAGGCTATTGTAGCGTAGCCACAACAAGGGAGACGGACGGACGACTTCAAGAGGCGGAGATCATTGCGGTGCCCAGGCCAGGCCAAGTACCGTGGATCATCCGGCACGTGCCCAGAAGCCCCAGCCATTGTCAGTACTGTGTGTATGGATGGTTTTGATAAATTATATTCCCTTCAGGAAGATAGTTTATTTTAAGGGGAAAGGGAAAGTTGTAACACGATTGTACGGCGGCGCCCCTTTGTTTAAATTATTTGTAGCCGAACGTCAAGATTAGCTACGGATCTTGCGTTCAGAACTCTTATGTTTTGTAATTTTTTGTAAGATTCTTTAATGGCTTTTGGAAGTTTTAATCTTTGTTAGATTTTGGGATGGGATAGTTTCGTGACATTTTCAAAGAATTATTGGGGGTCATAAAAGTATTTTTAAAAGTATAAGATTACATAGTAAAAGATTAGAAAGAGCGGATGTGTCACAGCGGGAGAAAGCAGCTTTGGAAAATCTGTTGAAGGACTTGTCACGTAAGCCAGAATTCGGGAAGCCGTTAGAAATTCAGTTCTTCCCCCAACCTCCGAAATGGTCTAAGTTACTTGACCAATTATAGTTTGTTAATTTTCAAGTTAGCCAATAAGGGTGTGAAGGTTGGACTTCCTTATTGGAAAGTGGGGTGAAATCGAGTGAAGATGTGTTTCACAAGATTTCAGCTCGAGGAGTCTTGTTCTGACTTTTGATCGTGAAGTTTGTTCTCTTCCCATTCGATTGTTGTCTAAATTATACTTGTCTTAGTGACTTGTGAATTTTGTAGTTGTCTTTGTGACTTAAATAATTGTTGAAGTCCTCGTCCTCCCAAGTTGTTTAAATTGTTGTTTAGAGTAAATTTTATTCTTGTAATTTTAAATCTTAATAATTGTAATTGTATAACGGTAGTGAGTAGTTTAATAATAAAGTGCTTCAGTCGAGGCCGACCTGTGATGAACAGTAAGTAGACTGATAGATTACTTTATTCTTAGTAGTTGGTGTTGACTACCTAAGCGCTGATAGCAATTCAGTAAGCCTAGAGCTTATTCTGAGGTCGTCCTTTTTACAATTCAATTAGTTTTATGAGACTCAGGTACCGATCCTTTAAACAGTAGCTGTCACGATCCAGAGTCATAATTTTGTTTATTGTTGTCAACCATTTATTGTTTTGTGTAAATAAATTAAGTTGATTAACCAGTTCTCAGTTTTATTTGTTAAGTTGCCCGAATTAATTATTTTTCAGTAATCGCGTAAGCGTAAGTATTCTGGGTGAATATTGTATATTTTGTCGATTGATAGACCGCATCTGTTAATACTCTTATATTGAGTCTTTCTATCCGCGGACTCTGAAAACACGGATAGTGGTGGCAGCGTTACCCTTGATCTAAATAGTTTTGCATTAATCAAATTAGTGTTTTACTTTCGGGTCAAGTATTCAAAAACCGTTTGTTAAACGGGTAACAGTAATGAGTTATTAAACTATACCTCGTTCCCCTGTTATATAAAAGTGGTGGCAGCAGGGGGATGTAAAAATAATAACTCACTAACCTGTTATAATATATTGGAAGAAGAATGAATAGCTAGTAATAGAAGGTGGAAAAAACAAAGAAAAACCAAACAAAAAATGGAAGGAATGTAGTGCGGAAGACTACAGAGAAAAGCAACCGAATAAGGACGACCCGTAAAAAGAAATGAATGGAAGAAAATAAAAAATTGCGACCGGTAACGAATGGGAAAAGCTAAAGAAGAAGATGTCAGAGTCAAGTACCCTTTGCATTGTTTGTTTATGAAAGAATTTTACTGGAAATTTATAATCTTTTGCAAGAAAATTTATGTATGGCATTTGTACATAATACACAGGATTGACGGAAGGAATTGTGCTGGCCACATCAGATTTTTATAAACATAATTTAGAAATTGCATGTATTTCAAAAACAATTAAGTCCACGAAGAAAACACTTTGAGGTGACAACTTATATTCCTGATGTTACATGTAATTTTTCAAACTTTGGGGACCATAACACGCTTATTAATAAGAATCTTTAACCAGATTTTCGCCAACAGTCTTAGTTTTACTTATAAGAAGAAATTACATAAAAATAATGGTGGAATAGCCCATTAACAATTTTTAACTTTTTAATTTCAATAACATTATAATTCAATGAAATTTTTTTTCAAAAATTAGTCCCACTAGTTTTGATCTTTTATTATTATTAATAATAATAATAATAATAACAATAATGTGACCCACCCTAACTTTTCAATTTAATGAAAACAATAATATATAATATTTATAGAGCGAAGAACCATGTACCTACATTTAATTTCTATGAGAGAAAAAAAATTAAATTTTTAGGTATCAAGTTAGCCCTGCCAATTTATATTTTTACTAAAGAACTATGTAGGCAAGCGAGACAATGTATGTCGACGCGCAGAAAAGCGCATATGTAAACCTATTCAAATAATAAAGAGAACTAAAAACTAAATTTTATAAGAATGTCAATGTGCCCCCCCCCCCGAAACTTATATAGCTCTGTTACTTTTTCGTGATCCTCCAAAGGTCATCCTTACGCATGCAGTAAACAGCTGCGGGGCGGGGCCAAGTACAACGTAGCGAGATAGACTGAGACAACTGTATCTACTGCCTATTCCCTCCTTTACAACCAGTGCGCATGTTCAGCGTGACCTTGAGAGATTTACGAAATAGGATATATGACTGAGTTATAATTTAATTTTAACAAAATTATTTATGGAGCGATGAAGCGCCATGTACCTAAGTTTAATTTTATTGAAAAAAAAATCAACATAATTCATTTTTTTAGGCGTCAAGTTGGCCCTACCAGTTTTGATTTTTAATTAAGAAAATAGTGTGACGTGCGCCCCTGAGAGAAAAGTATGCTGGCGCCGCTACTGATAGCATGTTCGCGAACAATGACGTAATCCCTTCGAAAGAACGTACCAGAGCAATGATGCAATCCCCGACGCGTTGATACATGTTAATTACGCCGTGACCTAATTCTTTTGTCTGCAGATCACTGTCGCGTCCGATGCTTCTAGAAGGATATAGGCTGTATAAATACCGTCGGGAGAACAGCGGGAGGACAGTCTGATATATATAAGCAACGAGCGATGAACTTGGTGATATAAATATACAGTTTACCAGTTGTTAAATAAATAAATGTAGTTATATAAATAAGTGTAGTGATATAAACATTGTATAGAAAAATAACCGTAGTGTTTAAGCATTTAATAATATTCTTAGTGTTATAATTATTTAATCATAGTGTTAGTTGTTTTTATTATCTTTTAATATTTAATCCTTCATTAATTATCGTTTAATAAACGTATTTTTTATTAGTAATATTAGTCTTTGTTTTACATTTCACCCATATAAATAAAAACGTTACAATTGGTGTCAGGTGTGGGGTTGTTAATAAATTGTGTAAATAGAAATAAATAAAATGACGAAACTATTAAAATTAATTGAATTGAAAGTAAGTGATCTCAAGACAGAACTGGAAGAATGAGATTTGGAAGCAACAGGAAAGAAGTCAGTGCTTCAAGAAAGACTGCGGCAAGCATTAATCGATGCTGGCGAAAATCCTGAAGATTACTTATTCGAAATTCCGTATGACGCATCCGACATTTGTAAACTTTTGGGTCGGATATTGAAAAAAAGTTCTGGAAAAATAGAGGAAAAATCCGCAGCACTGGAGGAAGAATTAAATGAACATTCTAGAACATTGGAAAGGGAATTGCATGAAAGTTCTAGAATAGCAGAGGTAAAATCCGGAGCACTGGAAAAATTAATGGAACATTCTAGAACAGTGGAACAGGATTGTGATGAGAGTTCTAGAAAAACTGAAAAATATTCTGGAATTCTGGAGAAGAAATTGGAACAGGAATTAGAGGTAAATTCTGGAAGAGTAGAGGAGAATGCTGGAATCATGGAGTAAATGTTGAAGCGGAAATTAGAGAAGAATTCTGAAATTATGGAGCAAATGTTGGAGCGAAAATTTGAGAATTCTGAATTTCTGGAGCAATTATTGGAAAAAGGATTGGAGAAGACTTCTAGAAAAACTGAAGAAAGCTTTCTGGAGTTTGAGGCCGGCGAGGCTTGTTTGGGTCGTCTCGCACATGCAGCGGCTCCTGACAGCGATTTGAAGTACCTGGCCACTCAAAGATTCATCTCCGGAGTTCGAGACAGCAACACTCAGCAAGCACTGCAATTATGCCGCCCAAAAACTAAGGTTAACGTACTCTCATATGTATCAGATCGTGAAGCTGCCAAACAAGTTTCACGTAACCAATCGCGAGTGCGAAATAATTATGCTGAGGGAAATGAAAACACCAAAGCGATGGATGAAAAAGTGCGACGAATTATAAACGAAGTGTTTGCTAGAAGAAAGAAACTCCGCTATTACAAAAGAAGACGGAAGCGAAAAAGAAAGAGAACGCGAAAAATAAAGAAAGCATGTCTAGTAAGAAATTAAAAAGAAAGGTAGGCAGAAATTCTAGAGGTAAAGGACGAATCCATTGATATTGATGTCAAGGATGGATATGAAGAAAGAAGACGGAAGCGAAAAAAGAAAGAGAACGCGAGAGAGAAAGAGAGCGTGTTCAGCAAGGAATGAAAGAAGAAATCTAGGAAGAAATTCCAGATGTAGAGGAAAGCCAACCGGAAATGAATAGGTCTCCGACGAGCAGCTGCGATTACAATCTAAGGAGTTTGAAACGGGGCCTGAAGAGAGCAGGGAAGACGTGCCCTTGGCGACTCGTATGGACAGCTCGAGTGGGAAACGAAAACTCGAGATAGATAACGATGACGACGATGCCATACCTCTCACCACAAGGAAGAAGAAAGTCAAGACAGAGAAAGGAACTTGAAGGGAAGGGAAGTAGCGTCGACGCATTGTTCAGAAGGCCATGCTAAGGGAGGCAAATATGGTAGTCAACTAGAAGAAAAACATTCCACCATTGCCAGAATAACAGTAGTCAACGATAGTAGGCAGCCCGATGGACTACGCAAGGACCCGACTTTGAAAATATTACTGGAATGGAAAGCGACGAGAGCAAATCAATATGGGAAGATGTTGCACCACTGTAAAAACGTGCTGGGCGCAATGTGACTCCATGGTGATTGATGGCCTGTTAAAGCGTGTGGTTGAGAATGCCATGGAACTGGAAATGGAGAAGAGAACTCAGTTGGTTATTTTTAAGAGTAGAGTACCGACGTGTTAAAAGAGATCCATGGCGGATCTGGAGGAGGCCATTTTGGAGTCGACAAAACTTTAGAACGATTGCGCCAGCGATTTTACTGTTAAGTGCAAGGAAGACGTTAAAAACTGGTGCAAGAAATGTGTGGTTTGCGCTGGAACCAACGGTCCACATAAACGGCGAAGAGCTCCAATGCGTCAATACAACGTGGGCAGTCCATTTGAGCGCATTGCGATTGACGTGGCCGGACCATTTCCAGAAAGAGAAGACGGAAATAAATAAATCTATATTAGCATTATATACAAATACTACATATATTATATTGTAAAAACATATCACTCTTTGTATAAGCTACTATGCTTTAACAAATAAACATTTATTATATTATTATATTATTATTATTAAATACATCGTGGTTGTCTTCACCAAGTGGGTTGAAGCCTATCTATTACCCAACCAGGAAGCCATCACGGTCGTTGAAACCTTAGCCAAAGAGTGTGTATGCCGGTTTGGTGTACCACGTGGACTTCCAAATGTACCAAGGGTAATACATGTAGATTTCGTCATCAAGAACTGTTCTGGGACGAAACAGTCTCAAGGAGGGGGCAGTGTGACGTGCGCCCCTGAGAGAAAAGTATGCTTTCGCCGCTACTGATAGCATGTTCGCAAACAATGACGTAATCCCGTCGAAAAAACGTACCAGAGCGATGATGCAATCCCCGACGCGTTGAGACATGTTAATTACGCCGTAACCTAATTATTTTGTATGCAGGTCACTGTCGCGTCCGAGGCTTCTAGAAGGATATAGGCTGTATAAATACCGTCGTGAGAACAGCGGTAGGACAGTCTGATATATATAAGCAACGAGCGATGAACTTGGTGATATAAATATACAGTTTACTAGTTGTTAACATAAATAAATGTAGTTATATAAATAAGTGTAGTGATATAAATATTGTATAGATAAATAATCGTAGTGTTTAAGCATTTAATAATATTCTTAGTGTTATAATTATTTAATCATAGTGTTAGTTGTTTTTATTATCTTTTAATATTTAATCCTTCATTAATTATCGTTTAATAAACGTATTCTTTTATTAATAATATTAGTCTGTGTTTTACATTTCACCCATATAAATAAAAACGTTACAATAGTATGTAGGCGCAATCATTTATTTCAATAGCGCAGAAAAACGCATGTGTACACCTATTCAAACAATATAGAAAATTTAGTAATTTTTAAAGAGAAGGCTGTTGTCAATATAACCCTTCCTAACTTGTATATTTAATTATAATTTAATCAATACAAGTGCAAAAGATATATTTATGGAGCTAAAAAGCGCATTGAATGCAAATTTGATTGCAATACAAAAATATACAATAAAAAAAAAATTGTGTCATGTTGGTCCTACCAGTTTTAATTTTCAATAAAATAAATTATAATCAATTACAAAAAGTTATGTTAATGTCGCAAAATAGCGCATACCTAGTCTATATAAACAATAAAGAAAACTTTGTAATTTCCAAAAAGGATAGGCTAATGTCAATTTAGCCCTTCCTAACTTATTATATTAAGGGTCTCGTCTCCTAAGCAAAATGTTGGGTGATTAGAGGTATCGTAGTTTTTAGTTTATGACTTACATATTAATTTTGAAAAAATGAAATTGTACGACATGATTTCTTAAAGAATGGATCTACGCTTCCTGTTGTTAAAAATTTGAAAAAATGTTTAAAATCAATATTACAAAAGAATGAAACACATTTTACACAATATTCAACATAATATATCTAATGAAATAGATATTTATTAGAAAATATAAGAACGCAGAAGCATAGTATTACTTTCCCTCTATACGCCCGTTTTTGAAATTTTGTTCTATCTTTAAAATTACGTATGTTATTTACTAATTTCTAAACCAATTTTACGGAAGCTGAAATGGGTTGCCCTAGTCACGGCGCGGTGGAGTACGGGTAGAGAGGAATAGAAGAGGGGATGGTTTTCCAACCATGGAGGATGCTAGTGCAGGGTGCGGGGTATATTTTGTATTCGTATTAAATTGTTATTATTGACTGTATATTTCTATAACCCGATGTTCGAGATTGGCGTCGTGGCAAAAAAACTAGGCTACGATTATCTGCTCCCAGAAAAAAATCAAAATTGAATATATTATTAAAGAAAAAGGTAGTTCGTTTTTTAAAAAAATATATTTAGTTCTTTTTTTAGTTAATCGATGCTAAAAACTGATGGCGAAAGTAAAAGTACAATACTGTACTGCAAAATCAAAGCCAAGTATGGCAAACTGAGAACAGATTGACTGCTTCTAATTTCGGCCAAGTATGTAAAATATGCCGCTCAACCTGTTGCAAAACGATGCTGTACAAAACATTTTTTGGAAATGCAGCAACAAAATTTGGAGTAGAAAATGAACCCATTCCAAGATAAAAAGTTGAAGAAATGAACAACGCAAGTAAAACCCGCAAATCATTCTTACTACTACCAAGTCCAGGGTCTGTTACGAATTACTGGGCTAAAATATTGCATGTTTGTAATATGGACTTCAAAAGGTATTTCAATTAAAAAATATCTGATGTGGCCAGCACATTACCTTCCGTCAATTTTGTTTATTATGTACAAATTCCACACATAAATTTTCTTGCAAAAGGTTTTATATTTCCAGTAATATTATTTCATAGACAAACTATGTAAATTGCACTTGACATTGACATCTTCTACTTCTTTAGCTTTTCTCATACGTTAGGGGTTGCTATTCTTGATTTTATTCTTCCACTCATTTCTATTTTGCTTGTCGTCTTCATTCAGTTCATTTTCTCTCAAGTCTTCCGCAATATAGTTATCATCTTATATTTGGTCTTCCTCTTTTTCTTCTACTTTCTACTACCAAGCTGTTCATTCTTCTTCCAATATATTTTTCATCTCACCTCAAGACATGTCCAAACCAATGTAATCGTCTCTCTTGTATATTTCTAGAAATTTCTATCATTCGAGTCATTTCCTATCTTTCCGTGTATTCCTCAACATCCAACTCAACGTCCTCATCTATCTGCCATATTCCTTTTCTTTTCATTGACACTGACATCTATCAATTAGAATTTTCTTAATTGTAGTAGCATAGCTGACTGAATTATGAAATTTAAATTCTTTAACTCTATATCCATTGAATATAAAATAAAAATACAATCAAATCGTATAGATAATATAATATTCTGTAGTGTTTATAATAACATTAAATGTCAAGGGCGTTTTTTCAAGAGAAACTGTTAAAATCTTCAAATGAGGGTAGTTCCGTTTGACCAAACCCTGTTTGCGGATGATACATCTATCATAATTTCTGACAATGATTCTGAGACGCTTCAAAACAAGGGTATAAACAATTTATGTAGTTTATCCTCGTGGTTTAATGATAATGAGCTTTTCTTCAACAAAACTAAAACAAATTATATTAGGTTTTATAATTTTCAAAACAACAGGAATTTAGACATTAATGTTGTTATTGATAATAATAGATTATGTAGAACCAATAAATGTAAATTTTTAGGTCTTTCTATTGAAGAACATCTTAAATGGAACTCTCACTGTGAGGGTCTTACCAAAACTTTCGCTTCGATCTACTACCAAATTTGGTACTTGAGAAATATTCTCACAACCTCACAACTTGTGATGCTATATCATGCGCAGATACGTTCTCGACTGAGGTATGGTATTTGTTTCTGGGGTCTGTCTCCTCCCGCTCATGATGTGTTCGTCTTCCAAAAAAAGATAGTACGCTGTGTAGCCAATGTCCCACAAATACACTCGTGTAGGCATTTTTTAAAAAAAATAATTTCCTTACATTGATCTGCATCTATATATATGAAATCTGAATCTTTATATTTCGTTTTAGAGACAACATTCCAAAAAACTCTTCTATACACAATTACAACACGCGTAATAAAACTGACTATAGAGACTAAAAGTAGCCTCGTTATTAAAGCACCTCAAGTGCAGGGTTTACATGTGTTCAACAAATTACCTCCTGAAATTAAACAATGTGATAACTTGAAAACATTTAAAAATAAATTGAAATTGTTTTTACAGAAACATAGTTTTTATTCACTACAAGAATATTATAATTATTAACCTCTATATTATTACTATTATCTTTTATCATATTTCTGACATGTTCTATACTGTGCATTGTACAGTTTTTTGGACAATAAAATTATTATTATTATTATTATTAATCAGATCTTCATATGGATGTAAATAAAAGGAATACGAAAGAATTATAATTTTTAGAATTGTAGTGTTGGAGTTATCGTCTATGAAATAATCATCACACACACACACACACACACACACACACACACACACACACAAACACACACACACACACACAAACACACACACACACGAACACACACATACACACACAGACACACGTCATCGTAAAAATGGTAAAATCGTATTCTAGGGAACTCTAAAATGTACTTATTCACTAAAAATTCATCATCGAATTTTTTGACCAAAGACAATACCTTCCTTACCTAAAGGTGATGGGAGATAAAAATCGATTACGATGAAGCGTTTTGGAAAATAAATATGGAGCAACATTTAATAAAGGTCTGTATGGATTTCGTTCTTTCTTGTGCTCATTGATCCCTGTTATACGAGAGGGCTTCCACTTCGAGAAAAACAAATTGAGGCATACGTTTGATATTTTTTGCGGCTCGTTTGTCCATTTAATTTACTTTTTTTCGCCGCCTAAGTATGTAGATAAAGTTGTCTACTTTTTCAATTTCATCGTTTCCTATTTTTAAATGTGTCTTTTTTTTCGAGATTGCTCTATTTTTGTTTTAGCTGTAAAATCTCCTCGGAATATTCTCATGTATTTTTTTTACACTGTGTATACTTACTGAATATTATTTTGCCGTTCACTGGAAATTTAGAATCTTTCGCAAGAAAATTTATGTACAGAATTTATACATAATATACAGGATTGACGGAAGGTATTGTGCTGGCCACATCCGATTTTTTTCTTTGTGTAAGGAAATTGACATTCCTTCAATTTTTTGAGAAATACTAGTACACGTATTTCTTATTTTCTCTTGTGTTTTTTTTCTGTATATATAGGAATCTTCATTGTCAAAGATGTTTTTCTTTCTGAATATGATTCACGTTTTTTATTACCTAGTATGTAAACGGTTATTGAAATAATTAAGTATATTCCTTTAATTTAATTTGAATATGATTTTTCTTATATTAGTTTTCATATTTATATTTCTATCATATGGTCTACCAACAGCACCAACCCGAATTCCGAATATGAAAGCAATCCATTTCTCTCCGTCTATTGCTATTCCCGTCTTCTGAGGAAAATGTTGCATGTTTAGAGGTGTCATAGTTTTTATTTTATCACTTATATATTAATTTAAAAAAATAAAATTGTGCAACATAATTTCTTAAAGAATGGGTCTATGCCTACCCGTTGTTACAAATTTGAAAAAATGTGTACAATCAATATTACAAAACAACAAAATAACACATTTTACACAATATTCAACATAATATATCTAATGAAATAGATATTTATTAGAAAATATAAGAACGCCCGTTTTTGAAATTTTGTTCTATCTTTAAAATTACGTATGTAATTCTAAACCAATTTTGCGGAAGATGAAATGAGTTACCACAATTTTTTGTTTCTTATATATATATATATATAATATATATATATATATATATATATATATATATATATATATATATATATATATATATATATATATTCATATTTATTTTTTATTGTATACCAAAGTCCACCCATCCGAATTCCAGATTCCGAATATGATAGCAATCCATTTCTCCCCATCTATTGCTATTCATTCTTCAATATCCACCACACTACACCTCAATGTAATGTTGTATTGACCAACGCGTTTCTTCTGGATCTCCCAATTCAATACAAATGTTCAACTATAAGTAGGCCGGACTAAACATCTCCGCACCGCCCCACACTTCTCATTCGGATAAATAGATTCTATGTAGAGCAACGCGGGGTCGAGACCCTTAATAACTCATGATTAAGAGAAGCACAAAAAATAATATATGGGGAGCACTTAAGCGCAAAACATGGGGAATTTACCACACTAAGAATTTTTTGGAAATACTAAAAAGGCGGGCCAATTTGACTGAGCTGTTGTATTGACGCATTGGAGCTCTTCGTCTTCTATGCGGACCGTTGCTTCCTGCGCAAACCACACTTTTCTTGCACCAGTCTTTAACATACTCCTTGCAATTAACCCAGTAAAATCGCTGGCGCAATCTTTCTAAAGTCTTGTTGAATCTAAAATGGTCTCCTCCAGATCTGTCATGGATCTCTTTCAACACGTCTGGGAATAACCAACTGAGTTCTCTTCTCAGTTCCATCGGCATTTTCCACAATACACTTCAGCAGGCCATCCTCAATCACCATGGATTCCCATTGTGCTCAATAAATTTTTCAAAGTCGGTAGTCTCTCAATCCATCTAGCCATCTGACCTTCTGGATTCTTGAATTTTGGCAGCCATTTTAAAGCAGCATGGTCAGTCCTTATCAAAAATCTTCTTTCGTATCAATATTTGTACACAATAATTCATCTCCGGTTTTGACAAGGTCTTACTAAAGTAGGCAAGAACCTTCTCGTGTCCATCTTGTTTCTGGGAAAGAACGCCACCAATTCCAACGTTGCTGGCATTTTTGTCTAATATGAACTCTCCTTCAGGTAAGGGATAACTAAGGACAGGTGCGCTTATCAAGGAATGTTTCAGTTCTTTAAACGCAACTTTACAGTACATTTCCCAGATAAATCGCCTTCCTTCTTCAGTAAGCCTTGTCAATGGCTTAGCTATGTTGGCAAATCCAGGTACATATCGTCGATAGTAAGTAAACAAACCAAGGAAACTTCTAAGTTCGTGCTTGTCTCTGCGTACTGGCTAGTCTCTCGCAGGCTTTATCTTGTTCGAGTCAACAGCAATACCCTTACTAGAAACCACGTGTCCAACGTAATGAACTTCTTTTTGAAACAGGTGGCACTTCTTTAAATTGAATTTCAAGTTAGCCTGTCTCAATCTTTGGAAAACCTCTTCCAAATTCTTCATGTGGTCCTCGAACGATTTACCTACCACAATAATATCGTCGAGATAAACTAAACATGTTTTCCAAGATAGCCCAGCCAATATTGTTTCCATGAGTTCAAACGTTGCAGGGGCATTGCAGAGCCCAAATGGCATTACTGTAAATTGTCTGAGACCGTTACCGATGGTGAAGGCTGACTTCTGCATGTCTTTTGTGTCCAAATCTACTTGCTAGTATCCGGTCTTTAGATCCAGAGAAAATCTTCGATCCAACCAATGTGTGCAGTGTATCGTCTATTCGAGGTTGCGGGTAGCTATCCTTCTTCGTCACGTTATTAAGTTAACGATAATCGACGCAAAATCGCGCAGAGCCATCCTTCTTCTTCACTTACCACACTGGTGAAGCCCGTGGACTGCTTGAAGGTTCGATTACACCTTCCATCTTCATATCCTCAATAATTCTTTCAGCTTCCTCACGCTTTGCCAATGGCAGTCTTCTTGCTGGTTGGCGGATGGGTCTTGCGTCTCCGGTGTCTATTTTATGGTGTACTATATTAGTTTTCCCTTTGGCTTTCTTGTCAAATTGGAACACAACTTGAAAATTTCTAATTAAATTCTTTGCCTTGATGCTCTGTTCGGCGGTCAATTCTTGTAACGATATTGATATTTCATTGATTAGCGTGTCCGATATTGAGATGTGTTTCCATTGGCCTTTACAGTTCGAATAATCGAAGATACTGCCAAGCATTCTCCTACAATTAATTGTTCCTCTTTTAAGAACAACCGGATAATAAATTATGTTCATTATTCGAACTGGAATTACCTGGTTGGCTTTGACCAGTGATTTTCCGATAACAACTCCACTGTCAGTTTTGGCATCATCATTCCTGGACTCAAGCATAACAATACTTCCCTCACAGAAACTACCATCTAACTGTGTTCCAGAATATTTTCACTTCGTTCTGAGAGGGTAACATCTTCGGCCATTAGTACGCGCACAGCCTTGTCGTCTCGTGGGCTCTATACGAATTATTCTTCATTGACCATGATCACTCCCTTCTTCAGGTTAAGCTTAAAACCGTGCTTTGTCATTTCGTCCAAACTTCAGCTACCAACGCACGATGTTTAAAGGAGGTTTTACCAATAGTGATGGGGTGACATCTACTTCTCCTAATGCGGTATCTTGTTCTCCCGTCGCTGTACGTAATCTCCAATTAGTTGGTTGAAGATGCGTCTTGCCAGTTTTCTTTGCCAATTCGGGTCTAATTATAGTCTTTATCGCATCCCTATCCGGTAGTATTTTCAGTGGCCTTCCGTTGATAGAGCCATCCACCTAGATGCTGTTGCGGCTTGATGATGAAGGGATTGAAGGGATGCAACATAAGTGATGGAATGTGGGGCTACTACATTACAAGTCGACGGTTGCCCCTTCACATCAAGCCGATTTAGTTTTCCGACTCCTTTTCTTCTTTGTCGATTCCAACAGCGGAGTTTCTTTCTTCCAGCAAACATTTCACTTTCAATTGCTCGTAACCTTTCATTTAAATCTTCCGTGTCTTCGTTTCTCCCAGCATCAATATTTCACACTCGCGATTGCTTACGTGAAACTTGTTTAGCAGCTTCATGTTCTAATGCATATGAGTTTCGCTGTCTCGAACTCCATAGATGAATGATTGAGTGACCAGGCACTCCAAAACACTATCAGGAACCACACGATGTGCGAGACGAACGAAATGGGTTTTACCCGCCGGGGATTACGTCTCGCTCATTCGAACATTCTACCAGTATATATATATATATATATATATATATATATATATATATATATATATATATATATATATATATATATATATAACTTAAATTTCTTTATCGATCGATTGGGTTTTTAAAAAATATTTATTTTTGTGAATACAAGTTATGATACTTTAATATAATAATACAGGTTGCGAAATACAGACTAGCTTAACTAAAGAGTTACACATGGTTTTATACTATTGTAATATGATATTGTCACGTTCTGTCACATCAACACTTGTTCATTTGGTTAGCACTATAACTCCTCCCTCCTCAGATTCGAGCCTCCTGGGGGAGTCGAAGTTCGATGCCTTCAGGGGTGCGAGACTACCTCTTCTGCATGGCTAGTTTCCTCTAGGGTTTGGATGTTGATTGGATTTGCATTTGATGGTGATTTTTTCCTCGTTTGGGAAAACAGCTAGGTACATGTTGATTTCTGGAATCACTTCGACATGATTTTCTATTAAGTATATTTTTGTATAATGGTAATGACTCGAAGTTTGATTTTGATTTCTTCTTCGCACATCGCTGAGAAATGGGCGTGATATTTGTGAGGACACTGATATATTTTTGCTTGAACGCACATATCATTCAGAGGCACGATTTCCTTATCAGATTTAAGAAGATATTTCGTATTGGGGATAATTGTAATAAATTTTGATTCGTATTTGGTTGGAATAGGGTACATTATAGTAGAATTCGAAAGTTTTTTCGAAATTAATGAGGGTGGAAATGAAATAGATTATTTGAGTTGCTTTAATTTTACAATTTATTTTTAACAAGGACTCGAAGTCTAATAGGTTCTCTTGTCGGGGTTCAAATGGTAACTGCAAGAGATAGAATTTTGATATTTGTTTTAGTTCTGCTAGTAGCTCCATGGGGTGAGTTACACTAGGATGCAGAGTTCTTAATTTACAAAAGGTGATTGAGTTTTCAACGACATTTAATATAGAATTGTATAATATAGCAAGTTGATCGTAAATGTTTTTTTTCCATACAGTATACTAATGTGCGTACTGTTTATTATTTAGAAAAGTTGTAAAATTTTGGATTTTAATATTTCTTCGTTGTGCTGGATATCTGAGATGATTTTATTAAAATTTTGAATAATTTGGTGGTTCACCGAATACGAAAGTTTGAGTTGATTTTCCAAATTATGCTCGTTTTTTTTTCTATGTTTGCAAACATCTAAATTTCCGGTGATTGATTTGAATATTTTCCCCAATCCATCTATTGTGTTATTATATGCTAATAACGCATAATTTACTTTGGATTCTATAGGCTCAGTTTTGTATTCTTTTTGATTATTAAATAGTCTGATATGTTCTATAAGGGTAGAGTGAAAACGTTCTATAATGCCGTTAGATTCTGGATGTTGTGAGCTTATGAAATGTATGTCGATTTTGTGTAGTGTCAGCAATTCTTTTACGACTGAGTTTTTGAACTCTAGCCCGTTGTCTGAAATAATTTGTTCTGGAATTCCGTGATGTGTAAAATATTTTACTAGGTTATTACAAACTTCTATGCCTTGTCCTCATTTTAATTTGTACGCTTGTGCATATTTTGAAAATGA
This sequence comes from Harpalus rufipes, assembly GCA_951394225.1. NCBI lineage: Eukaryota > Metazoa > Arthropoda > Insecta > Coleoptera > Carabidae > Harpalus > Harpalus rufipes. The sequence goes on along the minus strand of OX596281.1, from coordinate 26,846,783 downwards.
ATCTACAATAGTTAAGAATTTTGCTTGTTCTAAGGTGATGCTGTCTATATGTAAAATTTGGAAAGGTTTCGTAGCGGTAGGGGTGATGTTTAAATTTACATTTAGGGGTCTCCGATCGTATTTTGTTATTTGACATATTTCACAACTATTAATAAATGTTTGAATAGATTTTCTTAATTTTGACCAATAATATTGTTGTTTTATGCGTGCTTCTGTTTCGTCGATACCGCGGTGATTAGTTTTGCCACAATGGTAATTCGATATGATTTGTGTGATTTCTTCGTTATCGGTAACGTCTCTTAAATATTTTGTACATTTTACTAAATTTAGTTGAGAATTTTTGAAATAATTTTGAAGTATTAGACTGAATTTCTCGTAGGTATAGTTCATTTTGGAAATAAATGTGGTATTTTACTTTTGGTACAATGTATTCTTTAATGAATGCAATCATTTCATCTTTGTAATTAAATTTTGAAAAATCTACTTCCAATCGTAATTTTTTATTATCGTATAATTTTGTAATTTTTACTTGTTTGGGATTAAAATCAACTTCTGTTATGATGATTTGATTTTTGCCATAGTTTACAGGGCATTCTACTATTGGGATTCCGACAATAGGATTTTCTTTACTTGAATGTATTGTGATATCGCTATCGCTTGTGTCATCATCTTTTATCTCATTATGATGTGAGTCACCTATCTCGACTGCAAGGGATTGAATATCGTCGTCTTTATTATTTGTTTTATTTTTTAACTCTGTATTAAAATTTTCTATGAATTTATAAAAGTGTTTCATGTTTTCTGCTTCGTTTATGTTTAATTAGATCTGGGGAATTTCGTTTTCAGGGAGTTTGTAAACAGTTATTAGTATGTCAGTGTTATCGAATATGTATTTTAACATTAATTTAATTTCGGTCCAAACTTGATTGTCATGTCCACATGCAATTTTTGCTATACTTAAATTTTTTATTTTATGATGCAAACAGAATTTTTTCAAATTTAATAAGGTATAGAATATGTCTTGTTTAGTGGGTTTATTGTAATAATTTTCTTTTGTTATTAAGTACAGTATATATTTTTGTGGGGTTTTTAAATATACTAGATTATGAAGTTGAGGATTTTGAGATTTGAATGTGTGTACGTTATTAAATTTATTTTTGAAATTTTTGGCAATACCCGATGACATTTCTAAATCTTTGCTCACGCAATGAGCTAGACTAGAGTCGGACGGTGCGTCGAATGGATTACCTATTACTTCTACGATGTTGTCGTTATTGTGATTAAGGTAGTGTTTCTTATCTAAATAGTCTTTGTATAGAGCTAGTGGAGTGTCATCTAGTTGTGTTTGTAATTGTAGGTTTTGATTATTTTTAGTTTCTACAGATATACGGCTTAAGGCGTCGGCATTGGTGTTAAGTTTGCCTTTCTTATAGATTATCTCATAGTCATATTCCTCTAATTTGAGGCGCCATCTTATTAATTTTTGGCTACATTGTTTTAACGAGAATAGCCATTGCAAGGGTTGATGGTCTGTATAGATTTTGAATTTGCGTCCTAGTAAGTATGTTCTAAAGTACTGAGTCGCCCAAATGATAGCTAAAAGTTCTTTCTCGATGCATAAGCTACTGGTAGGTCGTTGCCTAGGCCGCCTTGAGATAGCACGGCTCCTATTGCTACTTGGCTAGCGTCGCATGTCAAGTTAAATTCTTTGTCAAAGTCTGGGTATTGGAGTAGCGGCTCATTAGTCAGCAAATTCTTGCAATTTTCAAAACATTGTCTGTACACAGGGTCGTTAATGTCAATAACTGCACCTTTCTTTAAGCGTTTAGTCAGCGGTTTCGTTATTTTAGCGAAGTCTTTAATAAATTTCCGATAATAGCCTAAAAGTCCTAAGAAACCTTTAATTTGTGTTGTAGTTTTTGGAATAGGAAAATTTAGAACGGCTGAAATTTTGTCGGGATTTGGTTTCACACCATCAGGGGTTACAATATGCCCGAGGAATTGAGGAATTCGCATTTATCTAATTGTACTTTAAAATTTGAATTTTTCAAACGATCGAAAACTAATTTTAAATTTTGAATATGTTCTTGAAGGCTGGTGCTAAATATAATAATGTCGTCGAGGTAAACGAGGCATTTTTCGTTTACTAATCCTCGCAGAACATTGTCCATAACGCGTTGGAATGTCGCGGGCGCGTTTTTTAAGCCAAAAGGCATACGAGTGAATTCATAATGCCCATCTTCCGTATTAAATGCAGTTTTTTGTATGTCTTGTTTGTCCATTTCAATCTGGTGGAAGCCAGATGCTAAGTCTAACGTAGTAAAATAATGACAACGTCCAAGTTTGTCTAGTAAGTCAGTTATATTTGGTAGTGGATATTTGTCGTTAATGGTCTTTTCATTCAGTTTCCTATAATCTACCACTATACGCCACTTGCGTTTACCGGATGCGTCAATCTTTTTGGGAACAACCCAAATAGGCGATGACCATGGAGAATATGGTGGTCTGATAATATTTTGATCTAACATATTTTGTATTTGAGAACGTACCTCTTGTCGGTGAATTTCAGGGTATCTATAAGATTTTGTGTAAATAGGAATTTCGTCACTTGTTTTTATGGAATGTTTGATTTGATTAGTAAATGTTAAATTTTTGTCGTCTACGTGAAATATATCAGAATATTTGTGAATTAATTTAGAAATAGCTGATTTTTCTTCTGAATTCATGTGATCTGTCCGAATTTTTGAAATATCAAATTTAATTTTTTCTGATTGAATGAAATTGAAGTTAGGGGATGAGTACGTTTCATAATTGGAGATGTTCTCTACGGTAATTGGTTGTAATTGTGTGAATTTAATATGTGATTCTGAATTATTAATTGCTGTGCAAAGTGCATAGTGATTATTGTCTGTGGTGACACATTCAGGGATAATTAAATTATTCTGTTTTTGTTTTGGTATTAGAATATTTCCGTTTTGTTGGGTTACTTGAATTTTGATTACCTTTTCAGTTTTGGGATCTAAAGTTACGTTATTATCTGAATGACAAATATTGTTCGTATTAATTGTGTTTTCTGAATTTTGGTGTTGAATTTTTATTTGACAGGTGGGTGTTGTAATTAAATTTTTATTCAAATCTATAATTACTTTTAATGATTTCAAGTTATCTAACCCTAATAAAAGATCAAATTCATCGTGAAAATTGAAAATATGATATTTTAAACTTGCATTTTTCTTTGAATTAAATAATTTTGGAATAGGTACGAGTGTACTATAATTTTCGACTAATGTTCCATGCGCAGTTGAGATTTGGAATGGGTCTTTAAAAATGGAATTTTTGTAATATTTATGCGCTATGGTAGGTTTTATAAAGGATTTCGTACTTCCTGTATCTATTAAAACTTTCAGATTATTTTCTGGGAATATAATGTACGGTAATTTACTTTTATTTGTCAAGTTCATTAGTTCGATTCTGGGTAAATGTGTTCTATGTGTTCCGAGGCTGCAACGTCTAAAAAATTATCGTCATCAAAATTTTCGGGGTTTTTTGAATTTTCGTAATCGTTGTTATCAATTAAAATTTGGTCAGTTTGTTCTTGGTTATCGTCGAGATTGTAATAAACATATGGGTCAACGTCAGGTATAGCTGACTCGTTGATATTAAATAATTCTCCCGCTGTGTTAGCGCGGTTTTGTCCGTAGTGGTTTTGTACCTGTCTGGATGGGCCAGGTGTAGGACGGTGTTGGACTGTATTTCGCGTGGAAATACTCATATGAGTAGGGCCAGGAAGGTTTTGTCTGATTGATGGACCTTGCCGTGGTGTTTGTGGTGTGTATTGTCTTGGTTGTTGTTGGGGTGTATATTGTTGTCTGTATGCTGGTTGTTGCATAGGTGAATGATGTGGATTTTTATTGGGTGTAAAATTAAAATAAGGTGTGGGTTTCGGAATATTATATCTTGTTTGGTGTGTTTGTGGTTTATGATTTAATTTGTGTGTATGCTGATTAGTATTTTTGGATTTGGCATAATATTCAAATTGGAAATCATTTCCTAGCATACTTAAAGCTGAATTTAAATCTGCGGGGTTCTTTGCCCTCATTAATTGGCCTATAGGTTCTTTTAAACCTTTTAACAAAACGCGCAAAGCATAATGTTGGAAATAATCAATCATTACAACGGATGCTTCGGCAGCGGCATTTGCTGAGATACAAGAAATTTGTAAATTTAATAAGTGTTGTAAACGACCATAAAAATCAAAAACGTTTTCATTAGGATTTTGTTTTAATTCCGTTATTTCCATATTTAATGTGAACCAGTCACGTTTGTCTGAATAAGCATTTTTTTAATGCTTTTTTTAAATCTTCCCATTTTTCAATGGTGCAACTTGCAATATTGATAGCTGCTTCACCTTTTATTTTCGCTAATATACTACTCATTAAATAATCGTTTTGGAAATCTGTTGTGTTTGTGGTGTTATAAAATTTTGTAACTAATTTTTCACAAACACTAATAAATCTAGAAAGTAATTCACGTTCCCCATGGAACTCTGGCACCATGTCCAAATATTCCTTTTTACCTCTCGCTAAGAGAGGTATTGCATTCATGCTAAAAATCGCATATCCAGATTTTATTGAATAAGCACGTTTTAAGGTCTCTACAATCCGATTTTAACATTTTTACGATGATGTCTGTGTGTGTGTGTGTGGATGTGTGTGTGTGTGTGTGTGTATGTGTGTATGTGTGTGGGATGTTGGAAGGACGGTTACTCAAAAACTATAAGACTTTAAATTTGTTTAACAACGTATTTCCCAATCGGACATTCATGGGAAGATCTGAAAAGGTTTTGGTAATAATTGGACAACCGGAAGTAGAAGATTCTTGAAAAAAAATCTTCTAAATATTATTTTTTGAAAATTTTTCGTGGTAATATTAAAGAAAATTAAATTCTCTATCTGATACATTTAAATATTTTATTATATATTCCATAGATTTAGAGATAAAAGAAGTATAATATATAAAATAATCTGTTGTAATAAATTTGACAGCCGAAAGAATGCCATGAAAAATAGTTGATAATTTAAATTATTTGTAACTGACAGATAAATGTCAGTGTCAGAAATAATGAGTAATGAATTAAAAATGTACTTGGAGAATCCCTTAGTTCTTGATCTGTGACTATTATGGAGATGACAAGTCTAGGTTGAAGGACTTAAATTTGTTTCAAACATTATGGGACAATGTACACCAGTACTGTAGACTAGAGTAACTTTGAATTGCGAAAAAGCTATCAAATTCTTCTCAAGTAAGTTGTAAATATTGACAAAATCGGAGTGCAATCTATCCGTCACTTTATTAAAGGGAATTAAGGTTATTTAGATATAACAAGTATGAAAAAATAAAATGTAAAAGAAGATATATAAGAATAGATGCACAATCCAGATATATACATTTTAGACCGCCCAAAATTAATGTTTTTACTAGAAGAATATGAAGAGAAAGTAAACAAAGTTGTTCGAATTGAAAATTGCTGTTACCAGCCTAATATTTATATATGGTAAACTCTACTTTGTAATTTATTGTAACATAATTTATGGTAAAATATCTTCATGTTGAGACATGCTATTATTGAATAATAAAGAAGTTTATACGTCATAGATTTATATGAATATATTATTTGTATTTATAAAAATAATCTTTGCTTTATGCATACAGCCAGGTAAAATATACGGCGAGAGGTTATGTGCTAGCCACATCAGATTTTTTAATACAGGGGTAGCCATGTTAACTGGCGTTCGTAAAATGATATTTCTAATACAATTTGAATTTAAATTAATTATACGATCTTCTATTTCGAGATCGGAGTCTGATTCGAAATTATTTGAATCTGATATAGATTCTGGTTCTCTGAATGACATATGGTACTCACAAAAATAGTAGTGTCGGCTTCATGTGCCCTGAAGTCGTACACGGTCTCGAAGTTGAGTCTGGAGTTGCACTGATGTCCGCTCAGCTTGGCTCGCTCGGCTCGTCGAGATGTTTCTTGCTTCTGATGTCCCCTCAGATGCAGGATACGGTGATCGAAGTATAAATATGTTCGAATTGCCAAATTAATCACGAAAGTGAAACAATTTATATTCGTTAAATTGTTTTGACAATCCTACCGACTGCGCCACTTAAATTTCTTTATCGATCTATTGGGTTTTTAAAAAATATTTATTTTTGTGAATACAAGTTATGATACTTTAATATAATAATACAGGTTGCGAAATACAGACTAGCTTAACTAAAGAGTTACACATGGTTTTATACTATTGTAATATGATATTGTCACGTTCTGTCACATCAACACTTGTTCATTTGGTTAGCACTATAACTTATATATATATATATATATATATATATATATATATATATATATATATATATATATATATATATATATATATATATTATATATATATATATATATATATATATATATATATATATATATATATATATATAATACATATTGATATTTCTTGCGTATATTCGCTACTTGTTTAGAATAATGATAGACCTTCCACTTGGTAATTGCAGAATTAACTTATGTAAAAGGTTAAAGTGAATCTGGCCCATTGCCATTTTCCACAATTTATCTCACTATTTTTGACAGCTGTCATTTTCATCACCAAATTTTGATACCAAATTTAAATACAAGACTGACAATATCCATGCCAGCGCTAACAATTTAAATATCTAGTGTGAACGTCAACCAATCTTTAAGATCATTACTTTAATCCAAGTATCTTAAACATCTAGTGTGAAAGGGGCATAAGGTAAGTGCTTCAATATTTGTTCTACCTACAGTTTTTATACATATTTAAAATCAAGTATTTAATAAAATAAATAAAAAACAAACGAATATTATTATTATTATTTTCCTTAAATATGTATTTTTTACATATTTATACTTTTCTTTTATTCATTTTTACCATACCACAATTTATCATTTGATATTAAATAACAAATATTAAATATATCTTTTTACCTTCCGTCACCTATAGGTAAGGAAGGTATTGTCTTTGGTCAAAAAATTCGGTGGTGAGTTTTCATTGAATAAGCACGTTTTAGGGTCTTTACAATACGATTTTACTATTTTTACGATGATGTCTGTATGTGTGTGTGTGTGTTCGTATGTGCGTGTGTGTGTATGTGTGTATGTGTGTGTGTGTATGTGACCGCGGTTTTGTCAACGATATCTCCAATACTAGAATTCCAAAAATTACAATTCTTGCGTATTCCTCTTCCTTACAACCATATGCAGACATGTTTAGATTTTGGTTATAATTGGTCAACCAGAAGTACCCTAATTTGAAGATTTTAACAGTTTTTCTTGAAAAACTCAGTTAAATGTTATTATAACTTAAAGAATATATTATTCTCTATACGATTTGATTGCATTTTATATTTCATATTCTACAGATATAGAGTTAAAGAATAATGTAGATAAAAAAAAATCATATAAATTTCATAATTCAGTCAGCTATGCTAACTTAACCATGGAAACTGCTAATATATTCAGGTAATCCAAATTGACAGATGTCAGTATCAATAAAATGTAAATCAATGAAAGAATAAGGGAAGTAACTCTAGTGTTAGAAGTTTCTAGATATAAGAGAGACGATTACATTGGTTTGAACATGTAATGAGGAGAGATGAATATATTAATAGAAGGTGGAAGAAACATAGGAAGATCAAATATAAGATGAAAAGACTGTATTGCAGAAGACTTGAGAGAAAAGGAACTGAATGAGGACGACACGCAAAACAAAAATGAGTGGAAGAAGAAAATAAAAAATAGCGACCCCCTAACGAATGGGAGAAACTAAAGAAGAAGAAGATGTCAGTGTCAAGTGCAATTTGCATAGTTTGTTTATGAAATAACTTTACTGGAAATATAGGATCTTTTGCAAAAAAATTATGTACAGGGCGCGTGCAGTGACATGACTTTGCTGCCTTTGGCAAGCAGATATAGAGGCCTGTATCAAAATGACAGCAATTAATTATGTCCATAACTGACAAGTGTCATAATTTTTCATTCAAAATTTCATGATTTTGTTATTTCATGTGGTTTGTTTGTTATCAGGAGTATGGAATTAAGTTGCCGAGAAAGGGAATCATAAAATACCAAAAATTTAGAATCTTTTGCAAGAAAATTTTTGTATGGAATTTCTACATAATACACAGGATTGACGGAAGGTATTGTGCTTGCCACATCAGATTTTCTTATGTTTTCTTTAAATATCGCGCTCCTCATTATTACCCCCTGTACACCGAGCAGCTTGGAAGGAAAGATCAAAGATTCCGACAAGAGTGTCGCTACTGGATATATATTCTTTATACTGTTATAACCAACTACCCAGTAATTAGGCATATTCAAACAACAAATAGCGAAGAATATATATTATGTATATATACGCAATCGTACTCATATACAGCGGTCTAGCTCAACCGACTTGTGTCAGTATAACGTCACACGCTACTATGTCACATATTCGTGGTTCAATATCTTAAGAAGTATTGTCCCTAGCAAACTGAATTTTTCATTTTTGCTCTTAGATATTTTTTTCTAGTTTTTAGTACAATTTTTTTTTGTTTACACCTTTTCAAAACAAAAAATGAATAATTTATATTTTATTCATGTTTAAAACAAAAGATTGTAGACATATATCATTGAAAAGCTTACAACATAAGCTAAAAGATGAGACTATTTTCACTGTTCCACATTTAAAAAATATATAAGGTTGTATTATATGTCAAGAATTATTAAGTTTTCAAAAAATCTAATTACGCTATTTTATTTTACGTAAAAAACGGTACAAAATTTGTTAAAACAATTTCTCTCTAACTATCATAATGTGAGTAAGTTAGTAAGACCTTGTCAAAAGAAAGGAATTACTGCGTGACCAGAAAAGAACTCTTGACAGTCGTGAAATCCGTGGAACATTTCTACAAATATTTGTACGGAAGAAGATTTTTGATTAGGACTGACCATGCTGCATTAAAATGGCTGCTACAATTCAAGAATCCTGAAGGTCAGGTGGCTAGATGGATTGAAAGACTACAGGAATACGATTTCAAAATCGATCATAGGACGGGTACCAGCCATCGTAATGCCGACGCATTGTCCAGAAGGCCATGCCAAGATGAGTGCAAGCATTGTAGTCGACTGGAAGAGAAACATTTTACTGTCGCCAGGACAACAGTAGTCGATGATAATTGGCAGCCCGATGGACTACGCGAAGACCAAGAAAATGACCCGAATTTGAAAATTATACTGGGATGGAAAACAGAAGAGAGAAAACCAAGATGGGAAGAAGTTGCACCACACTCACAGAGTGTAAAATCGTACTGGGCGCAATGGGACTCAATGATGATTGAAGATGGCGTGTTAAAGCGTTTGGTGAAAAATACCCATGGAACTAAGAAGGGAACTAAGTTGGTTATTCTTAACCCTACAGAGATAACCATTCGTAAATTTTACGAAACACACTGTAAATCGTTTTAGCATTTTCCATGCGCCCGCGCTAGAAGGATGCCATCTGCAATAGTTTCATCATTTGCTACAAACCTTTCATTGAAAGTGTTGTATAGTGGTAATTCTCTCTATTTTTTACGTTTATGGATAGCTATTCGTAATTTTTACGATAGGTTAGACATTAAGTAACATTTGCTTCACTAGTAATGTTATAATGATTATTTCATTTTACAGCTATTAGTATAAAAGTTTATTCAAAACATGGCCACAAACCATAACAATCCACCTCTGACAGATCGAGAGCTTGAGAAGGTAATAAATGCACCTGATTTTTATGAGACAGCAAGTGATTGCAGTGGTTCTGAAGACGAAGATGATGTAGAATATGAACCGTATGAAGATTCTGGTAGCGATTATCTACCATCAGATGATAGCGATACAGATGACTTGCTACCTGGTACTAGCAAAAGATTGAAGAAGTCTGAAAAGATTGCGCTCGATAAATTGAGAAAAAACGATTTGTTAAAACACGACGTAAATGTAACCAACTTTCAAACTTTTTCACCAAACCTGGCGATGTCTTCTAGTTTTCTAGAACAAGAGGATATAGATTTTCCACCAACACACGAAACCCAAAGCTCACAAGAAGACAACGACGATGCAGAGTCTCATGAAGGTCCAAGTTCACAAGTAGATGATGAGAGTTCTCTACAAATACCACAGTCACGACCTGCTCAAGTTTCTCTCAAAGGAAAAAATGGACATCGCTGGTCAGCAGTATGTGGAAAGACTTCGAGAATTCCAATGAGAAATAAAACGCACATAATTCAAGGGCCAACACTTATTGCTCGAGATGCTGGAAGTCCCCTTGATACTTTCTTGTTATTCATGTCAGACACAATCATTGATGAGATTGTTATTCATACTAACAGTGAAATACGATTAAAATCTCAAAAGTATACTCAAGAAAAAGCAACGACTTCCTTGACGACTTCTTTAGAAATCAAAGCCCTTATTGGAGTATTAATTTTTGCAGCGGCACTAAAGAATAATCACCTAAGTACCCAGGAACTCTTTGATGGTGATTTATGTGGAAACACTTACAAGGCTACAATGAGTCACGAAAGGTATAAATTTCTAATAAATTGCCTCCGTTTTGATGACAAAACTACGCGATCAACTAGAAAAGACACAGATCCGCTGGCTGCAATAAGAGGTATATGGGACCAGCTAATTGAGAATTGCAAGAACTCATATAAAGCAGGTTCGTATGTTACAATCGATGAGCAGTTGCTGGCCTTCCGTAGTCGCTGCCCGTTCCGAATGTACATACCCAACAAACCAGCTAAATTTGGGTTGAAAATTGTCATGGTTTGCGACGCTGGAACAAAGTACATGTTGAACGCATCTCCTTACTTGGGTAAAAAAACTAAAACTGATAATTTACTACTGGCAGAATACTATGTGAAAACACTTACTACATCGCTGAGTGGCGCAAACAGGAACATAACCATGGACAACTGGTTTACATCAGTCAAACTTGCTGATGACCTCTTACAAGATCCGTATAAGTTTACTATGGTAGGCACAATAAAGAAAAATAAACGTGAAATACCCCCACAAATGCTTTCAACAAACAAACGCTTAGCTGGAGACTCTAAATTTTGCTTTGATAAGACTTTGCTGTCATATGTACCAAAGAAAAACAAAAATGTTTTACTTTTGAGTACTATGCATTCAGGGAGTACACTTATGTCTCAGACAACGGGTAAACCGGATATGATTGACTTCTATAATAGCACGAAAGGAGGGGTTGATACGTTTGACCAGATGTGTGCAAACATGAGTACCTCGCGAAAAACCAGAAGATGGCCTCTGTGTTTGTTTTATGGAATGCTAAATATTGCTTCCATAAACTCTTACGTTATTTATGTACACAATATGCACAGATCAGGAAAAAAACCTATGAATAGAAAACAGTTTATGCTCGAACTGAGCCGACAACTAACATTCCCTTGGATGAGATCGCGACTAAATTATCCAACTTTACAGCGTTCACTCCGATCTGCTATTGAAGATATTCTCAAGGACAAACCTACTGACGAAAGACCTATTCAAGAACTTTCAAAAAGAACTACATGCCAAATATGTTCTTCAAAGAAAAGACGCATGACGACCAATTATTGTGGCACTTGTAGGCGCCCATTTTGTGCAGAACATCGCGCATGTATTTGCTCCGAGTGTGCTTCTACAAATTAAAAATTTATAATATTCAATGTTAAAGTCTTTTAATAAAGTATATTTCAACTGATGGAGTACTTTTTAGCAACAAATTTTGAAAATTAAATTAAAAACTAGCATTGCAATTTAAGGTCGTAACATTTACGAGTGGTTAGCTGCCATGTAAGTTGAAACAAGGTTATCTCTGTAGGGTTAAGAATAGAATTCCAGACGTGCTGAAAGAGATCCATGCCGGATCTGAAGGTGGCCATTTTGGAGTCCACAAAACATTAGAAAGATTGCGCCAGCGATTTTTCTGGGTTAACTGCAAGGAAGACGTTAAAGACTGGTGCAAGAAATGTGTGGAAGCAACGGTCCTCATAGACGACGAAAAGCTCCAATGCGTCAATACAACGTTGGCAGTCTATTTGAGCGCATTGCGATTGACGTGGCCGGACCATTGCCAGAAAGCGAAGACGAAAATAAATACCTAGTGGTTGTCATGGATTACTTCACCAAATGGGTTGAAGCCTATCCATTACCCAACCAAGAAGCTACTACGGTCGCCGAAACCTTAGTCAAGGAGTATATATGCCGATTCGGGGTGCCACGTGAACTTCACTCCGACCAGGGGAGAAATTTTGAGTCCGCCGTTTTCCAAAATATCTGCAAGATATTAGGGATTAATAAAACGAGGACAACTGCATTACATCCGCAGTCCGATAGCATGGTTGAACGCATGAACAGAACGATCAACCGGTATTTGTCGAAGGTAGTCTCCAACCAACAAAGAGACTGGGACCGACATCTTCATCTGTTCTTAATGGCTTATCGTTCATCCGTGCATGAAACAACAGGGCAAAGTCCTGCGAACATCTTATTTGGGCGTGAGTTGCGTCTGTCATGTGACTTGGTGTTCGGCAGTAAACCTGGGGAAGATCTGGCCGGGGAAGATTACGTAACGGACTTACGGAGAAGAATGGACGATATTCATGAACAAATCTGCACAAACACTCAAGCTGCCAGGGACCGAATGAAGGACCAGTATGACATCAAGCAGAAAAAGGTGGATACCAACCAGGGGATTTAGTGTGGCTTTACAATCCTCAAAGGCGCCGAGGTTTATCACCAAAGCTACAAAGAAATTGGGAAGGTCCATATGAGGTCGTTAAGAGAATAAATTACGTGATATACAGGATTAGAAAAACACCAACAGGGAAGCCGAGAGTAGTACACTTCAATCGGCTAGCCCCATTCGCTGGTGACAACAATGAAGACCATCATGGAACAACGGTTCGTCGGATCATAGCTCAGGAACCGACTTTTGAAGACTTCATGGAACAGTATTCCTTTGGTCACAAGGCGCGGTATGGCGTAACGACAGAAGAACAGAGAAACCTGTTCACCGTGTCCTCAGATTATTCCCTCGGCCACTGCGTATCGGAAGACTTAAAGATGTCACGCGGCAAAGCGTCAGTCTTTAAGACAAAATTTGGACGACTACAAGAATTGGCCAACCAAGGTCAATCCGTCAGGAAGACGCTACGACTGAGGGATAACAATACAGAACAGCAGCGGTATATCTACTACCTGGTCACAAAACCACGCTCGTACCAGAAGCCGTCATATCGCAATATATGGAGCTCGCTGTGTGACTTGAAGGATCATCTACTAGAGAATGACATTTTGAAGTTAGCAGTACCGACGTTAGGCTGTGGACTAGATGGTTTGGATTGGAGGGTTGTTAAGAACATGTTAAAGATCCTCTTCCGCTATACCGGTATTGAAATTCTCGTTTGCAGCTTTAACCCTAACGAACAGAAAGAAGAACTCCAGCAGACCATCGACTGTCACTTCTTCAAGACTTCCAAATGTACCAAGGGTAATACATGTAGATTTCGTCATCAAGAACTGTTCCGGGACGAAACAGTCTTAAGGAGGGGGCAGTGTGACGTGCACCCCCGAGAGAAGAGTATACAACGCCGCGACTGAACGAATGTACGAGAGCGATGAAGCGATCCCCGGCGCCGCACCAGCTAGACGTTAATTACGCCGTGACCTCATTCTTTTGTATACAGGTCATTGTCGCTTCCGAGAGTTCTAGAAGGAGATAAGCGGTATAAATACCGGCCGAAAGAAAGCGGAGAGATAGTCTGATATATATATAAGCTACGAGCAATGAACTTGGTGATATAAATATACAGTTTACCAATTGTTAACATAAATAAATGTAGTTATATAAGTAAATGTAGTGATATAAATATTGTAGAGATAAATAATCGTAGTGTTTAAGCATTTAATAATATTCTTAGTGTTTATAATTATTTAATCATAGTGTTAATTACTTTTATTATCTTTTAATATTTAATCCTTAATTATTTATCGTTTAATAAACGTATTCTTTTAGTTAATAATATTTGTCTGTGTTTTACACTTCACCCATATAAATAAAAACGTTACAATAATATATAAGATATGAGATATTTTCGAAATTAGAGAAAAACGAGTTTCTGCCTGTAGTTCAAAAATAAAAGAAGATCGAAAATTATTGTGGCGACTATTAAACTTTTCTCGAAAAGTTGACGCAAGAATGTGCGAACGGTTTTGCTCTATCTACCCGAGATACCTTAAAAATAACATCGAAAATGAGACAGCATGTACATCGACTATAAAAAATGATCAATATTCTCATTCCTAAATAATTTATTTTTGAATTGATAAACATTCTAAAAAAGAGCTCCATTTTAAAAAATACTATTTTGTGTCTTATCGAAAAAAAATTCTGTCAAAAATATTATCTTTTTGGATCGATAAAAAAGTCAATTTTTCGGTCGTTATTTGGTTGCTGAAAGTGAATAATTGCAGACCGTTGCTAATACTAACGATTCACAAACTAGATATTTGGCAGACCAGTGTATTATTTCCTTAGTTAACTATACATTCAATATTTTTGCTTTCATAGATGGGATGATATAAGTGGAAAATTACAAAAGATTTATTAATTAAATTGAAAAGTCGATTAATCTTTCTGACCGTAAGGTGGTATACTAGGTACCAAGTTTTAAAAACGATGCTTGAGTCACGTGCTTTCTTGACACAAGCGCTAGCGAGTTAAAAATGAGTGTCTATAGAAGTTATAAAAAGAGTCACATACTATTATTTTCTACGAGTGCAAATTAAAACAGCAGAAATAAAGAAATGAACTTTTTAGATTAGTTACTTATTACGAATAACAGCTGTTATTTGGTGGTGGTTACGAAGCCACAGCTTGTCAAGTTGTAATGAAAACTTTTCTGTTTCCATCTACTGAGATCTGAAGTAACCTCTTTAGACAGAAAGAAGAAGAAAATAAATATTTCATACACCACTGTATTTTCAAGGAAAATATCAAATGTATTCAAATATTTTTGTCGTCAACGAATATGTTGAATATAAATTGCATATCAAAATATCCAATAAAATAAGTTTTTAAGGGAGGGCTGCTTTTGCGACCTCCAATCAAAGTTTTACAGAAATTTGCCTGCTGTCTTTATGATTTTTATGGCTACAATTATTATAAAACTATTTTGTTGATTTAAAATGTATGAGATTATTTTGTACTTGAATTTGACCTAAGGATTTTAAATTTATTCTACGAAGATTATAGAGCTACGGCATTCAAAATGTATAGTTCGAAATATAAAACTAAATTAATTAAAAAAATTACTTGATTAAAAAAATTAAAAAATTAAAACAATTTGTGCAAAGTAATTAATTTAGTTTTGACAGTACAATGAAGAATTGTGATTTCAATGTAAGTTACAAAACATTATACATTATGAAATCAAGAAATGTATTTTATTTATATTCTTTATTATCAGTATAATAAAAATTCTCTATATCTTAGGAGAAAACTGGCAGTTTCGTAACTGGTAGTTGTTTAAAACAAAACACAAGTTAACCGTCGGATTTGACCGCAAGTCGTAAAATAAAATTATGCATATAACATACATTACCTGTAAGAGAGTTACATTTCTTTTAAGAGTAGCAGGACTCATTTTGACAAAAAACTCAAATTTAACATTCGTAAAATCACATATATAATGATCGCCAAGACATGGATCATACGAAAAATGTAATTCAATTAACGTAAAATAGATTCTACTAAATAATAGCATATCGAATTTAGGCTTATCAGGAACCATTCTTATAACAAACACTCGGCATAAATCGTGGTTCAAATGTGGCAAAGGGAAGAGATGCCTGTAAGACAAATATAGAAAATTTCTAAAGTACATATAATCCTTAATTATTAAAATATGTAGCATATGTGTTACAATATCCGCAAGTCTGGGCAATGTCAGCATTGCACGACACTATTAGATTTTATTTACTGTTTATACTAACGAATAAAACTCAAACCCGCAAAACTCAGGCCGCCTCTATTTGTATTTTACAAAAAGAAAATAAGAAAACTCAAAAAACGACTGAAACAGACAGGCTTTTGCGGATGTTAGTTTTATATTTTAGATTATGTTACGTTACATTTAGAAACAGTTACAAGCTAAAAATCAAAAAATATGCATATATTGAGAAAAAGTACTACCTAAATAAAATCTAATAGCGTTGTGCAAAGTTGACATTAGCCGGGCTCGGGAGTGTAAACTTTGCACATTTTGGGAACTTTTCCCGCAACATACACAGGGTGTTAAAAAAGACTAAAAAAAATTAAGGGCATAAACATTTCGATGTGTTTATTCTGAAACAGTTTTTTTTTTAATTCTGAGAAGTATGGTTCTTAAAGTGTATAATTTTAGTTCCGCTGATTCACACGAAATTTTTAATAAAAATAAGAGGTACTATATGTACATCAATTACGTGCTTAAATAATTCACTATTTTTATTAAATATTGCTTGTCGGCCCAACTTAAAAATATACACTTCAAAAACCATGTCGTTAACTTCGTGAATTTTGATATATTTTTTTTCTTTTGAATTAAAATCGAAATGTACCCACAATTTTTTTCATGCTGTATAAGTTTCATGTAAACGTTTACGTAGTACCTATACAGGGTATCCAAAGTTAATTAGACAAAAGATACCCTATTAGGAAATCATTTTAGTGGTGTATCAATATACAAGAAAAAAATCGTAGGTCACTATGCTTCACTTTACGTAAGAAAATAGTAGACGATGCTTGAGAGCGGACAGTTTTTACATGCATTATAGCTATTTTTGTCCTTAGGCCGGTAACTAAGAATTTACGGGCGAGTTAGTTTATCACGGGTTGAGACCGGTAGGGCGCAACATGTTAACTAGCGAGATCGTAAATGCAGCTACCGGCCGTGTGGCGTATAATTTTTTTCTGTATACTCAACAATTATTTTAAAAGCAAATTATTTAGAAAAAATATTATTTACATAATCAAAAGCGTCGTGTTTGTTTTGAACAAGTTTTCGGCGTTGCGTTGTTAGGATAAAATTTATTAAACGCATTTTTACCTCTCGCTAAGAGAGGTATAGAGAAAATGATTAGGCAAAACACTCACGTCATCAACCTGAAAAAAATCTTATAAAATGAAATATAATTTGTAGAAATTTTTGGATGTTATTTATTTTTAAAAGAAGAAAAAAAAATGCTAGTATTAAGTAATTTATATATTAATGATATTTACAATTATTTCCATGTCAATCGTTATTCCTTTTACGGAATATAAAATTATTTGAAATAATTGTAGTTTATTTTCGTACCATACGTTAGCACTACTGAGAATGACTATGTTGTGTCGAATAATTTTATATTTCGTAAAAGGAATAAGGATTGACTTAGAAATAATTGTAAATACATTAATATATACGTTTCTTTAATACTAGTATATTTCTTCTTCTTTTTTAAAAATAAATAACAACTAATAATTATTTATTCAAGTTACATTTCTTTTTATAAGGTTTTTTTCAGGTTGATGACGTGAATCTTCTGTCTAATCATTTTCGCATATCCAGATTTTATTGAATAAGCACGATTTAAGGTCCATAGAATCCGATTTTAACATTTTTACAATGTGTGTGTTTGTGTGTGTGTGGATGTGTGTGTATGTGTGAGATTGTTGGAGGCACGATTTCTCAAATTATCTTAAAAAGAAATCTAAACATTTTTTTTTTCATTTTTTTTACCTTCCGTCCGGTAAGGAAGGTATTATCTTTGGTCAAAAAATTCGGTGGTGAGTTTTCATTGAATAAGCACGTTTTAGGGTCTTTACAATACGATTTTACTATTTTTACGATGATGTCTGTATGTGTGTGTGTGTGTTCGTATGTGCGTGTGTGTGTGTCTGTGTGTATGTGTGTATGTGTGTGTGTGTGTGTATGTGACCGCGGTTTTGTCGACGATATCTCCAATACTAGAATTCCAAAAATTACAATTCTTGCGTATTCCTCTTCCTTACAACCATATGCAGACATGTTTAGATTTTGGTTATAATTGGTCAACCGGAAGTACCCTCATTTGAAGATTTTAACAGTTTTTCTTGAAAAACTCAGTTAAATGTTATTATAACTTAAAGAATATATTATTCTCTACACGATTTGATTGCATTTTATATTTCATATTCTACAGATATAGAGTTAAAGAATAATGTAGATAAAAAAATTCATATAAATTTCATAATTCAGCCAGCTATGCTAACTTAACCATGGAAACTGCTAATATATTCAGGTAATTCAAATTGACAGATGTCAGTATCAATAAAATCTAAATCAATGAAAGAATAAGGGAAGTAACTCTAGTGTTAGAAGTTTCTAGATATAAGAGAGACGATTACATTGGTTTGAACATGTAATGAGGAGAGATGAATATATTAATAGAAGGTGGAAGAAACATAGGAAGATCAAATATAAGATGAAAAGACTGTATTGCAGAAGACTTGAGAGAAAAGGAACTGAATGAGGACGACACGCAAAACAAAAATGAGTGGAAGAAGAAAATAAAAAATAGCGACCCCCTAACGAATGGGAGAAACTAAAGAAGAAGAAGATGTCAGTGTCAAGTGCAATTTGCATAGTTTGTTTATGAAATAACTTTACTGGAAATATAGGATCTTTTGCAAAAAAATTATGTACAGGGCGCGTGCAGTGACATGACTTTGCTGCCTTTGGCAAGCAGATATAGAGGCCTGTATCAAAATGACAGCAATTAATTATGTCCATAACTGACAAGTGCCATAATTTTTCATTCAAAATTTCATGATTTTGTTATTTCATGTGGTTTGTTTGTTATCAGGAGTATGGAATTCAGTTGCCGAGAAAGGGAATCATAAAATACTAAAAATTTAGAATCTTTTGCAAGAAAATTTTTGTATGGAATTTCTACATAATACACAGGATTGACGGGCATTGTGCTGACCACATCAGATTTTTTTTTATTAATATTAAAGAACGTAAAATTCTCTATTCGAAACATTTTAAAATTTTGTTATATCTTTTATATATTGAGATAAAAAGTAAAATATAAAATAATTTGTTGTAATAAATATCAGAGCCCAAACAAATCCATAGTAACCATCAGATGTTTGTAAATGACAGAAAAATGTCAGTGTTAAAAACCAACAGTAGTTCATAAACCTATTTGGGCGGTATTGGCAGCTTAATTCTAAAACTTGACCATAAATCTATTTTAACTAAACACATGACAGTGTATAAAACCGATTCAAAATTTGCTATAGTACGAATATGGTTTTACGTACATTTTAGCTGAAACTAAATTTTAGAATTATTTTAAATATATAGGGCTCGAGCAATCATGTGACTTTGTTGGACTTGACAAGCAAATATGGGGCACCGAGTTAGAATGACAGCTAGTAACTATGTACATAGATGTCAAATGAATATTTTCCATCCCAAATTTCATGATATTCCAATTCCATGTGGTTTATTTTACTCGACAAGTAAATTCCACATTCCAGTGACAAATTAATTACCTAAAAAAATATGATATTTGACATTTATGTAAATAATTACTGTCATTTTGACAAGGGCCGCCATATCTGCTTATCTAGGCCAAGTATGACCAACTACGTGAATTTAGAAAATCTTGAAATTTTTAATAAAAAATTATGACATTTGACATCTATGTACATAATTATTAATTGTCATTCTGACACGGGGCCCCATATCTGCTTGTCAAGGCCAACAAAGTCACATGACTGTTCGCGCCCTATACTTATGTAGCAAAAAACAGAAGTGGTGAGAGGTATTGTGCTGGCGACAACAGATTTTTTATCTAATTTACAATTTACAAATTATGATATAGTCAATTTTGAAATATTTACCGCACGTCGTTAAAGTCGTTGCTATGTACTACCGGCTTAGGCCGTAAAAATGTACCTACCGGACTCGTTGCTAAGAAAGTAGATAGTTGTTTACAGCTGATTATACAGAAATAGCTATTTACACTCTGTATCTCCGAAATGATCCCCACGTCATTAATTTCTGATGCAAGAATTGCTAAACTTTTATCAAGCATCTTTGTCACACACACATACCATATATGAGACTTTTATTCGCTATCTCATTATCGTAGGTGTTTCGGAGGGGTATCCGCTATCTCTGTTCAACCAACGGCAAAAAAAATGAAAAAGAAATTGTATTATAACAGCGGTAATAATTGTAATTTTCAAATATTTGAATTATTTGAATATTCATGTCATTCTGTCAATCATGTGATAAAGATGATTTTTTACCTCTCGCTAAGAGAGGTATTGGATTCATGCTAAAAATCGCATATCCAGATTTTACTGAATAAGCACGATTTAAGGTCCATAGAATCCGATTTTATCATTTTTACAATGATGTGTGTGTTTGTGTGTGTGTGTGTGTGTGTGTGTGTGTGTGTGTGTGTGTGTGTGTGTGTGTGTGAGGTTGTTGGAGACACGATTTCTCAAATTCTATAATACTAAAGACCTTTTTGACTACGGATTCCTCAATCTAATATTAATGGGAAGAGTTGAATAGGTTTTGGTACCAATTAAAAAATCTGATGTGGCCAGCACATAACCTCTCGCCGTATATTTTACCTGGCTGTATGCATAAAGCAAAGAATATTTTTATAAATACAAATAATATATTCATATAAATCTATGACGTATAAACTTCTTTATTATTCAATAATAGCATGTCTCAACATGAAGATATTTTACCATAAATTATATTACAATAAATTACAAAGTAGAGTTTACCATATATAAATATTAGGCTGGTAACTGCAATTTTCAATTCGAACAACGTTGTTTACTTTCTCTTCATATTCTTCTAGTAAAAACATTAATTTTGGGCGGTCTAAAATGTATATATGGATCGTGCATCTATTCTAACATATCTTCTTTTACATTTTATTTTTTCATACATGTTATATCTAAATAACACTAATTCCCTTTAATAAAGTGACGGATAGATTGCACTCCGATTATTCTTATATCGATGTGTAATTTTGTCAATATTTACAACTTACTTGAGAAGAATTTGATAGCTTTTTCGCAATTCAAAGTTACTCTAGTCTACAGTGCTGGTGTACATTGTCCCATAATGTTTGAAACAAATTTAAGTCCTTCAACCTAGACTTGTCATCTCCATAATAGTCACAGATCAAGAACTAAGGGATTCTCCAAGTACATTTTTCTTTCATTACTCATTATTTCTGACACTGACATTTATCTGTCAGTTACAAATAATTTAAATTTGCAACTATTTTTCATGGCATCCTTTCGGTTGTAAAATTAATTACAACATTATTTTATATATTATATTCCTTTTATCTCTAAATCTATAAAATATGTATAAAAATATTTAAATGTATCAGAAAGAGAATTTATTTTTCTTTAATATTATCAAGAAAAAATTTCAAAAAATAATATTTGGAAGATTTTTTTTCAAGAATCTTCTACTTCCGGTTGTCCAATTGTTACCAAAACCTTTTCAGATCTTCCCATGAATGTCCGATTGGGAAATACGTTGTTAAACAAATTATAAGTCTTATAGTTTTTGAGTAACCGTCCTTCCAACATCCCACACACACACATCCACACACACACACACACACACACACACACACACACACACACAGACATCATCGTAAAAATGTTAAAATTGGATTGTAGGGACCTTAAAACGTGCTTATTCAATAAAATCTGGATATGCGATTTTTAGCATGAATCCAATACCTCTCTTAGCGAGAGGTAAAAACCGAAAGTAGTAGTATCTTAAAAAAAAAATTTATAGGGCGCGAGCAGTCATGTGACTTTGTTGGTCTTGACAAGCAAATTTGGGGGCCCGAGTTAGAATGACAGCTGGTAATTATGTACATATATGTCAAATGTCAATTTTCCATCCAAAATTTCGTAATATTCCAATCCCATGTGATTTATTTTCCTCGACAAGTAAATTTCCACATTCCTGGTGACAAATTAACCACGTGAAAAATTACGACATTTGACATTTATGTAAATAATTACTAACTGTCATTTTGACAAGGGCCTCCATATCTGCTTGTCTAGGTCAAGTATGACAAACTAACTACGCGAATTTAGAACATCTTGGAATTTTTGATGAAAATTCTGACATTTGACATCTATATACTAAATTACTACTTGTCATTTTGACAGAACCCCCATATCTGCTTGTCAAGGCCAAAAATGTCATATGAATGCTCGCGCCCTATACTTATGTAACCAAAAACGGAAGTGGCGAGAGGTATTGTGCTGGCCACAACAGATTTTTTGATTTTGGCATCGATAATTTGTGTTTCGTTGTGTGTTGGTAGTTTTATTAATTCTTGGTATTATATTGTGCATTTTGCTATTGCAAAGACGGTGTTTCTAAGATTGCCGACAATTATTGCAACATATTGCTTTTGGACAATATAAAGAGGTATTTATATTTCATCCATTATACTTATATCGTATTTATTCAATTCGTTTAGTATTGCTAAATAACTATTTATACTTCGAATTTTATGAATAACGAAAGTGACACAATATAGGTTATATTTATTATACTATTGTTGAGTATACAGAAAAACAAATAACTTAAATTTATGTAACCAAATTTTGTTAATAATAAATATTTTCATCTGTAAATATCTACAAGACCTGAATATTAAAAATTACAACAAAACTTCTTTTTTTCGTTTTTGTGAATTAGGTTATCATTCTGACCAATCACAGGGTAGAATTTTTATCCCTAGCTCAACCAACGCTATTTTCTTACGTGAAATGGCATCGATATATATGAAAATGTAAAATTTCTAGTTTTTATTTTTACGAATAACTTCAAACTGTAAAATAATACTGGCTTTAAGTTTTCACCTCTTTGGGACACTTTTTTATATTCTTTCGAATGACGAAGATTATTTTTTTAATCTTTGCTGGATATTGAGTTATGATGCCAATTTTAATTTTTATATGGACGCCATATTGAAAAGTTACATCGTTGAACAGAAAATTCTTTTAGCTTTTCAACGATGACCCGCAAAAAGAACAATTATTAAATTTATAATTATAACTATATGCAGGTTATTTTCCTTGTAGAAAGAGGATATAAATGAATTATAATATGTAAAATACTTACAATGTTTTCATTTGTTCTTTAATATCTGAATTTAATGGATTACTGTCATAATAATAATCTGGAATTAGATGCTTTAAACTATAATAAGCATCTAGTTTATTTTTCACTTTTTCCAAACTATACTTATTGAAAATTAATAATATTCTTAAGCGCCCTTCATCTAAAAATAAAATAAATTAAAAAAATTATAATCTCATAAACTACACAATTTCTAATAAATTTATGAAGGCTGCAGTTGCAGTGTTATGTATAAATAAATATACCAACATGGGTTTTATCCATTGGAAGATTGTCAGGCTACACAAATAATACTGCTACCTAAATTTGCAGCAAGTGATTAGGGGTATTATACTCGTATAAGACCCTTATACGAGTATAATACCCCGACCCCTGACCCGGCTGCACTAAAACATGTTTATTTGTCAATTTACAAATCTAAATTTACTTTTTAATCTAACGTACAATGGGTGGTAGTATGGTCACGGTTTTATCCCCGGTTGTAAATCGGTTGGAGCTAAAACCATGACAATGTCTTAAAACCAACTTACAACCAAGCCTGATAAGGTCGCAGTTTTAGACCGGTTTTAAGATATAACCGAGAAGCAATTAATTTGACTTGTCAACATTGCAAACACCGGACATAATTTTCCTCAAACTGTCAGCTGATTGGTCAAGTATTGAGTTTTGACGTTAAGGTTGGATTGACAGTTCTTGAATCTTGTGATAAGTTTATTACATTTTATTAAAATATTATTGTGAAAATAAACTAACATAACATTTTTTTGGGAAAAAAATAGAAATGAGTGGGAAAAGAAGTGAAAATTGGACGACAGAGGAGAAGGAGTTTTTGTTGGAATGTGTAAAGAAACATAAAAGTATAATTGCTTAAATTGATAATTATGTTATGTATTTGAATATCGCTTGCTTATATGTCGGTATTAACTTGTATTTGTGAGCAAAATGTATATGATATTTTATTATTTACCATTATCTTCTTGATATAGTCCTTTAGCAAAGAATCTCAGTGTAATTAAACTTGTAATTCTGGAAGAATTACTGTTTTGGTTTCTCTCATGGGTTCTAATTGTCCGCGAATAAGATTAATAATTTGCTGTTTGTCGATATCTTCTTTTAAATTTATTTATTTATTTATCATTAATCACTCAACAGGAACAAAAGTTCCCAATTACAGAGGATTATTAACAAAAACAAGAATAATACAATGTAGTTACAAGACAAAATGAAAACTGACAATATTAAGAATAACTTAATGCAAGTGCGAAAGATCGGACAAGAAATAGTTCATAATTTTCGTAGTTAGTTCTAGGGGTGCTGTATGTGAAGGTTAACTTGCGCCGAGAGTTTAAGCGAGGTACGCTAGAATATAAGCAAGCTAGCGAATGAGCATCATCAATTAGATTATTTACAAGTTTATATAGATATAAACATGATTGAATTTTTCTACGGCAGTCCAAAGAAATAACATTGAACTCAATTAGGCAATTGGAGTAACTACAAATCGTATCAATGCGGCGATGGTGAAATTTAGCACAACAATACCTTATAATTTTTTTCTGTATACTCTCCAAAGCTTGTACATGTTTGATATATACAGGATACCAAATTCGTAATCCATATTCCAGCTTGCTACGCACAAATGAGTAATACAAAGATTTGAGGGTCCGTAAATTATGAAATGATTGTGTATTACGAATTATGAAGCTAAGATTTCTGTAAGAAGCTTTTCGAGTATCATTAAAATGGGGAATAAAACTAAGTTTAGGATCGAAAAGAATTCCTAGACCTTTGATAGATAAATAATATAGTTGTTTGCTTTAGAGAGTAGGTCATAATTTTACATTTACCTAAATTAAATAGATTCTTTGACAATACTTGGTGTGGATTTATTCTTTCACGTAATCTTCTCCTTCTTTTTCTATGTTCTGCTATTTCTTGTACTTCATATACCTCTTCAATTTCATCAAAAAATCCTTCTACATCTGCCATTTTTATTCTTAGAACAAGTCTTATACTTCCCGTATACCAGTTGTAAGTTTGGTTTTAAGTTTGACACCGTTGCTATGGTAAATAAAACCAAACATACTTACAACACATCTAAAACCGTACCTTACTACGCTTTTTAGTCTGAAACTTACAACCGTGGATAAAACCGTGACAATACTACCAGCCAATGAGTTTTAAAGTACTTCAACGTAATTCGGCATTTAAATCTCAAATTTACAAACAATTATTTTAATTTACCTTATTAAATTTATGAATAACTAGCAAATATTAGTAAATTGTTCATTCAATAGACAACAGAATAAATAAAATATAGAATTTTAATTACCTACATAAAAGTGCCAATACAACATTAGTGAAAGAACACAAGGCTGAAGACAATAAATACTAGCGTCAGCTCTAACAATATACGTATAAAACTATGTAGTTTGATATGTATATTTCTCTATTTGCATACAAAATTTCATGTACACTGACTATCTTGCAAATTTATTTAACTCTAGAATTGTCATGTAATATTTTTTTGTACTTCCATCTGGTATAAGTAATATTACATATCTCCAAATCGTCCAAAAACACTTTGTTAACGTTCTAGGCCGTTAAAAATTAGGGATTCACCCAGCCAAGCTACTTGGCTTGAAAAAAAAAACCTTGGCTTGACTTGAAAATTTAACCTATTCACCTTCCGTCACCTTTAGGTAAGGAAGGTATTGTCTTTATTAAAAAAATCGATAGTGAGTTTCTCGTGAATAAGCCCAGTTTGGGGTCTCTAGAATACAAATTTACTATTTATACGTTGATACCTGTGTGTGTGTGTGTTTGTGTGTGCGTATGTGTGTGCGTGCGCGTGTGTGTGTGTGTGTGTGGGTGTGGGTGTATGCGGATGTGTGTGGATCCTCTTTACGCTCTAACTCAAATACTATCGTTCAGAAAACTTTGAAACCTTGTATTTCTACCTAACTCTTATATGGGAAGATTCCATAAGATTTTGGAGTAAATCAGATAACTGGAAATGACACTTTACTGGAAGTTCAAAATAGTTTTTCTTCGAAAAATACCTTTAAATGTTATTTTTTCGAGATTTGTTATTATAAAAATTAAAGTTTTTTCAATTTTCTACAGGTTTGCGGTTAATACTTTTTGTATATATTTTATGGATAAATTTCTAAAATTATCTATAATTTTAATCCCGGAGCCTACGCTTTAAACCCAACTCCATGGTTACACATTTTAGATCTCAAATGTATGTAACTGACAGATACGAGGGATATCCAGAAAAAAGGTTACAAGTGCTCTGAAGGGTGCAGGGATATTTTTTTTTTTTCAAAGGTTGGCACACCTGCGTGGAGGGGGGTCCGTAACGGTCAAACCGAGCCCTGGCCCAATTCAGTCCGTTGAGAAATGCCGTCACAGGAGGAGCTTCCGTCAACCTCCGCAGGGGCCGTTCGCTCCACCTACCGCCGATGTGAGATCCGCTCGGTCATCAAGTTCCTCACTTTGCGGCAAGAGTCCGCGGCCGAAATCCATCGTCAACTTGTGGAAACCTATGGGCCTGAGGTAATGTCACGTCAGCACGTTTACAAGTGAGTTAGGTTGTTTAAAGAAGGTCGCACTGACACTCATGACGAAGAAAGGAGTGGGAAGCCATCTCTCGTTTCAGAAGAGCTTCTGGAGGAAATTGATGAAAAAATCGCAGTGATCGTCGTGTGACTATTGACAGCCTTCATGAAATGTTCCCACACATCTCACGAAGTCTCATGGGTAAAATTGTCTTAGAAAAACTTGATTACAGGAAGTTGAGTGCAAGATGGGTGCCAAAAATGTTGACTCCGGAGCATCGCCAAAATCGCGTTTTGGCCGCACGTGAATTTCTTGAACGTTATGAAACGGAGGGTGAGGCGTTTCTTGACTCAATTGTGACTGGTGACGAAACTTGGGTATGTCACTATACTCCTGAGTCCAAAAGGCAGTCCCAACAATGGCGTCATACCCATTCCCCATCGGCCAAAAAGTTCAAAATGCAGTTTTCAGAGCGGAAGATTATGGCATCAATCTTTTGGGACAGGAAAGATGTTTTGTTGGTGGATTTCATGGCCCAAAGGGACCACCATCAATGCTGAAACATATTGTGAGACCGTAAAAAAATTGAAAAAAAAATTAAAGACAAAAGGAGGGGAATGCTGACTCGCGGTGTTGCCTCCTTCACGACAATGCAAGACCCCACACCGCTCGTGTCACCCAGAACCTCCTTGTATCCTTTGGATGGAATGTTGTGACCCACCCACCCTATTCCCCGGACCTAACGCCCTCGGACTATCATTTATTCACCAAATTGAAGGAGTTTTTGGGCGGGAAACGTTTTTCTAACGAACAGGAGGTGAAAGAGACAGTGGAGAAATGGCTTTTGCTGGTGGAGCGGAGCGTATACGAGGAGGGTATACAAAAACTGGTGCCCAGGCTGACGAAGTGCATGGCGATTATGTGGAGAAATAAAGACATGTTTTGTAACATACCCTGTAAATTTGGTTGAAATATATTCATTTTTCGATTTTTAACAGCATTTGTAACCTTTTTTCTGGATATCCCTCGTATATGTCACTGTCAACAAACTAATCATTTCAAATAATAACAAAAACGTTTTATAAAAAAAAGTAGTATATGGAACAATAATTATATGGAAAAGAACTTAATACAATGAAAGTAGCTTTCAGAACTCATAATAATAAAATAAATACAATACTCGTATTTGGGATTAGTTCTGTTTATTTTATTTAACGACGACGTTTCGATAGCGTAGTGCTGTCTTCATCAGGTAAATAGTAAATAACAAATAACAAAGTACATGTAGCCAAGACAACAAGTTTACAGAAAGAGGGTAACATAGATCAAAAGTTACATAAAAAACATACAAAGTTAAAAGACAGAAAATTATGAATGAATAACAGGTAACCACGACTTACTAAGCTCATAACCTGTATTTAAATTAACGTTATTTGAGGATTCCTTGATTTCGATGGCTTCTCTAAATAGTCTTCTCATCCAGTTATTTTCTCTTACTAAAATCTTCGTGTTTTTGAAATCAATTCCATGTAATTCTTGAATGGCATGTTCAGCTACAGCAGATTTATCTGGTTTTTTTAATTTTATATGTCGTTCGTGTTCTTTTAATCTTGTTGCTACAGTTCTACCCGTTTGACCAATGTATACTTTACCACACGGGCAAGGAATCTTATATATGCTAGAACAATGTAGGGGAACTATGTCTTTAACATTGCCAAGAAGATCACGGATTTTTAAACTTGATTTATATGGCGTCTGTATGTCAAATTTATTTAGAATCCTACCAATTTTATCTGTTACATTGGCAATGAAAGGTAAAGTTGCATATAATTTTCTTTTAGTAACAACTTGAGGAACAGGTAAAGATTTATTATTGGCTTTTAGTGCTCTTCTTATTTGCGCTTTGCTGTAATCATTTTGTAAGAAAACATCATTCAAAAAATTAATTTCCTCTTGAAGTTGACATAAAATAGAAGCTCTCTGATATAATGTTTTAATAGTACAAGCTTTTTGGGCTGGGTGGTGGTTCGAGGTCTCATGAAGATATTGATTAGTATGTGTTGGTTTCCTATATACTGAATAAATAAGTTTTCCAATAGAACATCAAGAAACGGGAGACGATTATTTTCTTCTATTTCAATAGTAAATTTAGTGTTCTTGTGTTGCATATTTATATGATTTAAGAAATTGTTTAATTCATCTCTTCCGTGTAGCCAAATGGCAAAAACATCATCAACATAACGAAGCCAGACGGTAGGTTTCTTACTAGCTGTATCAAGAGCTTTTTCTTCAATTTTTTCCATATAATAATTAGCAATAGATGGAGAAATAGGAGAGCCCATAGTAACACCATCTATTTGTTTATAATAATTACCATTGAAGAGGAAAAACAGAACTAATCCCAAATATTGTATTTATTGAACTTAATACAGTTTCCAGCATAAGTAAATATGTCAAAATATAGGTAAGATAATAAAAACATATATCATCATGCCATATTACACATTGATGGGTGAGCCAATCTGCTTTGTACGCAGATGTCGGTAATAATGATGACATATTTGTTCCGTGCAAGCGTTTACCAGGCGCCACTTCACGCGAATCTTGGGAGCGGGTTCGGTTCCGACCGACGCCAAATATTTTTATTAATATTAATTTGAAATGGCACAAAATTGATCCCTGTGGTGCACTTTCCACGCCAGTAATGAATACAGGTAAGTACATAAATAAATAAAATAAATTTATCATCATGGCATATTACCCATTGCTGGGTCTGCCAATCTGCTTTGTACACTGATTTCGGTAACGATGATGAGTTATTTGCACCGTGCGAGCGTTACCAGGTGTTACCTCACGAGCACTTATTGTTGGCGTGTAGAGTACACCACAGGGGTCATTCTTGTGCCATTTAAAATTCGAAATATTTGGCGTCGGTCGGGATCGAGCCCGGTATTTAAATTTAATTTAATTTTAAGTATTTACATGAATAAAAATTAAATTAAACGGGAGGTATTGTGTTGGCCACATCAGACTTTTTTAGCTATAATTTTATTCTCATTTTGTGCTACTCATTGCTGTATTCTGCCAATATTGCGCTCATCTTCTTCAATTGTTAATACACAAAATAAAATGAATACGCCAACTTCACGCTTGCGTATTCATATTGAAAATTTTAATTTTTGTTAAGTATAATTTTGTGCTCATTTTATGCTATTTATTGCTAAATAAAATGAATACACTAACTTCTCATTTGCCTATTCATAGTGGAAAATTTAAAATTATTTATAGCTATAATTTGTAATGAGCCCTCCCCCATCTTTTATTTGTATTTATTCTTTTGATTTGCAGTTTTTTAAATATATATTTGTTATTAACTAATATCACAAGTGCACATATGTACGAGGTGTGTTCAAAAACTATCGCGAATTTTGAATTTTCGCGGGTTACGTATATTCGAATTTCGATCTTTTTGTGGCTTTATGTTGGTACTCATGTCTCTCACTTATGTCGACAAGCTCGGCCATTTTGAATGTTCACTTACTTGTTGACAGCTGCTTTGCTTGCACGTGTTTTGGATCGTCTTCGATTTTTACCTATTGTGCTTATTCGTTAAAAACTGACTATGAATTTTTTGACCAAGACAATATCTTTCTTATCTAAAGGCGACGGAACGTAGAAAAAAATAATTCATTTAAAATTTGTCATTGTCATAAAATGTTTTTCTACGAGTAGAAATGAAATAACTTCTTTGATAAAAACATTTTATGACAATGACAAATTTTAAATGAATTATTTTTTTCTACGTTCCGTCGCCTTTAGATAAGAAAGATATTGTCTTGGTCAAAAAATTCATAGTCAGTTTTTAACGAATAAGCACATTAGGTAAAAATCGAAGACGATCCAAAACACGTGCAAGCAAAGCAGCTGTCAACAAGTAAGTGAACATTCAAAATGGCCGAGCTTGTCGACATAAGTGAGAGACATGAGTACCAACATAAAGCCACAAAAAGATCGAAATTCGAATATACGTAACCCGCGAAAATTCAAAATTCGCGATAGTTTTTGAACACACCTCGTATGTACTTGAATCGGACCAGGGTTACGCAGATTTTAAAAAAATCTGTTGTGGCCAGCACAATACCTCTCGCCATTTTCATTTTATATAGGGCGAGAGCAGTTATGTGACTTTGTTGGTCTTAGCAAGCAGATGTGGGGGCCTGTGTCAGAATGAGAGCTAGTAATATACATAGGTGTCAAGTATCATAAGTTTTAATTCGAAACATTATGATTTTCCAAATCCATGTGGATTATTTTCCTCGACAAGTATATTCCATACTAATGGATGACAAATAAACATAAGAACATTTTGAAATTTTGAATGAAAAATTATGACATATGGCAATTGTGACATCTGTGTAAAAACTACTAGCCGTCATTGTGACACGGATCCTCATCTGCATGCCAAGGCAAACAAAGTCACATGTCTGCTCGCGCCCTATAAGTACACACAAATAATTGAAATTATTTCTCTTCTTTCGTTCTATAAGAAATTTTATCCTACTATTCTATTATGTTCAAAATTCTTCAAATTCATTGACGGTATTAACGGTATTTCTTAAGGATATATGTAATATTAACAAATCTGTAATTTAAATATATAATTAATTAATAATACAATAATATATATTAAATGTACTCTTACCTCCCAGAAAAATCTGACACTGACATTTTGCATTTACATGTCAATTACAAAAATTTAAATATCGCAAATGTTTTTCGGGCAACGAGATTTATTACAACAGATTATTCTATATTATTATATACTATATCTCCAAACCTATATGAGATATAATAAAAAAATTAAGTGTGTTAGATTGAGAATTTAATTATCTTTAATATTTATAGTAACAAATTTTCAAAAAATAATATTTAGAATTTTCTTTTTTAGAAACTACCACTTCCGGTTGTCCAATTGTCCTATTCAACTCTTCCCATTACTGTTAGATTGAGGAATCCGTAGTCAAACAGGTCTTTAGTCTTATAGAATTTGAGAAATCGTGTCTCCAACAACCTCACACACACACACACACACATCCACACACACACACACACACACACACACACACACACACAGACATCATTGTAAAAATGTTAAAATCGGATTCTATGGACCTTAAATCGTCCTTATTCAATAAAATCTGGGTATGCGATTTTTAGCATGAATCCAATACCTCTCCTAGCGAGAGGTAAAAAGAGAAGTGTATTAATAAAAAACAGTAATAATAATAATAATAATAATAATAATAATAATAATAATAATAATAACGATAATAATAATAATAATAATAATAATAATAAAAAGCAACTGGAAGGAGTGTAAATCCCGGAGCAGGAAGTAAACTAACTACTTAGATTACACTTGTATATATATATATATATATATATATATATATATATATATATATATATATATATATATATATATATGTATAGGTACATATATTGTACCTATACCTATAACCTTTATCCGTGAAATAAAGAATAAATAATAATAATAAAACTAAAAGAATTACCCCTTAACCTTAAAATAATAATATAAGCTATAAGCTATATACGTATTTCGAGAACTAAGTTCTCATCATCAGTAGAACAAAAACAAAAGTTTAAGCAGAGAAGTTAAGATTACTCAACATGTACACCATGTCAGAGGTCTAACAACTCTGAACAAGGGAGAGAACTGAATAAAGATTTAATGGTATTACTTGATTTGTAAGTCACGGTTAAATTTTGATTTTGAAAAATTTTATTTAAATTTTTAGAAGCGTTATCGTACAGTAGTGTTATGTATTTATTATTATTTTTATTATTAAATGGTGTTAATGTTGTAAAATTAGAAACGGATTGGCGATGTTTAAATTTATGAACTAATTTATCGATAGTTTTAACCGGGAAACCGTTATATTTAGCTATTTCTTTAATATAGTTTAGTTCAATATTAAATCGTTTTTTGTTTAAAGGAAATTTTGTTAATCTGTTTATTAAAAAATTGAACGATGCTAATTTATGTTGCCAGAAATTATTGGAGTCAGCAGTTATAAATCTGTTAGTATTAGTGGATTTTCTGTAAATATCGAACTCTAGTTTATTTTCATTTCGAATAACCAGTACGTCCAGAAATGGTAGTTGTTTATTAGTTTCTTTTTCAATAGTAAATTTAATTGATGGAAAAACTGAATTTAAACTGTCTAGAAACGTTTTCAAATCGCAATTTTTGATATTAACTATGGCAAAAATATCATCTACATATCTAATCCAAACTCTAGGAAAATATTTGTTGTTTTTCTTAAATTCAATTTCGAAATTACTCATAAATAAATTGGCCAAAAATGGCGATAAACTATTTCCCATAACTGTACCTTCATTTTGATGATAAAATTTATTATTTACTTGAAAATAATTTTGATTCATACAAAGTTCAGTGAGTCGTAAATATTCATTAATTTGTGTCACCTCCAAGTTGTTATTTTCTAAAAAAGTTTTTAAATATTCTAACGTTTTCAGGATCGGTACACTTGGAAATAAAGAACTAAAGTCAAAAGAAACCAATATTTCATTTTTATCTAAAGTAATATCTTTGACTTTTTCGATGAATTGTAACGAATTTTGTACGGAAAATGTTTGTGGTTGATTTTGAAAATTAGCAAATTCGTTGACTAACCATTTTGAAAGCAAATAATTTGGTGAATTTATGCCAGAAACTATAGGTCTTACTGAAAAAAAAAAACTTTTTTAGAAAATAACAACTTACAGGTGACACAAATTAATGAATATTTACGACTCACTGAACTTTGTATGAATCAAAATTATTTTCAAGTAAATAATAAATTTTATCATCAAACTGAAGGTACAGTTATGGGAAATAGTTTATCGCCATTTTTGGCCAATTTATTTATGAGTAATTTCGAAATTGAATTTAAGAAAAACAACAAATATTTTCCTAGAGTTTGGATTTGATATGTAGATGATATTTTTGCCCTAGTTAATATCAAAAATTGCGATTTGAAAACGTTTCTAGACAGTTTAGAAAATAACAACTTGGAGGTGACACAAATTAATGAATATTTACGACTCACTGAACTTTGTATGAATCAAAATTATTTTCAAGTAAATAATAAATTTTATCATCAAACTGAAGGTACAGTTATGGGAAATAGTTTATCGCCATTTTTGGCCAATTTATTTATGAGTAATTTCGAAATTGAATTTAAGAAAAACAACAAATATTTTCCTAGAGTTTGGATTTGATATGTAGATGATATTTTTGCCCTAGTTAATATCAAAAATTGCGATTTGAAAACGTTTCTAGACAGTTTAGAAAATAACAACTTGGAGGTGACACAAATTAATGAATATTTACGACTCACTGAACTTTGTATGAATCAAAATTATTTTCAAGTAAATAATAAATTTTATCATCAAAATGAAGGTACAGTTATGGGAAATAGTTTATCGCCATTTTTGGCCAATTTATTTATGAGTAATTTCGAAATTGAATTTAAGAAAAACAACAAATATTTTCCTAGAGTTTGGATTAGATATATGTAGATGATATTTTTGCCATAGTTAATATCAAAAATTGCGATTTGAAAACGTTTCTAGACAGTTTAGAAAATAACAACTTGGAGGTGACACCAATTAATGAATATTTACGACTCACTGAACTTTGTATGAATCAAAATTATTTTCAAGTAAATAATAAATTTTATCATCAAAATGAAGGTACAGTTATGGGAAATAGTTTATCGCCATTTTTGGCCAATTTATTTATGAGCAATTTCGAAATTGAATTTAAGAAAAACAACAAATATTTTCCTAGAGTTTGGATTAGATATGTAGATGATATTTTTGCCATAGTTAATATCAAAAATTGCGATTTGAAAACGTTTCTAGACAGTTTAAATTCAGTTTTGCCATCAATTAAATTTACTATTGAAAAAGAAACTAATAAACAACTACCATTTCTGGACGTACTGGTTATTCGAAATGAAAATAAACTAGAGTTCGATATTTACAGAAAATACATTGTATTTAAAGAAATAGGTTTCAAATACTCAGGTCAAACAATTTATTCGTGATCAGAAATTTTAATCTAATATATTGTAACGTGTGCCCCTGACTTAGGAGCGCCGCTACTGGTAGAATATTCCTGAGCGATGTTCTAGATCCCCTGCGGCGGAGAAAGACCCATACGGCTAGACGAGTTAATTACACCAGTGACCTAAATCCATTGTATTCAATGTCATTGTGGCGTAAGAATGTTCCAGAACGACATCGCGCTATATAAACCCGTCGCCAAAGCCAGCAAAGAATAGTCTGATATATAGAAGCAACGAGCAATGAACAGTGGGTGATATAAATAAACATTCTACGAGTTGTTAACATAAATAAATATAGTGATATAAATATTGTTTAAATAAATAATCTTAGTGTTTATTAAGCATTTAATAATATACTTAGTGTTAAATTAGTGTTTATAATTATTTAATCATAGTGTTAGTTATTTTTATCATCTTTTTAATATTTAATCCTAATTATTTATCGTTTAATAAACGTATTATTTTAACTAATAATATTTCTTTGATTTTTACACTTCACCCATATAATTATAATTAATAAATGTGAAGTGTAAATAAAAATTAATAAAATGGCGACTAAACAAATAAAATTAAGTAAATTAAAAGTAAGTGATCTCAAGAGAAAACTGGAAGAAAGGGATTTAGAAACAATAGGAAAGAAGTCAGTGCTTCAAGAAAGACTGCAGCAAGCATAAATCGATTCTGGTGAAAATCCTGAAGATTACTTATTTGACCTATACGACTTTGGTAAATTAGAACAAAAATTATAACAAAATTTCAGAACATTAAAAGAAGACTTAACAGAAACTTCTAGAAAATTAAAAGAAGAATTAAAACAGGAAATGGCAGAAAGTTCTAGAAAATCAGAAGAAAGTTCTAGAACATTAGAAAATAAATTAGTAGAAAATTCTCAAACATGAAAAGAAGAATTAAAACGGGAAATGACAGAAAATTCTAGAATTCTGGAGCAAGCATTAGAACAAAAAATCTGTTGTGGCCAGCACAATACCTCTCGCCGTTTTCATTTTATGTTGCATAGAGCGCGAGCAATTATGTGACTTTGTTGGCCTTGGCAAGCAGATGTGGGGGCCCGTGTCAGAATGAGAGCTAGTAATATACATAGGTGTCAAATATCATAAGTTTTCATTCGAAACATTATGATTTTCCAAATCCATGTGGATTATTTTCCTCGGCAAGTATATTTCATACTGCTCGCGCCATATAAGTACACACAAATAATTGAAAATGTTTCTCTTCTTTCGTTCTATGAGAGATTTTATCCTACTATTCTAATATGTTCAAAATTCTTCAAATTCATTGTCGGTATTAGCGGTATTTCTTAAGAATATATGTAATATTCACATACCTGTAATTTAAATACATAATTAATTAATAATACAATAATATATATTAAATGTACTGATACCTCCCAGAAAAATCTGACACTGACATTTTGCATTTATTTGTCAATTACAAAAATTTAAATATCGTAACTGTTTTTCGGGCAACGAGATTTATTACAACATATTATTCTATAATATTATATACTATATCTCCAAACCTATACGAGATATAATAAAAAAATTAAATGTATCAGATTGAGAATTTAATTATCTTTAATATTTGTAGTAAAATTATTTTTTTTCTGTTAGAAACTACCACTTCCGGTTATCCAATTGTTACCAGAACCTATTCAACTCTTCCCATTACTGTTAGATTGAGGAATCCGTAGTCAAACAGGTCTTTCGTCTTATAGAATTTGAGAAATCGTGTCTCCAACAACCTCACACACACACACACATCCACACACACACACACACACACACACACACACACACACACACACACACACACACACACACACACACAGAGACATCATTGTAAAAATGTTAAAATCGGATTCTATGGACCTTAAATCGTGCTTATTCAATAAAATCTGGATATGCGATTTTTAGCATGAATCCAATACCTCTCTTAGCGAGAGGTAAAAATGGAGGAGAGTTCTAGATAATCAGAGGAAAATTTCAAAATATTAAAAGAAGAATTAATGGAACATTCTAGAACATTATAAAAAAAATGAGAAGATAATTCTAGAAAAACTGAAGAAGACCTGAAGAATGAATTTAAGTATGACAAGAAGATTGAAGAATTATGAGAAAAAATCACTAAAATTACATCGACGTCAATGTCAAATTCCGAAGTCGCTAAGAAAAATCTATTGGAAGGAAGGAAAGTAATAAAACCTGATACTACTTCAACAATGCACATCAAACCACCGCCGAATTATTTAAAACAATTTGAAGCGGCTGCGAAAGAACATAGCTGGACGTCCACGGAGAAGGCCACAGCGTTGACCATCTCGTTGCGTGAAGAAGCTATTGACATCCTTAAACACTGAAGGAAGAAGAACAAGAGGACTACGACCAATTAGTTAAGCGATTGGACATGTGGTATGGAAATGCGCATCTGGAACAGGTGTACCAGATGCAACTGAGAAACCGGTATCAGAGTTTAAAAGACAGCCTTCATGAATTTGAAGCTGACGTAGCTCGTTTGGTTCGTCTCGCACATCCTACAGCTCCTGGCAGCGTTTTGGGGTACCTGGCCACTCAATCATTCATTTACGGGGTTCGAGACAGCGAAACTCAGCAAGCACTGCGATTGGCTCGCCCAAAAACTTTAATCGATGCACTTTCATATGCATTGAAGCATGAAGCTGCCAAGCAAGCTTCATGTAACCAATCACGAGTACGAAATATCGATGCTGAGAGAAATGAAAACATTGAAGATCTAGAAGAGACAATGCGACGAATTGCAAGTGAAGTGTTTACCGGAAGAAATAAACTCCGCTGTTGAAATTGCGGTGAACTGGGCTATCCGCAGAGACTTTGCAGAAAAATATAAAAGAAAACGGAAGCGACAAAGAAAAAAAGGAGTCGGAAAACTAAGTTGGGTTGATGCGAAGGAGCAACCGTCGACCCGTAATCTAGTAGCCCCACAACCCATCAGTTATATCGCATCCCTTCACCATCAAGCTAACAGTATCTACGGGGATGGCACTATTGACGGAAGGCCACTGAAAATGTTACTGGATACGGGTGCGACAAAGACTATAATTAGACCCGCCTTGGCAAGACGCATCTTCAACCAACTAAGTGGCGATCACGCACAGCGACGGGAGAACAAGCTACTGCATTAGGAGAAGTAGATGTCACCATTATTAGAAACACCTCCGTTAAACATCATGCGCTGATAGCTGAAGTTGAAGATGAATTAATACTCGGTATGGACGCAATGACAAAGCACGGTTTTTAGCTTGACCTGAGGAGGGAGTGATGATGGTCAATGAAGAAGAACTAGTATTAAATCCACGAGACAACAAGGCTGTGCGCGTACTAATGGTCGAAGACGTTACCCTCCCAGAGCGAAGCGTAACTATCCTGGAGGCAAATTTAAATGGTAGTTTCTGTGAGGGAAGTATTGTTATGCTTGAGATCAGGAATGATGATACCAAAACTGGCACTGGAGTTGTCGGAAAATCACTGGTTAAAGCCAGCCAGGTAATTTCAGTCAGTTTGAATAATGAACATAAAGTATTATCCGGTTGTTCTTAAAAGAGGAACCAATGTAGGAGAATGCTTGGCAGTATCGTCAATTATTCTAACCGTGACAGCCAAGGGAAACACATCTCCAGAAGTTCCGGACACTTTAATCAATCAGATTTGAACATCGTTGCAAGATTTGATCGCCGCCCAGAGAACCAAGGCAAAGAATTTAATTAGAAAATTTCAAGATGTGTTCCAATTCGACAAGAAAGCCAAAGGGAGAACTAATATAGTTCACCATAAAATAGACACCGGAGACGCATGACCCATCCGTCAACCAGCAAGAAGACTGCCATTGGCGAAGCGTGAGGAAGCTGAAAAAATATTGAGAACATGAAGATGGAAGGTGTAATCGAACTTTCAAGCAGTCCTTCGGCTTCACCAGTGGTGTTAGTGAAGAAGAAGAATGGCTCTACACGATTTTGCGTCGATTATCGTCAACTTAACAACGTGACGAAGAAGGATAGCTACCGCTACCTGGAATCGACGATACACTGGACAATTTGGCTGGATCAAAGATTTTCTCCACTCTACATCTAAAGAACGGATACTGGCAAGTAGATTTGGATGCAAAGGACAAGGAGAAGACAACTTTCACCATCAGTAACGGACTCTGGCAATTTACCGTAATGCCATTTGGGCTCTTCACATGAAGAATTTGGAAGAGGTTTTCCAAAGATTGAGACAGGCTAACTTGAAACTGTTCCAAAAAGAAGTTCATTACTTGGAACACGTGATTTCTAGTAAGGGTATTGCAATTGACCCGGAGAAAATTAGGGCTATGAGTGACTGGCCAGTACCTAGAGACAAACATGAACTTTCTTTGGTTTGTGTACTTATTATCGACGATATATACCTGGATTTGCCAACATAGCTAAGCCACTGACAAGGGTTACTGCAGAAGGAAGGCGATTTATCTGGGAAATGAACTGTAAAGTTGCATTTAAAGATCTGAAACATTCCTTGACAAGCGCACCTGTCCTGCACTGCAAACATTGTAGTCGACTAGAAGAGAAACATTCTACCGTCGACAGAATAACAGTAGTCGACGATAGTTGGCAGCCCGATAAACTACACACTAGGACCAAGAAAATGACCCGACTTTGAAAATTTTACTGAAATAGAAAGCAGAAGAGAGCAAACCAATACGGGAAGAAATTGCATCACACTCACAGAGTGTAAAATCGTACTGGGCGCAATGGGACTCAATGATGATTGAGGATGGCCTGTTAAAGCGTTTGGTGGAAAATACCGATGGAACTGAGAGGAGAACTCAGCTGGTTATTCCTAAGAATAGAATACCAGACTTGTTGAAAGAGCTCCATGACGGATCTGGAGGAAGTCATTTTGGAGTCAACAAAACATTAGAAAGACTGCGCCAGCGATTTTAATGGATTAACTGCAAGGAAGACTTTAAAGACTGGTGCAAGAAATGTGTGGTTTGCGCTGGAAGCAACGGTCCGTATGGACGACGAAGAGCTCCAATGCGTCAATACAATGTTGGCAGTCCATTTGAGCGCATTGCGATTGACGTGGCCAGACCATTTCCAGAAAATGAAGACTTAAATAAATATATCGTGGTTGTGATGGATTACTTCACCAGGTGGGTTGAAGCCTATCCATTACCCAACCAGGAAGCCACCACGGTCACTGAAACATTAGTCAAAGAGTGTGTATTCCGGTTTGTTGTACCACGTGAACTTCACTCCGACCAGGGAAGAAATTTCGATTCTGCCGTTTTCCAATGTAAAATATTAGAAATTAATAAAACGAGGACAACTGCGTTACATCCGCAGTCCGATGGTATGGTTGAACGAATGAACGATCAACCGATACTTGTCAAAGGTAGTGTCTAACCACCAAAGAGACTGGGACCGACATCTTCATCTGTTCCTGATGGGTTATCGTTCATCCGTGCATGAAGCAACAGGGCAAACTCCTGCGAACATCTTATTCGGGCGTGAGTTGCGCCTACCATGTGACTTGGTGTTCGGCAGTAAACCTGGGAAAGATCTAACCGGGGAATATTACGTAACGGACTTACGGAGAAGAATGGACGACATTCATGAACAAGTCCGCACAAACATTCAAGCTGCCAGCGACCGAATGAAGAACCAGTATGACATCAAGGCAGAAAAAATTTGATACCAACCTGGGAATTTAGTGTGGCTTTACAATCCCCAAAGGCGTCGAAGTTTATCACCAAAGCTGCAAAGAAATTGGGAAGGAGCTATCTGATGTATCCGGTGCTAGCTTTTTAAATAAAATTTATTTGTATTGGGCGGCTAACAATTACAAAAGCGTCGGAGTTATAAACAGATGGCGCTAGATCAATTACCACTGGAGCTAGCTGATGCTATGTCTGAAGTATCTGGAGCTAGCTTTTCAAACAAAATCTACTTATAGATGTAGGCTAACAATTATCGAGACCTCGTATTATAAAACAGATGGTGCTAGATCAGTTACTAGTTGCTGCTAGGTCTGAAGTATCCGGAGCTAGCTTTTCAACCTATTATTATATTATTAGTATATACAGATATCTCTCGTGCATTTGACTGTATTGACCATGGTTTGCTACTAGGAAAACTTAGTACTTATGGAGCTGCACCAAATTTAGTAGAGCTAATACATTCTTACCTCACAGACAGAATTTGTTTTGTTTCGTACAATGGTTTCTCTTCACAGCATTTTATCTCGACGTCTGGTGTGCCTCAAGGCTCGAATTTAGGTCCATTATTGTTTACTTTATTTATAAATGAATTATTACAGTCATTCGCATGTCCCGTGCTTGCTTATGCAGATGATGTCAAAATTTATTCTAGCATTAACACAGCAGACGATACCTTGGCCTTACAAGCTCATTTTAAATGTCAATAAATGCTGCTATGTTACTTACTCTCGTAGACACATGCCAATATATTTTCAATATAAAATGACCAATATTAGTCTAACACAAAAAACCTCCGTGAAAGATCTTGGTATGTCATTTTCTCATAATTTCAAATTTCCTGAGCATACTAATAATATTTGCTCGTCCGCCAATAAAACTCTCGGCTTTATCATAAGAGTGACTAAACCTTTCAATGATGTTACTTTACTAAAAACCTTATACTATTCATTCGTTCCAAGTAAACTCGATTATGCATCTATAATATGGTACCCTACGTACGATTACCAATCATCTGCACTAAACAGTATACATCGTCGTTTCTTGAAATATCTGGCATATAAACAGGATAGAATATATCCTGAACGCGGTATAGACCATAATAGGTTATTGCAGCGTCACGACATGTCATCTCTTAACATCAGACGAGAACTACAGTCAGCTAAACTTTTAAAATTGCTTCTAGCGAACAAAATTGATTGCCCTCAGTTATTGTCGTGTATTTGTTTATATGTTCCAAGGTTGCCTTCCAGACAAACAGGTCTTACCATCTGCCTACTGCAAACACCAATGTCCTGGCCAACTCACCGGTCCATGTGATGTGCCGAAATGCCGTCAACACTTATGAAGATATTTTTTTCTAATTTTTTTATCTATTATTGTTTAATGTTATTAACATACATATTTTTGTACTCATTATTTCCCTGTAAATGGTTTCTGTTGGGAATATAATAATAATAATAATTATTATTATTATTATTGTTATTATTATTATTATTATTATTATTATTATTATTATTATTATTATTATTATTATTATTATTATTACTATTATTATTATTATTATTATTATTATTATTATTATTATTATTATTATTATTATTATTATTATTATTATTATTATTATTATTATTATTATTATTATTATTATTATTATTATTATTATTATTATTATTATTATTATTATTATTATTATTATTATTATTATTATTATTATTATTATTATTATTAATACACC
This sequence comes from Harpalus rufipes, assembly GCA_951394225.1. NCBI lineage: Eukaryota > Metazoa > Arthropoda > Insecta > Coleoptera > Carabidae > Harpalus > Harpalus rufipes. The sequence continues at coordinate 26,804,219 of OX596281.1, read as the reverse complement.
AAGATGGCGCTAAATCATTCATTTGTAAAGGAGGTTGACAATTATTGTCAAGCCGTTGGAGTAGTTATAAACATACGGTGCTAGATAAGATGAAATTATTACCCTACGAGGGGCTAACATCGACTTAGCCGCTCCCCTCCCCCCATATAAATAATGATATATAGTTAAGAATTATGTTTTATTAAAATATTTTTGATGGAGCATATTGGTGCAGATTTAGTAATTATTGAATGTATATTTTACAACATAGAAAAATATAATGGCGGGGCTAAGTTAATTTTTTTTCCTTTTTACCTCTCGCTAAGAGAGGTATTGCATTCATGCTAAAAATCGCATATCCAGATTTTATTGAATAAGCACGTTTTCAGGTCCCTACAATCCGATTTTAACATTTTTACGATGATGTCTGTGTGTGAGTGTGTGTGTGTGTGTGTGTGTGTGTGTGTGTGTGGATGTGTGTGTGTGTGTGTGTGTGTGTGTGCGGGATGTTGGAAGGACGGTTACTCAAAAACTATAAGACTTAAAATTTGTTTAACAACGTATTTCCCAATCGGACATTCATGGGAAGATCTGAAAAGGTTTTGGTAATAATTGGACAACCGGAAGTAGAAGATTCTTGAAAAAAAATCTTCTAAATATTATTTTTTGAAAATTTTTCGTGGTAATATTAAAGAAAATTAAATTCTCTATCTGATACATTTAAATATTTTATTATATATTCCATAGATTTAGAGATAAAAGAAGTATAATATATAAAATAATCTGTTGTAATAAATTTGACAGCCGAAAGAATGCCATGAAAAATAGTTGATAATTTAAATTATTTGTAACTGACAGATAAATGTCAGTGTCAGAAATAATGAGTAATGAAAGAAAAATGTACTTGGAGAATCCCTTAGTTCTTGATCTGTGACTATTATGGAGATGACAAGTCTAGGTTGAAGGACTTAAATTTGTTTCAAACATTATGGGACAATGTACACCAGTACTATAGACTAGAGTAACTTTGAATTGCGAAAAAGCTATCAAATTCTTCTCAAGTAAGTTGTAAATATTGACAAAATTACACATCGATATAAGAATAATCGGAGTGCAATCTATCCGTCACTTTATTAAAGGGAATTAGTGTTATTTAGATATAACATGTATGAAAAAATAAAATGTAAAAGAAGATATGTAAGAATAGATGCACAATCCATATATACATTTTAGACCGCCCAAAATTAATGTTTTTACTAGAAGAATATGAAGAGAAAGTAAACAACGTTGTTCGAATTGAAAATTGCAGTTACCAGCCTAATATTTATATATGGTAAACTCTACTTTGTAATTTATTGTAACATAATTTATGGTAAAATATCTTCATGTTGAGACATGCTATTATTGAATAATAAAGAAGTTTATACGTCATAGATTTATATGAATATATTATTTGTATTTATAAAAATATTCTTTGCTTTATGCATACAGCCAGGTAAAATATACGGCGAGAGGTTATGTGCTGGCCACATCAGATTTTTTATTTTTTTTTGAATGGGGATGATGCCAACTCAAAATTTATTAGAGCTACTTAGTGCTGCCTTAGGTGTGCCTGGAGCTTGTATTTCAAATAAAATAATCTTACATGGAGGGGCTGCCGTGGATCTAGACAACCCCTCCCCCCTCCCCGAATATAAACTTTATTAAATCTGGTAAAAATATAGCTCTAGTTATATAAATAATGGAGCTATAAAGAGCGAATAATATATAATCGGGAGCTTGTTTTTTTACTACAATATTATCAACTTCAGGAGCCAAGTCGACGGACCCTAATATGTCTAGTACGCTATCTGATATATTAGAATCAGCAAATGAAATGTTACCTCAAAAATCGAGAGAAGTTTATGAGAATTGCTATAGCGGTTTATGGATTGGAAAAATGAAAAAAACGCCGCATCATATTCTGAGAACGTAATTATTGAATATTTTTCTTATTTACTAACAAAGTAAAGCCATCTAATTTATAGGCGCACTATTCCATGTTGAAAGCTACTTAAAATGTGAAAAATAATGTCAATACAAAAAAATCTGTTGTGGCCAGCACAATACCTTCCGTCAATCCTGTGTATAATGTATAAATTCCATACATATTTTTTCTTGCAAAAGATTCTAAATTTCCAGTAAAATTATTTCATAAAAAAACTATTCAAATTGCACTTGACACTGACATCTTCTTCTTCTTTAACTTTTCCCATTCATTAGGGGTCGCTATTTTTGCGTGTAGTTATCATTCTCTCAAGTCTTCCGCAATACAGTCCTTCCATCTTATCTTTGGTCTTCCTCTGTTTCTTCAACATCCTATTACTAAACTATTCATTCTTGTTCCAATATAATTCTTCATTTTTCCTCATGACATTTTCAAACCAATGTAATCATATTTCTTGTATCTTTCTAGAAACTTGTAATACTAGAGTTATTTTCTTACCGTATCTTTCCGTGTTTTCCCCAACATCTACTTCAACATCCTCATCTCTGCCACATTAATTTACTTTTTATTGATACTGACATCTGTCAATTTGAATTATATAAATATATTTATAGTTACCATGTTTAGCATAGCTGGCTGAATTATAAAATTTAATTTCTTTAAAATTCTTTAACTCTGTATCTATTGAATATGAAGTATAAAATGTAATCAAATCGTATAGAGAATAATATATTCTTTAAGTTATAATAACGCTAAATGTCAATAAATCAAATTTAACTGTTAAATCTTCAAATGAGGTTACTTCCGGTTCACCAATTATAACCAAAATCTAATCACTTGTTCGTCTGGATGTAAACTTGAGGAATACGTAAAAATTATAATTTTTGGAATCGTGGTATTGAAGTTATGGGATCCGGAACTTTTGTCACACACACACAGCCACACAGACACACAGACACACATACATACAGACATCATCGTAAAAATGGTAAAATCGTATTATAGAGACCCTAAAACATGCTTATACACTAAAAACTCATCATTGAATTTTTTGACCAAAGACAATATCTTCCTTACCTAAAGGTGACGGAAGGTAAAAATACTCAAAAATTATACCGTACTTAAAAAGAAAATCTGAATGATATCGTCCTAAGAAGTCCAAGACAAACTAAAGAAGAAATTAATAGATTTTTTGTTGCCGAGCCAAATGAAAAATACTTAATGACAAAGGTAAAGAAAGTCAATTTTCATAAAACATCTTTTAGTTTTATTTACGTCTACTTTTTAAATTGCTCTAATTTTTGGCATAGCAGGAGTATTACGTCCGAATGAACTATGTAAAATTAAGGTTGCAGATATTAAAGATTTAGGGTCTGCCTTATTGATTTAAAACCCTAACACAAACACAAAAAAACCTAAATCTTTTACAGTCACAGGCGACCATTATTTGGAGATTTGTAAAAAATACGTTTCCCTTCGTCCTTCTAATATGAACGAACCGAGATTCTTCATAAAATATCAAAACAGAAAAACCCACAGACGTGTTGTATGAGTTCATAAATTAGCAACTACTCCGCAAGAAGTAGCAGCTTATTTAAAATTGCCAGATTCAAAATTCTGCATTGGTCATTGCTTTCGGCGTGCATCAGCTACATTGTTAAAAAACGCTGGAGCAGATTTAACTGCCTTAAAAAGGCACGGAGGCTGACAGACGTCTACCGTGGCTGAAAGTTACATATACGAATCATTTACTAATAAGTTGGAAACATCAAAAAAAAATTAGATCTTAATGTATCAAGTAAAAATGATGAGAACGATTATACAAACACAACTATTTCTTACTAACACAGTAATTGAAAATAATCAACTCTCCTGTTCTCCAATAAATTTGAATAATTGCACCAATTGTACAAAAAAATAATAATAACAAGTAATATTTAGAATTTGGTTTTCTTATTAAAATAAATTAATATAAATATATTTATGTTACAAGTTTAATAAAAAAAACTACTAACCTACTGTTTTTGTTTTAGATTTATTTTTATTAATGAAGTTATTTCGGAATTTAATCTTTTTAATCTGCTACTATTTGTATAAATAATGTCGATGTATTTTTCGTAGTAGTCCAAAAAATTATTTACTTTTTGTACAATTGCCATAGTGATATAAACAATACATAAATAGCCCACTTTTTAGAAAAAATGACAATAGCATCAACTACGTATGGCTGGCGAAAAATAAATTTGTTTGATATTTCAATCATATTTGAAATTATAAGACTAGAATAAATATATCATGTTTTGAAATTATGGGGCCATGATGTAGCACATACGCGCAACTCGTCACAGATTTTCTGCAACATTGTTTATTTCATGCAACTTTTTGCGTATGATAAAGAGACTAGTTTCATGCAACTAGTTTACGAACATGTTTGAAAACTTCGTAGACAAGTTGCAGATATGTGCGTACAAACGATGTACGCATGCGCCATAGAACTTAAAAGTCCCTAAACGCACGTGTTTATGTTTTGATGTAAAGTTTAAAAATATGTGCCACAGACAATCATTTGGAGACATATTTGGAAACGTTGACAAATGTAATTAGAGATGTTTCAGAGTTATGGGATATGAGACGTGTAGAAAAACGTTACCAACATTAAATATGTAAATAACCTAAAATATATGTAACTCTGCGCACGTGTGATAACAAGAGTTGAGTATTTTGAAAAGTTGCGTCAAAGCAGTTGCAGATATCTGCATACGTGTGATACCCTCTATAAACGTATTCTCGACTACCCTTCGCTTCGCATATCGTATGAACACGAATTACACGAAATACAATATTTGGCAACGTTGCATGAGACAGCTGGACAACTTCACATATATTTTGACATATCACTGTTTGCCATTTTGCGAGTAGAAGAAGTTTGAGTTTTAAGTTTATTTTTATTATATTAACATGGAATTAGACAAGAACAGTTAGAAAATATCGGAAAACCAAAGAAAAAAACTTATAGAATATATAGAAATGAACAATTGCTTACTAAATTTGTAGCGCCAAAAATTCAAAACTGTTGTTACCCCTAGTCCCGATAGGCGGCAGTACCTGCTGCCACGCCAAGAAATTTATTCCCGCGCAATGTGTGCAGATAACAAAATAATAAATATGTTATGTTTATGGTTTCAATAAACAACAAAACTAGTTAGTTATTTATATTTAATTATTGAGTTAATCAAGAGTACAATTTTTACATTTAGTTCAGAGCTTCTTCTGGCTTATATCAGTGGTGCCAACATGTATATTAATATGACACCAACTCTTACAGAGTTGCCAATACACAACATCTCCCTTTTTCAAAAGAAACAAATAAAATAAATGAGTAATAATTCTTACAGTCAGTTTTAACTATATTAAACTAACTTATCTAATTATGCTAGTACATAGTCTTTATATTTAGATGGAAATTTAATATTTCTTTTTGGTCTTACATTTTCACTAGCCATATCCTTAAAATCTTGTTTTACATTGGAATTTTCAATTGGCAAATTACAATGACTAGATTGGGAGGTCTCTATCAATGCCCTGTCTACATTTGGCTCATTTAGCGATTTTCTTAAGTGTACAGAGTTCCTTCGAAAATCCCTTCCTAACTCATCCCTTACAATATAAGATCTTGGTTTATTATGTTTTTCTATAATTTTACCCGGAACCCACTGACTATATTTTTTAATAGTTACATTATTCCCCGGTTGCATGTCTATTTTTGGTCTGGTCCTCCTATCAAAATAAAGTTTAGCTAATCTTTGTTTATTTTGAACTCGATCCCTAACTTCATTATAATCAGTCACTCTAGATTTTAAATCACTACCCAAAACTGGTAGTTTTGTTTTTAATTTACGACCCATAAGGATCTGTGCTGGTGATAACCCGATTCCTTCTATAGGAGTATTTCTGTAGTTTAACAACGCTAGTTGTATATCACATCCTTTCTTAAGAATGGACTTGGCAATTTTTACTCCACTTTCAGCTTGCCCATTCGCCTGTGGATGTCGCGGACTGCTATTTATTATTTTAAACCCCCAACTACTTGCAAATTTTCGGAACTCATATGATGAAAACGGCATGTTATCTGCTACTAAAACTCCTAGGATTCCATGAACCGCGAAAATTTTTTTGAATTCATTAATTAAAATGGGTGACGATTTCCCTTTTAATTCTCTTATTTCGAGCCATTTTGATAAATAATCTATTACTACTAAAAAATCCAAATTGCCATAATGACAAATATCTGTTGCAATTTTGTAAAATGGCAAGGAATGAATTTCATGGTTAATTAAAGGTTCTTTTATATTGGACGGTTTATGTTTCTCACAAATAGTGCATTTAGCTATATAATGGTCAATATCATAACTTATGCCAGGCCAGTACACAAACTGTCTAGCCATAGCTTTGGTTTTGACTATTCCACTATGCGTTTCATGTAGTAAATTTAAAATTAACGTTCGCAACTTGGGTGGAACAATTAATCGATTTTCAAAAAATAATAAATCATCAATTATGTATAAATCATTTCTTAACAAGTAAAATTGTTTCAGTTCTCCAAATAAATTATTTGGCCACTCAAAATTTATATATTTAATCACTTTACTTAAAACAGGATCATTATTGGTTTCAGTCTGAAATAATTTTCTTTTTTCCTCCGATATTTCAACCATATTATGTACACTATGTACTACCTCTAATATTTCTTTATCATCAATCATTTCTTTATTCATATGAGCGCGCGATAGAGTATCAGCAACAAACATCAATTTTCCAGGCACGAACTTTAGATGAATGTCATATTTAAGTAGTTTTAATCTCATTCTTTGTAAACGAGCTGACCCAATTTTATGTATATCCTTATTTAAAACACCAAGCAGTGGCTTGTGATCCGTCTGAATCACAATCTTACGGCCATATACATAATTGTGAAATTTGTTAACAGCAAATATAACCGCTAATAGTTCTTTCTCAATCTGGGCATAGTTTCTTTGAGCTTCAGACATTGCCTTCGAAGCATATGCCACAGCTCTTCCATTTTGCATTAGACAACACCCTACACCACTTTTAGATGCATCAGTTTGAATAACAGTATCCAAATTTTCATTAAAATTAGCAAGTACAGGTGCACTACTTAAAAGTAATTTAATCTTATTAAAAGCGTCTTCATGCACCCTATTCCAGCAAAATTCTATATCAATCTTTAATAATTCTCTTAGCGGCGTTGTTACTTCCGCTAAATTGGGAATGAAGGACCTAAAATAATTTACTAAACCCAAAATTCGCTGCAACTCCGTTTTATTATTAGGAGTTTCCAATGCCTCAACAGCTTCAATTTTTTTTTTATCAATTTCTAATCCTTCTTCACTAAAAGTTAACCCTAAGTACTTAACTTGTTTTACTTTAAATTGAACTTTATTGGCATTAAATTTTATCCCATTATCCCTAGCTATTTTCAAAACCTGCTCTAATGTCTTATCATGCTCTTCTTCTGATTCAGCTGCTATTAGAATGTCATCAAAATAAACTACAACATTTTCAAGGCCACCAAAAAGTTTATTATTTAAATTTTGAAAGAATTCAGGGGTAACACTAACACCAAACGGTAATCTTAGGAATCTGTAACACCCAAATGGACTATTAAAAGTGCATAATTTACTAGATTCATTATTTAACTCGACTTGATAGAACCCTTCCTTTAAATCTAATACAGTGTATAATTTCTTATTCACTAACTTAGCTGATATTTCCTCTAATGTGGGTATTACATAATGTTTTCTAATTATTGCTCTGTTGAGATCCTGAGGATCCAAGCAGATCCTCAGACTCCCATCAGTCTTTTCTATTAACACTAAGTTGCTCACCCACTCAGAAGGCTCCGTTTTAACTATTATTCCTTTCTTTTCCAGTTCATCCAATTTCGCTTTTAGTTTACATCTTAATACCATAGGTATCCTCCTAGGTGGTCGTGCAACTGGTTCTACTTCCTTATTTATCACTATTTGACACTTTTCCTTATATTTACCTATTCCTTCAAATAAATTAGCATTACCTTGTACAAAACTGTCTTTATCACTATATGACTTAATAAGATTATTTCGTTTTATAAGGCCTAGTTTGATACAACTTTCTAATCCCAAAATAGGTATGCTGTTAACATTTGTGACGATAAACCTTTCTAGATAAACTTCATTATTATGTCTTATTGTTAATTGAGTTTCACCTAACGGCTTTAACATACTACCACCATATGCTTCTAACAATACTTTACTTTTATTTAAATTATTTGTGGAATTTAATTTCTGCCATACCCATTTTGGTATTATATTGACCTCAGATCCAGAATCTAACTTAAATCTAACATTTTTCCCACTCACTTTTAATATTTGTAGCCACTCATTACTATTATGATTTAACTCATGAACATTTTCTCTTTCTCTCACTTGGACACTATTTATACACACTTTGTTCACTGTCACAGTCCTCTTTTGTATTCAGTTCTTTTACAGTTTTCATCCTACAACCAACTACAAAATGATTTAACTTACCACACCTTTTACAAGTTTTTCCGTAAGCTGGGCATTCCTTCATCCTGTGCATATAACCACACTTTTTGCACTTGTACTTTGCTTTCTTTTCATTCTTCATTCTATCTTCTTGTTTCTGGTGATCTGGCATTTTACATTGTTTTACTTTATGTAGTTGCTTCCTTGTTTCATCTTGTATGTCTTCAACTTGATAATTAGTAACTTCACTGCTTCGACACTCTTCTATTACATTCTTTAATTCAATGTCTTTTAAAGTTAAGAGTCTTCTTTGTAGCGGCTTGTCATTAATTCCTAGTACAATTCTATCTCGTAGAATGCTTTTCTCATCTTGAAACTCACAGGTTTTTAGTAATGTTTGTAACTCTTGCAAGAAATGATCAAAAGATTCTCCCTCTAATCTATTTCTGGTATAAAATTTGTACCTCTCATACAAGATATTCTTTCTTGGATTAACGTAAGTTTCAAATTCCTTCAGTACAGATTCATAGTTTTTCTTTTCATCTTCTTCTAGTTCAAAATTATTAAAAACTTCTATTCCATCCTCACCTATTATATTCAATAGAATTGCAACTTTAACCTCACTTGGTTGTGCACTTTTCCCAGATGCTGTTAAATAAATATTAAACTGTTGTTTAAATTTCTTAAAATTCTCAGCTACATTGCCACTAAAACTCATTGGTGATGGGATTCTTGCATCTCCAGACATTATTATTTCTTCTTTTAGAACGTAGTTCAAAAACACGTGTTCAACCTCGTGTTTAACACTCAAGCATCAAGGCACATACAACTTATAGAACTTTCACTTTTTCTTTCGCAAAATTTCTTTATATTTACCACTTCAACGACTGCGCCATGTTATGTTTATGGTTTCAATAAACAACAAAACTAGTTAGTTATTTATATTTAATTATTGAGTTAATCAAGAGTACAATTTTTACATTTAGTTCAGAGCTTCTTCTGGCTTATATCAGTGGTGCCAACATGTATATTAATATGACACCAACTCTTACAGAGTTGCCAATACACAACACTACACATACTGAAATGTACAAGTCTTTTGTGTTTCATTAAAAGTTGTTTGTAAAATAGACATTCACTCTTGTTTTTAATAAATAACCAGTGTTGCAAGATATAAAAAACCTCCGGATAAATAAATAACCCGTAACAGTGGCGCAACAACGTGGGACCGGTTCGGTTATTTGTTCTGAACATTTGTAGGTTATACATAAAAAGCACTTAATTCGTGACAAAGTTACAATAAGCAATCGTTTGCAAAGTAAGTGTGCTGGAGAACCACTACTTAGGCATTGGCAGAAGCTGTTGAACGTGTTCGTGTTGATCACCGAATTAAAGAAGTAGTGTAGTATTGAAAACAAGTGAAAATGTCGTCAGACGAAGAACATGTGCAAGATGTTACTACTCAACCAGTTCCAGTAGTAATGATGTCTAATGACCAAATCGCTCAACTCTTAAGTGGAATTCAAATACAAATGATGAATCTTCAGCGTGCGACAACTCCTGCATCAAATACAAGTGATGTAAGTTATTCAAATAAAGGTAGCTTTGCGAAGTGCACTGCTCGTTTTGGAGGACAAGACGAAGACGTTGATGCTTTCGTTTATTCAATCGAAACGTATAAAGATTGCATGGGAATATCAGACGAAAATTATTTGCGAGGTTTAACAATGCTTTTAGTAAATCATGCACAAACATGGTGCCAAGGGATAAAGGCTGATGTAAATGACTGGAATGAAGCCATAAAACTAATCAAGAATGCGTACGGACCAAGGAAACCGAATTATATGATTTACCGAGAACTTTTTGAGAAAGAACAAGACGATAACACTGTCACTGAGTTTTTCGTAAGTAATGCAAGAGCTCTTATCTCAAAATTGACAGAAGTTCCATCCGAGTATATCCAAATAGATATGGTTTACGGTTTATTGCATCGAAAGATTAGGAAGCGACTTCCTCGAGAAGATATCTCAATCTTTCAAGAGCTAATTACCAGAGCTAGAATTGTTGAACAAACCATGTTTGAGGCTAACCGAAGCAAGAAGCCTAAAGAGCAGATCAAGAATAATAATGAAGCAAAGAATAAACGGCCGAAGTGTAAATATTGCCAACGGTTTGGACACATTAAAGAAGAATGTAGGAAGAAAACGGCAGAGGTACAAGGATCTCCTCGAGGATCTCCAAATAAAACTGAAGTAACGAACAAACAGACAGACAAAACTAGTCCTTTGGCATGTTACGAATGTGGATCGATAGGAGTAATTAGATCCAAATGTAGTAAATGTAATCCACCCAAGGATGTTCCAAAACAAGAAAAGGTGGCATTCTGTACTGCCAATATTGCCGATAAAAATACATTCAGGCCTATTCTACCCATTAAAATAAATGAAATGTTTGGAACCGCTTTAGCTGATTCAGGAGCTCAAGCAAACATAGCAAGTAGTTCATTATATAAAGTATTGGTACAAACAGGTCAAGAATTCAGTGAAGATGAAGTAACTATTGCGTATGCAGATTCCATACCGCAGCGTATAGTCATTTTAAAGACAACAGTTCCTGTAAAGATAAAGGAGAAAGAAGTGTTAACCACATTTCTAGTCTTACCGGACAACAGTGAAAATACCACTTTACTAGGAGTGGATTTCCTGGAAAAAGCTTGTGTTGCAATTTGTCTACCTCAGAGAACATGGTACTTTATTGAAGATCCGACTACTCAGTATGACTATGAAAAGGATTCGAACCATGCGGGTAAGCCTACTAGTTTAGCAAATATCTCAACTTGGAATTTACGTGCAGATGAGGGGAGTGCCTTACAACCAGATGAACGAGAAGCACTGCAACAGATCCTGGAAGATCATCAGAAAACTTTCGACCCGATTGAAGAAGCTTCACCGTTCGCTGAACATTGCATAAGTACAGGCAACAATCCACCAATCTCATTACCTCCATACAAGATATCAACTGCGAAGAAAGAATTTTTGAAGAACGAATTGGATAGACTTCTAGAGAATGTCGTCATCGAAGAGAGTGAGTCACCATGGGGTGCCGAACTTCTCAAGAATTGCAGAACCTTTAACCAAGTTGACACGTAAAGATGTATCATGGAAGTGGGATGTTGAACAAGAAATCGCCTTCACACAGCTGAAAGAATTGCTAACCACAGCGCCAATTCTTCGACAAGCCGATCCGAAACTTCCGTACATAATACGTACTGATTCAAGCGATTATGCACTTGGAGCTGCATTAATGCAGGGGGAGGGTCATGATGAGCGACCAATAGAATATGCGAGCCGTCTTTTGACTTCTGCCGAGCGAAACTATACTGCTACGGAACGTGAAGCACTTGCCGTAGTGTACGCCGTCAAGTTTCGTGACTATATAGAAGGGAAAGAAGTCCGTATCTGTACTGATCACCAACCTTTACAGTGGTTATTCTCTATTAAAACCCCAACAGGACGTGTAGCACGGTGGGTGTTAATTCTTCAACAATATGAGATCCTGGAGAAAATTTCTCCCACTGCATATGAACTAGCAACCTACCCAAAAAAGGAGCCAATTGGTAAGTACCATGTTACAGACCTAACTCCTTATGTTGAGAAAGAAAAGGGTGACACCACGGCGCCAATCCAACCTATTAGAAAACGTGGACGACCCAGGAAGGAGGTTCCTGAGACAGTTCCTACTGCTCCACGACTTAGAGGACGCCCACGAAAATGAGCTGAAATTATTCCCGGGACGGCCAAATAATTTCAAGGGGGAGACTAGCGCCAAAAATTCAAAACTGTTGTTACCCCTAGTCCCGATAGGTGGCAGCACCTGCTGCCACGCCAAGAAATTTATTCCCGCGCAATGTGTGCAGATAACAAAATAATAAATACTACACATGCTGAAATGTACAAGTCTTTTGTGTTTCATTAAAAGTTGTTTGTAAAATAGACATTCACTCTTGTTTAAGTTAAATAACTAGTGTTGCAAGATACAAAAAACCTCCGGATAAATAAATAACCCGTAACAAATTCTAAATTTACTACAACATTTACATATAAAGACTCTAAAAGAAATGGGAGGATTTTTTTGTTGAAATACATAAAAATATAAATAAATATACAAAAGTAAGTGATATACATAATTATAACACTAAAAACAATTATATGCGTAGTGCTAAACGGTACAGACTTGCAACCTCATATAAAAATACAATTAATGTTAAACTATACAATCATCTATCGGCATCCTTTAAAATATTAAATTTAAAAGAATTTAAAAAAGTAAAAAATATACTAATTATTATTTTTATTCTGTAGAAGAATAAATAAGTTATACTTCTCTTCACTGTGTATAGCTTCATTAAAAGTTTTATTATTATTTATCTATTTACTCCTAACGACGAATAATTTTAGATAGAATATACTCACCATAATATTTTTTTTTTATATATGTGTGATGAGTTATAAATGTATTGTAAAATTGTATACATAATATAATCAAATAGGTAAACTATTTCTATGTTATCGATAATTACAATGCAATTTTAATTTTATAAATACATTTATTAATTATTGAAACTTGTATTCCTATATTTCATCAAAAGTAAAACACAAGAAAAATGTGGACATAAAAAAACGTATTTTAACATTTCTGATATTCAAATGTCTACAAGTATAACTGTAATCTTGGGTTAATATTTGAAAAATGATTTTTACATTACTGTTTTATTATAGATCCGATAATTCATTTATTCGAATTCCAATTTTTGATATTCTTCATCTAATTCTACATTTTCAAATTGATCTATTAGTATTAAATTAAATAATTCGTCTATTTTACACTGGTAAAAACAACGTCAACAAGACACAAGTATATGAAAGCGAATGATAACACGAAAGCGAATGGTTTTACCCTCTCGCAGCAATACGAACAGTATTCCACGAATTCGCAACGAAACGAAGGGTCGAGAATACAGTTATGTAGCTATTCGTACGAAAGAGCATAACCTTGGCGATTACGAATACTCGAGAATCGAGCCCCTGGATATTTTGTTTGCGATTTGACCAGGTTGGGATTAGGAAAATTTTAAAAGGATTATTATTTTCAAAGAAATACAATATTTCCCAAATATGATTATAATTTACGTTACCGCTGATTAATATTAACTATGTAACGTTATTTTCAAAGAAAACATACATTTGACTAATGATGTATGCAGTACAGATGGCTACCCGTATTTGTATAAATAGCGTAAACACATATTTTGTATTATTACTTCTTTTCACCTTCCGTAAGGAAGGTATTGTCTTTGGTCAAAAAATTCAATGATGAGTTTTTAGTGAATAAGCATGTTTTAGGGTCCCTATAATACAATTTTACCCTCTGTATGTATGTATGTGTGTGTGTGTGTGTGTGTGTGTGTGTCTGTGTATCTGTTTCTGTGTGACGAAAGTTTCGGATACCATAACTTCAATACCATGATTCCAAAAATTATAATTTTTTCGTATTTCTCAAGTTTACAACCAGAAGAACAAGTGATTAGATTTTGGTTATAATTGTTCAACCGGAAGTTCCCTAATTTAAAGATTTCAACAGTTAAATATGATTTATTGACGTTTAACGTTATTATAACTTAAAGAATATATTATTCTCTATACGATTTGATTGCATTGTATACTTCATATTCAATAGATATAGAGCTAAATACAGGGTCCGCCAAATAACTTTTTTTTTTTAAAATGCTATAAAAAAAAACTACTGAATATTTTCTCAAATTTCTTTTTTTATTTGAAAGTACAATCCTTCCGGTTAATAATGGAAAATAATTTCATTCAAATGGCTGCCTCGGCTGGCCATGCAGTAGCGTACACGTTCGGTCCAATTTTTAAGCACATTATCGATTGTGTGCAGCTGTATTTCACCAATGGCTTCACGAATATTGTCCTTTAAAGCGTCAATTGTCTCTGGCTTGTCGGCGTAACACTTATCTTTGATGGCACCCCACAAAAAATAGTCCAACGGTGTCAAATCGCAGCTCCGAGGTGGCCAAACGACATCAGCTCTGCGGCTGATAATGCGATCTTCAAAAACAGGGCGCAAAACATCGAGTGTAGCTTCGGCTGTGTGGCACGTAGCGCCGTCCTGTTGAAACCAAATGTTGCCAATATCCTCCTCTTCAATTTTTGTGAACAAAAATTCGTTCAACATGGCCCGATAACGATCGCCATTGACTGTAACGGCCACTCCTTGCTCATTTTCGAAGAAAAATGGCCCAATTATGCCTCTGGACCAAAATCCACACCAAACAGTGACTCGTTTTGGGTGCGTCGGCTTTTCAATGTATTCGTGCGGGTTTTCTGTGCCCCAAATGCGACAATTTTGCTTGTTTACATACCCGCCAAGATGAAAATGAGCTTCATCTGAAAAGATGATTTTTTTGGCAAAATCGGCATCTTCTGTAAGTCGATCACAGGCCCACTCAGCGAAGCGAAAACGCATTGGATGGTCAGTTGGCTTTAACTCCTGAACCAATTGGACTTTGTATGCCGTCATACCAAGGTCTTTATGCAAAACTCGTCTCAATGATGTCTCCGAAATGTTCAATTGTTGAGAACGACGGTGAATTGATGTTGATGGCGCTTCACGCACACTTTCTGCCACAGCAGCAATATTCTCGGGTGTACGCACTGTTTTTGGCTTTTCACGCTTTGGTTTATCGATGAGGATGCCAGTTTATTTCACTTTTTTCACAAGATAACGAACATACGGAGCTGACGGTGCATCTCTTCTTCCAAAATCCGTACGCAATTTTCGCACACATTCTGCAACATTACCATGATTTTCAAAGTAATGTCGCAATATTTCCCAGCGTTGTTCAAGCGTATACACAACCATATTCGTTCAGCGGAAGGATAAAACTAATTATCTGTCAAATCAAACATGAGCTAAGTGTTACCATTCACGAAATAAGCACTAGTTGAAAAAAAAAACGTTAGATGGCGGACCCTTTAATTATAAAGATATTAAATTTCATAAGATAATTCAAATTGACAGATTTCAGTATCAATTAAAAGTAAATGAATGTGGCAGAGATGAGGATACTGAAGTAATGTTGGGGAAGACACGGAAAGATACGGTAAGGAAATAACTCTAGTGTTACAAGTTTCTAGAAAGATACAAGAGAGACGATTACATTGGTTTGAACATGTCATGAGGAGAGATGAAGAATATATTGTAAGAAAAATGAATAGCTTAGTAATAGAAGGTTGAAGAAACAGAGGAAGACCAAAGGTAAAATGGAAGGACTATTACGGAAGACTTGATAGAAAATGAACTAAATGCAAAACGGAAATGAGTGGAAGAAGAAAATAAAAAATAGCGACCCTTAACGAATGGGAAAAGCTAAAGTAGAAGAAGAATAAGATGTCAGTGTCATGTACAATTTGCAGAGTTTGTTTATGAAATAATTATACTGGAAATTTAGAACCCTAGAAATATACATGTATATTTTTCTTCAAGTGTACAATAATATTCATATTATGCTACTATATACACAGTATAGAAGATATTCATTTTATTACTAGTACAACAATGTTGTTCATTATTGTACTAGTAAAATAATGTTAGCTTCTTAGTTCACCGCTGGTGGCAGCAGTCGTCACAGCAACACAGACCATATTGAAAAATTGTTATTTGACAGTTGTATCGTTTGTGTTTTGTAGTGTACGCAGCTAACTATGGCTGAAATTGCAAATGCTATAATTAAAACAATTCTAGAAAAATATTTAAAAAATCCTCAGTTTTCTTTTACACACTTAAAGAGAAAATAGTATATGTTATTCGGAGCAGAACGCCCTTTTTGTGTTTTACCCAGCTTGCCTGGCCTCGGCCGCAATAGCTGGGTTCAACACAAAAAGACCGCTTTCTACTCCTAATAACATAATATACTATTTTTCATTAAATATATTATTTGTTTATAATTTCAAAATAAATGGTTAGTTGAACAAAAATAAAACGTATTATTATAATATACTTCAATATAATATAAAATAATTATTAACACAAACATAATCAGGTCATTTCCTTAACACTTTAAAAAGAAAAACTAATTTGGCTGCTTTTATTGAGCCCAGCTGGTTCCTCCATTTGGAATTAATTAAATTAAATGAAGACAAAATACGCTGTACCTACCATTACCGATGAATCAGTGCAGTTATCATTATGCGAATTAATTTTTAATTTCTTGATGTGAGAAATATTCTTTTACTTTCTTAAATGCCAACCATCACACTAGACAATTTAGTTTTCTAACTGAATTTTCATTTACTACATTAAAAATCTGTTGTGGCCAGTACAATACCTCTCACCACTTCCTTTTTTGGTTAAATAAGTATAGGGCGCGAACAGTCATGTTGGCCTTGACAAGCAGATATGGGGGTCCGTTTCAGAATGATAATTAGTAATTATGTACATAGATGTCAAATGTCAGAATTTTCCATTAAAAATTTCAAGATTTTCTAAATTCACGTGGAATTGGAAAATTACTAAATTTAGAATGAGAAATTATGATATTTGACTTCTATATACATAATTACTAGCTATCATACTGACATGGGTCCTCATATCTGCTTGTCAAGGCCAACAAATATTTAATATTTCTTGTATACCTACACTCTACACCAAAAATTCTACTTATGTCTATTCCTTATATTTAGGTTATTTAATTTCAAATTCATTTTATGAAGAAATTTTGTCCTCTTCTAATTTTTCGAAATGTTTCCAATTCATTGTCAGGATTGACAGTATTTTTGAAGGATATATGTAATATACCTATAATTTTAAATATTTAACTATTAATACAATAAGAAATAAAATGTATGTACTTTCAGGAAAAAATCTTCAATTATGTCTCCGGATTTCTGACACTGACATTTATCAGTCAGTTACAAATATTTTAAATTTTCAATTATTTTCCATGGCATTCTTTTGGCTGTAAAATTTATTATAACAGGTTATTTTATATATTATATTTCTTTTATCTTTGTGGATGTGTGTGAATGTATGTGTGTATGCATGTGTGTATGTATGTGTGTGGGATGTTGGAAGGACGGTTACTCAAAAACTATAAGACTTTATATTTGTTTAACTACGTATTTCCCAATCGGACATTCATGGGAAGATCTGAAAAGGTTTTGGTAACAATTGGACAACCGGAACTAGAAGATTCTTGAAAAAAAATCTTCTAAATATTATTTTTACCTCTCGCTAAGAGAGGTATTAGATTCATGCTAAAAATCGCATATCCAGATTTTATTAAATAAGCACGTTTTAAGGTCCCTACAATCCGATTTTAACATTTTTACGATGATGTCTGTGTGTGTGTGTGTGTGTGGATGTGTGTGTGTGTGTGGGATGTTGGAAGGACGGTTACTCAAAAACTATAAGACTTAAAATTTGTTTAACAACGTATTTCCCAATCGGACATTCATGGGAAGATCTGAAAAGGTTTTGGTAATAATTGGACAACCGGAAGTAGAAGATTCTTGAAAAAAAATCTTCTAAATATTATTTTTTGAAAATTTTTCGTGGTAATATTAAAGAAAATTAAATTCTCTATCTGATACATTTAAATATTTTATTATATATTCCATAGATTTAGAGATAAAAGAAGTATAATATATAAAATAATCTGTTGTAATAAATTTGACAGCCGAAATAATGCCATGAAAAATAGTTGATAATTTAAATTATTTGTAACTGACAGATAAATGTCAGTGTCAGAAATAATGAGTAATGAATTAAAAATGTACTTGGAGAATCCCTTAGTTCTTGATCTGTGACTATTATGGAGATGACAAGTCTAGGTTGAAGGACTTAAATTTGTTTCAAACATTATGGGACAATGTACACCAGTACTGTAGACTAGAGTAACTTTGAATTGCGAAAAAGCTATCAAATTCTTCTCAAGTAAGTTGTAAATATTGACAAAATCGGAGTGCAATCTATCCGTCACTTTATTAAAGGGAATTAAGGTTATTTAGATATAACAAGTATGAAAAAATAAAATGTAAAAGAAGATATATAAGAATAGATGCACAATCCAGATATATACATTTTAGACCGCCCAAAATTAATGTTTTTACTAGAAGAATATGAAGAGAAAGTAAACAAAGTTGTTCGAATTGAAAATTGCTGTTACCAGCCTAATATTTATATATGGTAAACTCTACTTTGTAATTTATTGTAACATAATTTATGGTAAAATATCTTCATGTTGAGACATGCTATTATTGAATAATAAAGAAGTTTATACGTCATAGATTTATATGAATATATTATTTGTATTTATAAAAATAATCTTTGCTTTATGCATACAGCCAGGTAAAATATACGGCGAGAGGTTATGTGCTGGCCACATCAGATTTTTTGAAATTTTTTCTTGGTAATATTAAAGAAAATTAAATTCTCCATCTGATACATGTAAATATTTTATTATATTTTCTATAGATTTAGAGATAAAAGAAATATAATATATAAAATAATCTGTGGTAATAAATTTTACAACCGAAAGAATGCCATGGAAAATAGTTGAAAATTTAAACTGACAGATAAATGTCAGTGTCGGAAATCCGGAGGCATTACTGAAGATTTTTTCTGGGAAGTACATACATAATGATTATACCTCATCATCAACCATTGAAATCTAGCAAGAAGGTTCCATTTTATATTCTACACCCGCCATTACTTCAGGATTATCCAGTTTTTGTACATAAACAGTCGTATTTTGTCTTTCCCATTTACTATTCTGTTGTCGGTCTGTGAGACTGTGTTAATGTCTATCATTTATCGTTAGTCACTTGCTGAGTTTATTGTTAAATATTTAGAAATTAAATTGATATTTATCTGTATATTTCAAATTACTAGCTATTTATGTATTATTGTATTGCTCAATCCCTTTGAATAATAGTGTAACGTTTTGTTTATATGGGTGAAGTGTGAAAATCAGAGAAATATTATTAATTAAAATAATACGTTTATTAAACGATAAATAATTAGGATAAATATTAAAAAGATAATAATAATAACTAACACTATGATTAAATAATTATAAACACTAATTAAGACTAAGAATATTATTAAATGCTTAAACACTAAGATTATTTATTTAAAAAATATTTATACCACTATATTTATTTATATTACTTTATTTATGTTCACCACACGTAGACTGTTTATTTATATTACCCACGGTTCATTGCTCGTTGCTTCTATATAAGATTATATTCGCTATATAAGTATTACGTATATTTCAATATAATAATTGTAATTCGAATTTTTTTCATTATTAATATTGAGGTTATAGTAATTAACGTATAAGGACAATAACGCCTGAGGTCAACAGTGTGCTTTCCGAGGGCCTCCGGCCCGAGGTGTGTATGTTGACCGAAGGCATTATTGTCCGTTTAACGCCCGTGGTACGTTCAACGGTTAATGTCCGACCGATATATTATTTTATTAAAGATTTTTGTCCTATCATTGTGATTTTTGTTAGAGATATTAATCTATATATTTGCTTGCAAACGCTGTAACTAGGTAACGCGATATTCTTGTTTGTATCCTCCCCAGAGTTTTTGTATTCTGTACCCAATAGCAACAACGTCAAATTTATAACACACCCTAGGGTGTTATTTGGTATATAACAACCCTGAAAGCAGGGTTGTTATGATAACAATAACGTAACGGTCGGACATTAAATTATATTCAGCCCTATTTTGTAAGTAAGTTGTTATTTCTTAGCAACGTTGCTATAGCAAATAACCAGTAATAATTGAAGAACACTAAAGAGAACATGAAAATGATAGGCTTTACATTTGTTTCTATTGATTAATTTTTTTAACAACGTTGCTAAGACTTAACAACTTTCTTACAAAATAATTATATGTAGCAATTACCTAGAGGTGACGGAAGGTATTGTCTTTGGTCAAAAAATATAAAATAGCGACCCCTAACGAATGGGAAAAGCTAAAGAAGAAGAAAATGTTAGTGTCAAGTGCCATTTGCATGAAATAATATTACAGGAAATTTATAATCTTTTGCAAGAAAATTTATGTATGGAATTTGTACATAGTGTTGCCGCAAGACCAAGACCAGTCTTGGTCTTGTCTCGTCTCGTCTTGGTCTTGTCGAGACAAGACCATCATTTTGGTCTCGACTGAAAAGTCGAGACAAGACGAGACCAGTATCAAGTCTTGTCGAGAAAGTCTTGAAGTCTCGACAAGAGTCTCGACTTCAGTTCGTAGGTATTTTTTGAAATATATTTTTTAAAAGTTCTTCATGAACTAAGAGTAATGCTGTAAATATTATTTGAAAATTCGTAAAAAAAGAGATATTCATTTTTTAAATTTTATAATTATGTATTTTTGTTGTGTTCCTAAAACATTAATTCATGTGAATATAATAATTTGGATACTTAAAACTTGGTTTAAATTTCCAAAAATAGAAAATATTATAAAATAAGCATAATACTCCTATTAATGATATATACGTACAGAAATAATGAAGTAAATGTGCATTAATTTAATAGATTTTACACTAGTACCTATATAATAAAAAAATAAACAATTAAACAGTTAAATCGGAGAGAAAAAATGACTCGTACAGAGTTGGAGAAAACACATTGTTGGGGTGTACGAATTCTCGGAAAACTTAAAAAAGGCGAAATTTTGATGCCTGGAATTACCAAGGTCAAGCGTCTGTAAGGGATGGTACGTGAATATGACAATGAACCGTAATATTGGGAGGGGAAATGAGGACAGCAACAAAATAACTGTAACTATTTACACTGAAAACAATAATAAAATATACAATATATTAACAAGAATCAGCATATCAAAATTCATAATTGTTCGTTCATTTATTTTTATTTCTCTCCAGTCTACAGGTATAGAGATGTAGATCTTCTTGCTCTTTTCCAATATATCTACATGTTTTTAAAAAGTACAAAATGGATATTCTATACTTAATAGTTGTTAAAAATTTTGTTGACCCAATAAGTTAAAATAATAAAATGTATTTTCTTAGATTTCCAAGCATTATTATGTACAATTATAAACAATTTGTTGATTGACGCAGAGTCGAGAGTCTTGTCGAGACTCGAGACAAGACGAGACTGAGTGCAAGTCTCGTCTCGACAAGACCAAGACAAGACCAATGTAGTCGAGACTTAGTCAAGACCAAGACAAGACCGACCTCAAGTCTCGTCTCGTCTCGTCTTGTGGCAACACTATTTGTACATAATACACAGAATTGAGGGAAGGTATTGTGCGGGCCACATCAGATTTTTTGGTTCTGTTCTTGGCATTCCATATGTTGTATTGTACAACTCTTTTGGAAATAAATTATTATTATAATTATTATTATTTTCAATAATTAATAACTCTAAAAGGAAAGGGAACGCTGACTCATTTTAATGCGATTTCGGGCAACAATCGTTCACTTGCAGTATGTGGTGTTCATATGGAATGCTGTTTTAACATTTATTCCCACATTTTTAAATAGTTGTAGAAATTAATGTATCGTAAAAATAAACTCACATTATAAAGAAAGATTTAAACTGAATGTTGAATTAAAATGTTTGTTGATAATATAA
Organism: Harpalus rufipes; assembly: GCA_951394225.1. NCBI lineage: Eukaryota > Metazoa > Arthropoda > Insecta > Coleoptera > Carabidae > Harpalus > Harpalus rufipes. The sequence continues at coordinate 26,782,012 of OX596281.1, read as the reverse complement.
TTACAAATTTTCAAACAAACATTTTAAATCAACAGTCAACGCAAAACTTTTTTTTTAATTTTAGTTTAATTTTATGTTTGTTTCATTTATATGATTGTTGATATTTTTATAACAATCATAAAAATTTAAATATTATAGAAATGATATAACATTTATACGAATGAATTAAATTGACCCTTTATTTTTACGATTCATGAATTAAAACAATTGTTTATTTCTCTGATACTTGTATTAAATTGTTTGTTTAATTCTACGATACATGATTTAATATGATTGTTGATAATTTTTAAACAGTATCAGACAAATAAACAATCGCTTTAATTCATGAATCGTAAAAATAATTTTTGAACAGTCAATTTAATTAGCGTCGTGGTGTCTATTTCAAGAACTATTTGCAATTCGGTCATTCTCTCCATAGATCACCGTAACTTTTTACAAATAGTTGTAATTTATTAGTGACACTAGATCACGAGAATGAGTATATGTTTGTAATTTCAAACATGATAAATATTTATTCAAATAATACTTTCTCTAATTTGTAAACTATTATTTGATAAAAGTTTTATTTTGTTTAATATAACAAATGTGATTGGTAGAGCCATCTGCGAAAGAATTACCGAATTGCAAATAGTTCTTTAAATAGTCACAACGGCGCTAATTAAATTGACTTCAAAAATTATCAACAATCATATTAAATCATGTATCGTAGAATAAAACATACAATTTAATACAAGTATCAGAAAAATAAACAATAGTTTTAATTCATGAATCGTAAAAATAAAGGGTCATTTTAATTCATCCATATAGTTTTGTATTAACTGACGATTTAAAATGTTCGTTAGAAAATTTCGTAATTATATTATAAACAAACATTTTAATACAACAATCAATTTAAATCTTTCATGTTAATAAGTTTATTTTTACAATACACGAATTTATATGACAGTGTCTTTTAAATTGATTATTTTGAAATTATCAACAATCATATTAATTCATGTATCGTAGAATTAAACACTTTCAAGTATCACAGAAATAAAAAAATCGTTTTAATTCATGTCTCGCGAAAATAAAGGTTCAATTTAATTCATTCATATAAATGTTACTTCATTTCTATGGTATTTGAATTTTTACGATTGTTTTAAAAATATCAACAATCATTTCTTGTTTCGCTTCGATTTACTAGTCTCCAAGTTTTATTTTCTTCAAGAGACCTTTTTTAGTCTTCAATAGTTTCTTTCCATTTTGTATTTTCTGGCCCATTTATTGCTTCTTCGTAGGTAAGTAAGACATTATCTTTTAGTTTTTAGGAGTTTTCTTCAGTCTTTTTCCTCTCCCTAATTCATCTTCTTGATTTTCTTGTCATTCTTGAACTTCTTGTCGTTCGTGATTTTCTTGTTCTTGATCATCTTCTTGTCGTTTTTGTTAATATTAAAAAGAAAGTTTTGCGTTGATTGTTGATTTCAAATGTTTGTTTGAAAAATTGGTAAATATATTATCAACAAACATTTGAATTCAAGAATCAGTTTCTTTTTATTATGAATTTATTTTTACGATACATTAATTTCTACGACTATTTTAAAATGTGGGAATAAATGTTAAACGGCATTCCATACGTTCAGGTGCGTTCACATATTCGGATGCCTATAATAGCTTAACCGGTATGCGTGGATCAGTGGGCGCATTCAGCAGGCATGTGGTCGCTGAACATGTTCATCATTTTTCTGCTAAATGCGCTGATCACTGAACGGTCACCTACCAGCTGACCGTAAAAATAGTACGGTCAGATGTTCCTGGTCAGTTGGTCAGTTGTTTACGCGCGCTAATGCGAATCTTATTTTCTTAATATGGCTTACAAAAAAGATTATATTGTCGATAATTTTATATATAATGTCTCTGCGCACAAAATGAACAATTTACAATACAAGAAAAATTTAAGAATTTGATAAGTTGTACTTATTTAACTTTTCAATCAATTTACTTACCTATTAATAGCTGTTCGTACAATTGATAACAAAAAATAATAAAATTAAGGATTACTTTTTGATAATTTAACCAAGTGAATCAGATTGAAACTAAAACTGCATTCAGCAGAAACCTCCTTGGTCGGTGACCGTTCAGTCAGGTGTTCAGCGACCACAGAAGTCTGTGTGTGTGTGCCCAGTGTTCATAGCTGAATGGATTTGCGAGCCGGGTCAGCGTTCTGTTCACTATTTCTATCTTTTTTATTATGTCATTTTTTTTTAAAATGTTAGTCTGATTTTTTTTTATATAATATATAGCACTGGAATATTTCATTCATCCTCCAGTGCTAAAAATATAAACACAGTTTGATTTTCTTATTTACGTGCATTTTGATTATTAAAGAGACTGCATCTGACAGTCGTGACAGTTGTAAATTACGCAGAATCTGCCAACAAGTGAACCTCACGATTTTTAGTGACACCACTGACCACATCGTACTGTAACTAATCCTAGCAAGGAGGCACTTCCTTGTATTTATATTGCGTAAGTTGGCACGTTATTTTCCATAATTAATAACTCTAGATGGGAAGGAGGTGCTGACTTAATCTAAGCTCAAAACTCTCCTTGAAGAGCACTAATAGTACCTACAGCGCATTTTATTTCTATTACCATGTTTCGAGCTGAGCGTAAGTTGGCGCGTCATTTTCCATAATTAATAACTCTAGAATGGAAAGAGTTGCTGACATAATCAAGCGGCACAAAACTCTCCTTGAAGAGCACAAACTAATAGCACCTAGAGAGCATTTTATTTGTATTGCCAAGTTTCTAGCTTAGCTTAAGTTGGCACATCATTTTCTATAATTAATAATACTAGAAGGATAGGGGGCGCTGGCTTAATTTATATTAAATCAGTTACGAAGTCCGTAATAGAAAAAAAAACTATTAATGCGCCCCATCCAGGTCCAAAAATAAATCCTGATTACACATATAATTATATATATATATATATATGAATCCAAGTTTCTTACCCTCGACTTTTGGTAAATGTTGTTGTTTTGCCAACCACTCTTTAATAATTTTAATAAACTCCATAATTTCTTCTTCACTTTTACCATTTGCAGCGTGAATAGCTTTACTTTCCTCAGGCGAAATTCTAAAAAAAACACTGTACGACATTTTTAACAATGAGCATTTTCACGTACAATTATACATTATATACTAAGTCTGAAGCAGATTTTAAAACCAATTTCATGTTATATGATAAAAGTATAATATATTTACACATGTATACTTTAAGAATGAAAATGGTATACAGGATGTTCGGATTTCGAAGGCCACTGTTGGCGTCTGGGAAAGTATAAGAGATATGACTTCGGTTAAATGGGCCATGTGGTGCGCTTTTGGGAGGACTGTCCTAGATCCTGAATTTGGTCGACTTTTTACCTTCCGTCACCTTTAGCTAAGGAAGATATTGTGTTTGGTCAAAAATTTCGATAGTAAGTTTGCTACTGAATAAGCACATTTTGGGGTCCCTAGAATACGAATTTACAATTTTACGATGATGTCTGTATATGTGTGTGTGCGTGTGTGTGTATGTGTGTCTGTGTGTGAGTGGGTGTATGTATGACTTCTATCACGCGAGCCATTTCCCTTGTTCTTTAAATCCTTACCATATCTTTCCGTGTCTTCCCCAACATCCTATCTCTCTGCCACATTCATTTACTTTTCATTGGTACTAACATCTGTCAATTTGAATTATCTGAATATATTAGCCGTTTCCATGGTTAGCATAGCTGGCTGATTTATTAAATTTAATATCTTTATAATTCTTTACTCAAAATCTATTGAATATGAAGTATAAAATTCAATCACATCGTATAGAGAATAACATATTCTTTAAAATATAAATAAAAAATCTGATGTGGCCAGCACAATACCTTCCGTCAATCCTGTGTATTATGTATAAATTCCATACATAAAATTTCTTGCAAAAGATTCTAAATTTCCAGTAAAATTATTTCATAAACAAACTATGCAAATTGCACTTGACACTGACATCTTCTACTTTAGCTTTTTCCATTCGTTAGGGGGTCGCTATTTTTACCTTCCGTCACCTCTAGGTAAGGAAGGTATTGTCTTTGATCAAAAAAATTGGTGGTGTGTTTTCAAGGATTAAGCACGTTTTGGGATCCCTACAATACGATATTACTATTTTTACGATGATGTCAGTATGTGTGTGTGTGTGTGTATGTGTTGTGTGTGTGTGTGTGTGTGTGTGTGCGCGCGCGCGCGCGCGTGCGTGTGTATGTAACCGCGGTTTCGGCCGCGATATCTCCAATACTAGAATTCCCAAAATTACAATTTTTTACGCATTCCTCTTCCTTACATCCATATGCACACTTGATTAGATTTTAGTTATAATTGGTCAATCGGAAGTACACTCATTTGAAGATTTTAACAGTTTTTCTTGAAAAAACGCTGTTGAGTATAATTATTTGACATTTAATTTATTATAAATATTAAAGAATATTCTTATCTATACGAATTGATTGCATTTTATATTTCATATTTAATGGATCTAGCGTTAAAGAATTATAAAGAAATTTAATTTTATAAATCAGCCAGCTATGCAATAACCCCATGGTTATTGCAACAGCTAGAATATTACGAAAATTCTAACTGACAGATGTAACTGTCAATGAAAAGAAAATAAATGAGGTAGAGATGAGGATGTTGAGATAGATATTGGGGTGACACGGAAAGACAGGTAAGTAATTAAAGGTTAAGGGAAATGGTTCGAGTGGTAAGTTTCTAGATAGATACAAGCGACGATTGCATTGGTTTGAACATGTCATGAGGACAGATTGATGTAAAATATATTTGAAGAAGAATAAATAGCTTAGTAGTAGACGGTAAAAGAAACAGGAAGACCAAAGATAAGATGGGAGGACTTTATTGCGGAAGACTTGAGAGAAAAGGAACTGAAGGAAGACGACACGCAAAACAGAAATGAGTGGAAAAATAGCGACCTCTAACGAATGGGAAAAGCTAAAGAAGAAGAAGATGTCAGTGTCATGTGTAATTTACATATTTTGTTTATGAAATAATTTTACTGGAAATATAGGATCTCTTACAAGAAAGTTTATGTTTAGGGCGCGAGCAGTCATGTGACTTAGCTGACATTGGCAAGCAGATATGGGGGCTCGTGTCAACATGACAGCTATTAATTATGTCCTTAACTGACAAATGGTCATAATTTTTCATTCAAAATTTCATGATTTTCTTATTTCATGTGGTTTATTTGTTATCAGGAGTGTGGAATTCAGTTGCCGAGAAAAGGTATCATATAATACCAGAAAATGACATTTTGAATGAAAAATTATTACATTTGTCAGCTATGGACATAATTAATAGCTGTTATTCTGATCCGGGCCCCCATATCCGATTGCCAAGGTCAGCAAAGTCACATGACTGCTCGCGCTCTATGGAATTTGTACACAATACTCAGGATTGACGGAAGGTATTGTGCTGGCCACATCAGATTTTTTATTTTCTTCTTCCACTCATTTCTGTTTTGCGTGTCGTTCTCATTCAGTCCCTTTTCTCTCAAGTCTTCCGCAATACAGTGCTTCCATCTTATCTTTGGTCTCCCTCTGTGTTTTCAACCTTCTATTACTAAGCTATTCATTCTTCTTCCAATATATTCTTCATCTCTCCTCATGCCATCACCCAACGTAATCGTGTCTCTTTTATCTTTCTAGAAACTTGTAACAGCAGAGTTACTTCCTTACCGTATCTTTCCGTGTCTTCCCCAATATCTACTTCAACATCCTCATCTCTACCACGTTCATTTACTTTTCATTGATATTGACATCTGTCAATATGAATTATCTAAATATATTAGCAGTTTCCATGGTTAACATAGCTGGCTGATTTATGAAATTTAATATCTTTATAATTCTTTAACTATATCTATTGAATATGAAGTATAAAATGCAATCAAATCGTATAGAGAATAATATATTCTTTAAGATATAATGTTAAATGTCAATAAATCATATTTAACTTTTAAAATCTTCAAATGAGGCTACTTCTGGTTGACCAATTATAACCAAAATTTAATCACTTGTTCTTCTGGCTCTAAACTTGAGAAATACGAAAAAATTATAATTTTTGGAATCGTGGTATTGAAGTTATGCAATTCGAAACTTTCGTCACACACAAACAGACACACATACATACATACAGACATCATCGTAAAAATGGTAAAATCGTATTATAGGGACCCTAAAACATACTTATTTACTAAAAACTCATCATTGATTTTTTTGACCAAAGACAATACCTTCCTTACCTAAAGGTGACGGAAGGTAAAATTATCATCACGGCATATTATCCAATGCTGGGTTTGCTAATCTGCTTTGTACACAGATATTGGTAATGATGAAATACTTGTACCTTGCGGGCGCTTACCAGGTATCACCTCACGAGCACTCAATGCTGGCGTGAAGAGTGCACCAGGGGCCAATTTAGTGCCATTAAAATTCGAAGTAATTTTTGGCGTCGGTCGGGATCAAACCCGGGTCCCCAGATTCGCGACCAGACACTCAGGCACACGGCCACGAGACCCCATATAATATCATTAAATATCAATAAATGATATTTAACTGCTTCTTTTCAAGAAAAACTGTTAAAAATTGAAAATGAGGGTACTTCTGGTAGGCCAATTATAACCAAAATCATGTTTGCATATGGATCTAACCTCGCGGAATACGAAGAAAATTATAATTTTTGGAATCGTGGCATTGGAGTTATGCGATCTGAAACGATCGTCACATATACACACGCACACATACACACACAAACTTACTATCAAAATTTTTGACCAAAGACAATACCTTCCTTACCTAAAGATGACGGAAGGTAAAAATAGACCAAATTCAGTTTTCCGTCATTATTTAGTAACCTATGAGAATTTATGGCGATACAAAAGTAAATCAAGGATGGACCCTCCAAAGACACATCCCATTTAACCAGTACCGAGATCCCAATGGTGGCTTTCAAAATTCGGACATCCTGTATAAACAACTTCTTTCAATAAAATTCTGATAAAATAAAAACATGTGTTTTACATGCATTTATCTGAGTTTAAATTTCAAGGTACTAACTTTTTGTATGAGACACCGTAATAATACACAGAAAATTTTCGAAGTGGGGCACAAGACTTAGAACGGGAACAGATGAGGTTTAATAAATAGAATCAGATAATTATTATAATTACTTTATTCCTGATTTTAAAAAATACAAGGTGGTAAAATAAATTATATTCTACTCGTATTTCATTTAACGTTATAATGCAAATTCTGTGGCCAACACAATACCTGTCGTCAATTCTATTTTATTTTACAAAAGGATCATACAGGTGAACTTTGGGTACAACGTTGAAAGTGTAGGTACCGGGTGATGGTGAATCATAGGGATTTAGTATGTGTTAGTAGTTTTATGCAATATCCTATTCGGTTCATTTTACAACAAAAACTGTAAAAGGCAAAGTTGTTCAGAATTAAAAATTACATTTAAAATTGTTTTTATAATTATTGTTTTTTTTTTTTGGTATTTTAATTTTTTTTACAAATAGTTATTTTTGATTCTAGATTGTGAAATGTCACTTTTGCATTCCAGAATGAAAGTTCTTTTTGTTTGCTGTGCTTGCAAAATAATCATTCGAGAAAGCAAGACATTTCACAAATTATGCAGCATAATTTCATTTGCATTTTTCTCAAATATTTTGTAATATTAGGGTATTACATATGGATATCGCTCAATTCAGAAGAAAAATAATGGTATCAAATAAACAATAAAAAATAGATTTAAAATAAGAAAGTTGCAACCCGTATTTTGAAAACCACTGGTCTAAAAAATTGTTATTTTACTCATTAAAGTAATCTTATAAAATAGAAATAGAAGTTATACAATCAGGGACTCCCTTATATTTACTAGATAAACTAATATTAAAACATTATAATTACTCTTTACGTATCAGAGATTTGTACATTGTTCCGTCCTACAACAAAACAAAATTCAAAGGATCCTTCTCTTACATGGCTCCCACTCTTTATAACGACTTACCACTATCGATGAAATCTCTGTCTGTGAATAACTTTAAGAAATCTGTTAAACTCTTATATTAGTCTTAAGGTATTTATACCGTATGTTAACATGTTACCTTCATTATTAGTTTTACTTTCATATATTTTTGTATTTGTATGTTCCATTTAACACAGTTGGCACGCTACTAATCTATTTTTTTTGTATTTGTATATTTTTTGTATTTGTATATACTCAATGTATGGTTAGGTGGAAGAACAGCCTTTAGCTGAACCTAACCCTTTGACTTTACCTGTCAATAAAGGTTATATTATTATTATTATTATTATTTGAAAATGACGAGTTACAGTCATTTGAAATTGAGCACATTTGATTCGCTTTGTTAAACAGCCTGTATAATTACATTTAAAAAAAAAAATATGTCAGAACATAGAGTATAATTACAGTTATACAGAAAAGAAAATTCTTAATTCTTACTATTAAAATAACTTCAGTAAGCCTTTATAAAGCAATGCGTGTATTCGGTCTTTTTTAGAGAAAAAACGGAATAACTTGGCAACGCCGTAGAAAACTAAAACAAAATTCATATGTTCGTATAGGTGAATAAAATACAATTCAAAATATATAAAAATATATAGGCCGTTCCATTTAAAAAAAGACAAACAATTCTCGCCGAGCCGTAATGCAACACCCTGTATATGTGAAAATAATTTTACGTTATGCTCCTTGAGTAGACGAATAAATTCTGTTAATAAACTTATCCTGTATTAATAACGACAAGGGAGATATCGAAGACGGCGATTTCGATGACACCCTATATATATATATATATATATATATATATATATATATATATATATATATATATATATATATATATATATATATATATATACAGGGTGTATCAAGATAATGGAACAGTGCCATAATATCATACCCTTACATTGCGAAAAATTTGATAAAAATTAATTCAAAGTTAATATTTTTAAGTAGGCTAAACAAACATTCACCAAGTAAAACAAAAGAAAATTATCTGTCATTTTTGTATGTCTTTGTTACGTATTATATTATTTTTTAAAAATGTTCCAAATTTCGTTATTTTTTTATTTCGCATAATTACTATTTAGTCTTGCTTAATTAGGATAACTTTGTGCAAATAAATTGCATGCTAGGAATGCATTTTGATGGGTTTTGCATCAAAAAATAAAATCAGTATTTGTTGAAACTGCTGCTATTATTAAATTAATTATTACAAAGGTATCGAAAATTACTTTAATTATAATAATAAATAATAATGAAATACGAAAATGACAGATAAATTTCTTTTGTTTTAGTGATTAAACGTTTGCACAACCTACTTAAAAAAAAATTCAAATGAAATACTAACTTTGAATTAATTTTTATCAAATTTTTCGCAATGTAAAGGGTATGGTATTATTATATCGTTGAATTCAGAATAAAATTCTCTATTTAATAAGTTAATAAAAAATGTATAATGCCATTTAAAAAAATGTAACATTGATCCATAAGTTGAGTACCATTGTCTTTAAAATAATAATGATTATGTCAAACTTTGTCCCCCTCTATACCTTAAAAATATCATAATCACTTTTTTGTGTAACTTTTTATATACATGAATAAAAGGCACTGTTCCATTATCTTGATACACCCTGTATATATATACAGGCTGTTCAATTTAAGTGTTTCACTATTGCTATCTCGAGAACCGTAAGATATACGAATTCGGTTAAATTAGCAAACAATTCTACTTATATCTATTCCATATATTTAGATTTTTTAAATTTAAATTCATTCTATGAATTGTCCTACTCTTGTAATTTTTCGAGATATTTCCAATTCATTGTCGGATGTAACAGTATTTCTGAAGGGTGTGTGTAATATACCTATAATAATAAATATTTAACTATTTATACATTAAGAAATAATATAATGTATGTACTTCCCACAAAAAGTCTTCAGTAATGTCTCCGGATTTCTGACACTGACATTTATCTATCAGTTACAAACAAATTTTCAACTATTTTCCATGGCATTCTTTCGGCTGTAAAATTTATTACAACACATTATTTTATATATTATATTTCTTTTATCTCTAAATCTATAGAATATATAATAAAATATTTAAATGTATCAGACAGAGAATTTAATTTTCTTTAATAAAACCAAATTTTCAAAAAAATAATATTTAGAAATTTTTTTTTCAAGAATCTTCTACTTCCGGATGTCCAATTGTTACCAAAACCTTTTCAGATCTTCCCATGAATATCCGATTGGGAAATACGTAGTTAAACAAATATAAAGTCTTATAGTTTTTGAGTAATCGTCCTTCCAACATCCCACACACACACACACATACACACACACACACACACACACACACACACACACACACACACACACACACACACACATACACACACAGACATCATCATAAAAATGTTAAAATCGGATTGTAGGGACCTTAAAACGTGCTTATTCAATAAAATCTGGATATGCGATCTTTAGCATAAATCCAATACCTCTCTTAGCGAGAGGTAAAAATGAACGAACCATTATAAGTGTTACTATAAATTATTTGATATAAATTAATCATAAATTTTGACATTCATTTCAAGGCTGTTTCTTAGAGATAATAATTTAAATGTGAAACTTTGTAATTCGAACATAATTTATTTATTTTATATCTCTTTCTTTTTCTCTTGGGGTAATATCATTCATTCAAAGAGAAAAGTTATCGGTATATAGGTAAGGAAAACAGTTTTGATAATGTAAAGTATCTTTGTTGCCCGTAGCGAAACTGTTAACATTGTGTGTATGGCAATATTTTTCAAAGCAGTTTTCACAAAAACTCTTAAAAATAAATTATATCTTTTTCAAATTTTTAAAATACCTATACATCAAGTATTAGCTCAAGACACAGTTTTATTAATTATAATTCAACTATCTTCATGTTCAGAATATTCTAGTATTTTTTCAAATGTTTAAAAATCAATATCTAAGAACAAATGTTATAAGTGAATACAATAAATAATTAAGTGATTTACGAGTACATATAACCTTATCTAGCTTGTTCTTGTTACTGATGTCTGCAACAGGCTAGCAGACCCCTTTCGATAATAGAATTTACAAAATAAAACCCGTAGTTATATACATCTATTTTATGCATACGGTTGTTTGTGTAGATCATTTTGAGAAAAATGAATTTTTATTTATATAACTGGTAAAAATTATAATAATTAACATTGTTTCATGTGGATTTGACTTTATAATTGTACTTGTAGGACAGAAACACAATAAAATAATTGTCACTGTCAATAAAATCATTCAAAATTATTCGCGGCAACAGTACATGACTAGGATGCGGCCATATCTACGTTTAGCTTTGAAATTTTAATGTGAAACATTCGAAGCAAAAATGTATTTATCTTTTGAATGAGGGTACTTTAAATAAAAACCGTCAGATAAAAAGTTTTATTACAATGTAATCATCTTCCATTACATATACCTATACATTGTATGCCCAAATACTTTGCAATTTGCAAGAAACGTCGAAATGTATATACACTTCACCGGGTAATGGATATTTTAAATCTCAGTCACTAAATTTTCTGAACATCATCTTTGGTTTAATATTTCAACCCTGTTTGAAATATGTACGTCACGTCAGATGGCCCCATACCTGATATCAATCCAAAACTTCATGAAAAGTTAGTGCTAGGTTTGTGCTGGTTTGTGCTAGAATCTTAAAGTTTGTGCTGTTTATTTACGCCAATTATTACCAATAGAAATGGGGAATCTGGCGTGACACTAAGAGTAAACCCCCTTTGTTTATAATAATATTTGGATAATAACACAACCCACAGTTAGTGCTAGGTTTGTGCTCCTCAGATTTAAATTATGAAAGTTTGTGCTGTGTATTTACGCCTAATATTAAAAATTAAAATGGGGAATCTGGCGTGACACCAAGAGTAAACTCAATTTGTTTATATTAATTTCTGTGCAATAATACCACCCAGAGTTAGTGCTAGGTTTGTGCTGCTCAGATTTAAATTATGAAAGTTTGTGCTGTTTATTTACGCCTAATATTAAAAATTAAAATGGGGAATCTGGCGTGACACCAAGAGTAAACTCAATTTGTTTATATTAATTTCTATGCAATAATACCACCTAGAGTTAGTGCTAGGTTTGTGCTGCTCAGATTTAAATTATGAAAGTTTGTGCTGTTTATTTACGCCTAATATTAAAAATTAAAATGGGGAATCTGGCGTGACACCAAGAGTAAACTCAATTTGTTTATATTAATATATGCGCAATAATACCACCCAGAGTTAGTGCTAGGTTTGTACTGCTCAGATTTAAATTATGAAAGTTTGTGCTATTTATTTACGCCTAATATTGAAAATTAAAATGGGGAATCTGGCATGACACCAAGAGTAAACTCATTTTGTTTATGTTAATATCTGAGCAACAATAACACCCACAATTAGTGCTAGGTTTGTGCTGCTCAGATTCAAATTATGAAAGTTTGTGCTGTTTATTTACGCCTAATATTAAAAATTTAATTGGGGAATCTGGCATGACACCAACAGTAAACTTATTTTGTTTATATTAATATCTATGCAATAGTACGACGCACAGTTCGTGCTAGGTTTGTGCTGCTCAGATTTAAATTATGAAAGTTTGTGCTGTTTATTTACGCCTAATATTACAAAATTACCTGGGGATTCTGGCGTGACACCAAGAGTAAACCCAATTTGATTATATTAATATCTGTGCAATAATACCACCCACAGTTAGCGCTAGGTTTGAGCTGCTCAGATTTAAATTATGAAACTTTGTACAGTTTATTTAAATATAAAAATTAAAATGGGGAATCTGGCGTAATACCAAGAGTAATTTAATTTTGTTGATATTAGTATCTGGGCAACGATACCTCTCACAGTTAGTCCTAGGTTTGTACTGCTCAGGTACAGATTATGAAACTTTGTGCTTTACAGCTATTAACAATTGAATTGACGTGACTAAGACTATGCTTATTTTGTTTATAACAATATTATATTCAAATTGTGAAATTTTGTGCTGTTTATTTACGCCTATTATTAAAAATTAAAATGAAGAATATGGCTTGACACCAAGAGTAAACTCATTTTCTTTATAATAATAGTAGTAATAGATGATACCTTTCCCGCTGTGGAATGCAGACTAATTGCTTTTTAATTGCTTTTTAATGACATCCTGGAATTTGTGGTGACGTACGTTTGCTTTCTAATGACCTAGGAATTTGTGGTGACGTATGTTTGCTTTCTATTGACCTGTTTTAATGACTTTTTAATTGCTTTTTAATGACTTCCTGGAATTTGTGGTGACGTATGTTTGCTTTCTCTGGGTTTTTTTTTTGTTCTCATTTGGAAGATATTTGTTTGATTTGATATATGCTTGCAGTAACAAGAACAACTAAGTAAGGTTATATTTAAATTAATTAATTATGCGCACTCTCCACGCTAGCAATGAGTGTCCGTGAGGTGACGCCTGGTAAGCGCTCGCACGGTACAAATATTCCATCATTACCGATATCTGAGTATGAGTTTAAAAAATATATCGGGAAATATGCTCATAGTATAATAATTAGTCACATTGTGTCGGAAATGATAGAAAAATTTGGCATAGCTTCACCTCCATACTTATTTGTAACATGGAATAATCCAAAAGAGAAATAAATACTTTTAAATAATGTTTATACCATCAGTCTTTATCAAAACTAGCAGACCGATATATACAAGGAGAAACAATTTGTGACAACTACTTAAATAATAAAATTAATATTATAGAGTTTCTTATAAAATAAAACTATTGAACTATAAATTGGATATCGAAGCTAGTAAATTCTTCGAAGAAGAAATCAAATTTAGATAAACAATCGAAACAGAACGAAAATATTAGTAATCGGGTAAGTTTTTTTCATTTCTGTTTTCCAATTTGTTAATTTTTATTTTATTCTTTTCAGGACGACACTATTTCAAGGCAAAAAGACTCAGCAAGAAGTAATAATAAACAATAAATCTCGCTTACTTAATCAACACTTGTTTACTATAGATGACAAAAAATATATTAGCTGTGGGTATAAGTCCACTGAATTTAGAAATTGTTATTAAACTTGTACGTCAAACATCACAAAATAATATTACATTTAATATAGCAGAATGGAATAATTTTGTAAAATACATAAAAATTATTGTAAATAGTGCTAATAATATACATCACATAGAATTTCATTCTTTTAGATTAGAATATAAAGTTTATATACAATGGTTACAAAATGAAATTTCTTTAGATGTATTGTCACTGAATGTAATCTGTGAGCTATGCGATTTTGTAACTGTATTAACGAATTATTTAAAAGCCATTAATTTTGAAGAATATTACAGAGATATAAATACCCAAGCATATTTTACATCTGGAGATTCTATAACTAATGTTAAAAAATTGATATCTAAAAAAAATAATATTCAATCAATCATATACAAAGAAATGTTAATATTTTATCCTAATTTAATTAAGAATGATTTAATATCAAATATGTATTATGTACCTAGTAATTATAATAAATTTAAACATTTGTTAGGAACTGATAATGTACCGAAATAAAGTATAATATATTTATTTATAATCCTGTTTTGTTCTTACCTAGTTTATATCATTTCTTCTGTTCAGTACGTAGAATAGAAGAAGTCACGTGATATTTCTGTACAGAGTATGGCGGCATCAAGGTTTCGCGCTGTTTGAAAACTCTTGATTTTGTAAATTCGTCACAGTTTATATAACCGCGTCATCTGTATGACCTGATTGCCGTGCCAGTGTTTATAAAATATGGAAGAGTTTATTATTGATATACAAGGATTTAGAATCGATAATAATCGATTTATTATGAAAGAAATAGCAATTTTGACAAGAAATGATACGAAATTATTTCACATGTTGATTCAACCTCCATGTTCATGGAACGATGTTAGTTTTTCACTTCGGAAACAAATACGATGGTTAGAACGTTCGTACCATGGCTTATCATGGGATGACAGGCATATACCTTATTATACAGGCCCAAATATAATAAAGAATATATTACCCTGTGAATGTGTAATATATTTAAAGGGAAATGAGAAAAGAAAACTAATGGAGAAACTACTTAAAGATGATAAAATATGTACTATAGTTGATCTGTCAGAAAGTATAGATGACTCTGAGGAGAAGCCGCCATCACTACGTACAAAGAATAAATATACTTCGATTTATTCGTGCTTTCATCATAAAAAAATTTCAACAAGAAGAGATTTCGCGGCATGTGCTCTAAACAACGTATTTACAATTCACGCATGGCTGACAAGGAAAAAAGATGTTCTATTATAAATTTATTTCTACCTATATGCTTCAATATGTATTTTACTTCTTATTATCAATCATGTTGTAAAATGTACTTGCACTTATTAATATTGTATTTAAGAATAGTTAAAATAAAATTTGTAAATTGCATTTTGTAGTTGTATTACTTACCCTTTGATACACTTTTTTTAGGCTATTGATACTACGTACTGAACAAAAGGCACAAGTTCTTATAAATAAATAAGCGTATATAGCATGATGTGTAAAATTTGAATATAAATATATTTACTTATCTGCGAAAAGCAAACTCACCCAAAATTTTCAATTTTAAAATGAATCCGAGTATACATTCGTGGATTCATCAATTTCTACTTTAAAATGAACCGACTATATTGTTTGTTGTCGGTATGCTTGTTAAGAATGTATGACGCCTAAGTCTGCAAAGTAACAGAGACTCAGTTTTCTCCAAGTATTCATATTCTTGTATCGTCTGAAATTACAAATATTAAGATACAATTTTTGATTTTTAACTCGAAAATTTTAATACACGTAATATTCTTTCTTGGCACTATTTTCTTGAATATTAAACAAATTTCAAAAAACTTAAGTATTTCGAAAATATATTTTTAGAAGATTATTACTTTTTCATAATTTTTCTGAAATACTTGACAGTCGTTTAGAAATTTATACAAATACAAAACGTACTTTGTGTTATTTTCGGGAATGTGTAACTTTCTACTTGTGATAAATAAATATTTGTTTTAAAATAGATTGGTAAATATGCCCATAATATAATGTTTATACCATCAGCCTTTATCAAAAACTAGCAGACCGATATATACAAGGAGAAACAACTTGTGACAACTATTTAAATAATAAAATTAATATTATAGAGTTTCTTATGAAAATAAAAACTATTCATTTATAAATTGGATAGCGAAGCTAATAAATTCTTCGAAGAAGTTATTCAAATTTTTTTTTTGACTTCTTGGTGTTTCAATACTTAAATTGTTACAAGATATAAGGTCGTGATAGAAGCCAAATATTTGAAGATATAAGAAGCTGACAACTATAAATAACTGAAATTTTATCAATAATATAAATTTTAAATATGAATATTTATAAATTATTTTAATTACTTAACTTGTATTCTGTCGTAAATTAACAGTATCAAAAATATTACAAAATAAATCTGTAATTTTATCAGAATGTGTCAATATTTTGAGAAACATTCATTCTTTTGAAAGATTATCGTTTAAACGGTTTTAAACAAATGCTATGTTTGGCACAAGAAAATCATAATAATAAAAATGCAGAACAGTTTTAAATGTTATTTTGCGTGATTAAACTGCAAAGATAATTATTACAAAAAATTTGGCCTCAGGAAGTAAATTTCAACTTTTAAATGAATGCTAGTACATCCAATTTTCCAAATTTGCATGATATTCTGTTGTAAATTAACATAGGATCAAAAATATTACAAAATAAATCTGTAATTTTATCAGATTGTGACAAAATTTTGAGAAACAGTCATTCTTTTTGAGAAACAGTCATTCTTTTTGAAAGATTATCGTTTAAACGATTTTAAACAAATGTTATGTTTGGCACAAGAAAATCATAATAATAAAAATGCAATACAGTTTTAAATGATATTTTCACGTGTTTAAACTGCAAAGGTAATTATTACAAAATTCTTTGTCTCCGGAAATAAATTTCAACTTTTAAATGAATGCTAGTATATCCAATTTTCCAAATTTCAGATTTAAAATGAGCAGACATTTCTAAATATCAAATTACTACGCCGCTGATTACAAATTCAGCGTCGATATGACAACTGTCAAATATTGCTTTAGGAGCAATTTGATTTTTAGATTTAAATATCAGTAATTTTGTGAATATGAACTCGTAAATATAATTATTCAAATACATTCCAAATATAGGTAAAAATAAATTTTACTAATATTAATTGATTTTTTAATTACTTAACTTGAATGTATACAGGGTGTCCCTTAACTTGGTGCACAAACTTTAAGGGCATATAATACTGATCAAAATGAGTAAAAAAAGCTCAGTCAAAATGTGTCCGATCTTTAATAGTTTCCCAGATATAACGCAGTGAAAAATGAGTTTTTACGAGATTTACCTTTGCTATCTCGAAAACTATAAGAATTACGATTTTGATTAATTGAGACTTTTTGTTTACCTTTGAGAGGTAATCTTAGATGGCCTTTTGTTATTTTATAAAAATCAAAAGTGAAATGTTGTGGCGACCTTGGTCAATATTTAATTTTCATATAACTACGTAACTATAAGAAATTGAGAAAAATGTTTCATATAAAATTTTATTGTTTTTTATAGTCTTTTTACTGACATAGACAAAATTTTATTCGATCGCTATCTTTGTCAGTTTTTCTTAGATTTTTCGCTTTTCTCGGAAACAGTTGAAGATCATTCCTATGTTGATGAAGCTTTTTTATTCATTTTGGTCAGTACTATATGCCCTTAAAGTTTTTGCTCGAAGTTAAGGGACACCCTGTATAAACAGTTCTGAAGTGTTTGTCACTGTCCAATCCAAGTTTATGCTATTCACATAACCCAGCAATATTTTCAAACATGCCGCTGGCAAGTTTCCAAAAATTACTTCGTACAATCATCTGAGTGTTGGGATGATGAAGGTCTCCCACTTATAATTCGGAAATCGGAAAATATGCCTATAATATAATAATTAGTCACATTGTGCCGGATGTGAAAGAAAATAATATAACAACGCGTCAGGTTAAATATGTTGAAAGTTTTGAAAATAATCCATGTTTTAGTTTTCTAATATTTCAGAAATAGCTACATACCCAATCGGTTATTAATGACCAAATTTTTCATGTTTATTATATTTTCACTTATTTTTGGGAAATTTAAAAATGTTTATTAATAATTTGTAACAGAACTACTAAATTACGTGCAAGTTTAATAATAAAAATGTATTTAAAAATAATTACATTAGTATACTTTACCAACATACTGTTCCTAAAATAAATGAATCCGAGTATACATTCGTGGAATCATCATTTTGTACTTTAAATTGAATCGACTATATTGTTTGCTATCGGTGAATGTGTGACGCATAATGTTTTGTCTGAAATTAAAAAATATTAAGATACAATTTTATAAAATAATATTCAATCAATCATATATAAAGAAATGTTAATATTTTATCCTAATTTAATTAAGAATGATTTAATATCAAATATGTATTATGTACCTAGTAATGGGGTTATTTCACATTTCCTCTTGAAAGAATAGATCAAATTAAATATGTAGGTGTATGTTTACACTTTACAAGTATTTAGAATCAGAGATATGATTTTAAAAGTTGTTTTAAATATTTGAACGCTGACGTCACGGCTATACGTCACACTGTGTCGGATACGGGTAGCAGCTCTCTAGCGGATGTATTTTGAACTACGAGTGTTTGAGTTCTCACGTGTCAGCTTGATTTGCCGACATCAACATATTGTTAACAAAAAACATATTTTATACAACTTTTGCTATTTATTTTAATAAATATTTATTTACATACCTTAACTCTGCTGTCACATGTCACAATTTTAGGGGTATATTGTTTATTATAACAACAAACGGATATCACGTGGACTGTTGTGTTCGTGTGTGAGAGGAATGCTAAATAGCTACGTATAACTTATCCATGCTAATGTCGTTTTAATGTGTTTCAGTACTTAGACTGTTACAAAATATAAGGTCGTAACAGAAGCCGAATATTTATTTTGTCGCTTGTTTTGCTGCATGTAAAAATATGGCGCACAAATTCAAATATCATTTGTAATATTTGAATATATTTTCAATGAAAATTAATGAATTACGTAAAAATAACATAAAATATTTGTACTTGAGTTCACTTGCGTGGAGTATCCTACTAAAATTAAATTATGTATGTAATTAATACCATTGAGAGTTTATTTTCTATTTATTATTTATCTGACACTGCATTCAATATATCAGTATAATATAAAGTAATAATAATAATAATATATAATAATTAATATCCTTATTATGTTCTGTACATTCACATTTATTAATTTTACAGTCAGTTTTTATACAAAGCAAAACTTTTTGCAATTAGGTTAGGTTTGGTTAGGTTAGGTTAGGCTAATTGCAGCTTTTATATTATAAGTTTTGCAATTAGGTTAGGTTAATTGCAGTTAGGTTAGTCTAATTGCGAGTTTTGCAATTAGGTTAGGTTAGGGTAGGTTAGGCTAATTGCAGTTAGGTTAGGTTAGTCTAATTGCGGCGCTAGAGAGCTGCTACCCGTATCCGACACAGTGTGACGTATAGCCGTGACGTCAGCGTTCAAATATTTAAAACAACTTTTAAAATCATATCTCTGATTCTAAATACTTGTAAAGTGTAAACATACACCTACATATTTAATTTGATCTATTCTTTCAAGAGGAAATGTGAAATAACCCCATTACTAGGTACATAATACATATTTGATATTAAATCATTCTTAATTAAATTAGGATAAAATATTAACATTTCTTTATATATGATTGATTGAATATTATTTTATAAAATTGTATCTTAATATTTTTTAATTTCAGACAAAACATTATGCGTCACACATTCACCGATAGCAAACAATATAGTCGATTCAATTTAAAGTACAAAATGATGATTCCACGAATGTATACTCGGATTCATTTATTTTAGGAACAGTATGTTGGTAAAGTATACTAATGTAATTATTTTTAAATACATTTTTATTATTAAACTTGCACGTAATTTAGTAGTTCTGTTACAAATTATTAATAAACATTTTTAAATTTCCCAAAAATAAGTGAAAATATAATAAACATGAAAAATTTGGTCATTAATAACCGATTGGGTATGTAGCTATTTCTGAAATATTAGAAAACTAAAACATGGATTATTTTCAAAACTTTCAACATATTTAACCTGACGCGTTGTTATATTATTTTCTTTCACATCCGGCACAATGTGACTAATTATTATATTATAGGCATATTTTCCGATTTCCGAATTATAAGTGGGAGACCTTCATCATCCCAACACTCAGATGATTGTACGAAGTAATTTTTGGAAACTTGCCAGCGGCATGTTTGAAAATATTGCTGGGTTATGTGAATAGCATAAACTTGGATTGGACAGTGACAAACACTTCAGAACTGTTTATATACATTCAAGTTAAGTAATTAAAAAATCAATTAATATTAGTAAAATTTATTTATACCTATATTTGGAATGTATTTGAATAATTATATTTACAAGTTCATATTCACAAAATTACTGATATTTAAATCTAAAAATCAAATTGCTCCTAAAGCAATATTTGACAGTTGTCATATCGACGCTGAATTTGTAATCAGCGGCGTAGTAATTTGATATTTAGAAATGTCTGCTCATTTTAAATCTGAAATTTGGAAAATTGGATATACTAGCATTCATTTAAAAGTTGAAATTTATTTCCGGAGACAAAGAATTTTGTAATAATTACCTTTGCAGTTTAAACACGTGAAAATATCATTTAAAACTGTATTGCATTTTTATTATTATGATTTTCTTGTGCCAAACATAACATTTGTTTAAAATCGTTTAAACGATAATCTTTCAAAAAGAATGACTGTTTCTCAAAAAGAATGACTGTTTCTCAAAATTTTGTCACAATCTGATAAAATTACAGATTTATTTTGTAATATTTTTGATCCTATGTTAATTTACAACAGAATATCATGCAAATTTGGAAAATTGGATGTACTAGCATTCATTTAAAAGTTGAAATTTACTTCCTGAGGCCAAATTTTTTGTAATAATTATCTTTGCAGTTTAATCACGCAAAATAACATTTAAAACTGTTCTGCATTTTTATTATTATGATTTTCTTGTGCCAAACATAGCATTTGTTTAAAACCGTTTAAACGATAATCTTTCAAAAGAATGAATGTTTCTCAAAATATTGACACATTCTGATAAAATTACAGATTTATTTTGTAATATTTTTGATACTGTTAATTTACGACAGAATACAAGTTAAGTAATTAAAATAATTTATAAATATTCATATTTAAAATTTATATTATTGATAAAATTTCAGTTATTTATAGTTGTCAGCTTCTTATATCTTCAAATATTTGGCTTCTATCACGACCTTATATCTTGTAACAATTTAAGTATTGAAACACCAAGAAGTCAAAAAAAAAAATTTGAATAACTTCTTCGAAGAATTTATTAGCTTCGCTATCCAATTTATAAATGAATAGTTTTTATTTTCATAAGAAACTCTATAATATTAATTTTATTATTTAAATAGTTGTCACAAGTTGTTTCTCCTTGTATATATCGGTCTGCTAGTTTTTGATAAAGACTGATGGTATAAACATTATATTATGGGCATATTTACCGATCTATTTTAAAACAAATATTTATTTATCACAAGTAGAAAGTTACACATTCCCGAAAATAATACAAAGTACGTTTTGTATTTGTATAAATTTCTAAACGACTGTCAAGTATTTCAGAAAAATTATGAAAAAGTAATAATCTTCTAAAAATATATTTTCGAAATACTTAAGTTTTTTGAAATTTGTTTAATATTCAAGAAAATAGTGCCAAGAAAGAATATTACGTGTATTAAAATTTTCGAGTTAAAAATCAAAAATTGTATCTTAATATTTGTAATTTCAGACGATACAAGAATATGAATACTTGGAGAAAACTGAGTCTCTGTTACTTTGCAGACTTAGGCGTCATACATTCTTAACAAGCATACCGACAACAAACAATATAGTCGGTTCATTTTAAAGTAGAAATTGATGAATCCACGAATGTATACTCGGATTCATTTTAAAATTGAAAATTTTGGGTGAGTTTGCTTTTCGCAGATAAGTAAATATATTTATATTCAAATTTTACACATCATGCTATATACGCTTATTTATTTATAAGAACTTGTGCCTTTTGTTCAGTACGTAGTATCAATAGCCTAAAAAAAGTGTATCACAGGGTAAGTAATATAACTACAAAATGCAATTTACAAATTTTATTTTAACTATTCTTAAATACAATATTAATAAGTGCAAGTACATTTTACAACATGATTGATAATAAGAAGTAAAATACATATTGAAGCATATAGGTAGAAATAAATTTATAATAGAACATCTTTTTTCCTTGTCAGCCATGCGTGAATTGTAAATACGTTGTTTAGAGCACATGCCGCGAAATCTCTTCTTGTTGAAATTTTTTTATGATGAAAGCACGAATAAATCGAAGTATATTCATTCTTTGTACGTAGTGATGGCGGCTTCTCCTCAAAGTCATCTATACTTTCTGACAGATCAACTATAGTACATATTTTATCATCTTTAAGTAGTTTCTCCATTAGTTTTCTTTTCTCATTTCCCTTTAAATATATTACACATTCACAGGGTAATATATTCTTTATTATATTTGGGCCTGTATAATAAGGTATATGCCCGTCATCCCATGATAAGCCATGGTACGAACGTTCTAACCATCGTATTTGTTTCCGAAGTGAAAAACTGACATCGTTCCATGAACATGGAGGTTGAATCAACATGTGAAATAATTTCGTATCATTTCTTGTCAAAATTGCTATTTCTTTCATAATAAATCGATTATTATCGATTCTAAATCCTTGTATATCAATAATAAACTCTTCCATATTTTATAAACACTGGCACGGCAATCAGGTCATACAGATGACGCGGTTATATAAACTGTGACGAATTTACAAAATCAAGGGTTTTCAAACAGCGCGAAACCTTGATGCCGCCATACTCTGTACAGAAATATCACGTGACTTCTTCTATTCTACGTACTGAACAGAAGAAATGATATAAACTAGGTAAGAACAAAACAGGATTATAAATAAATATATTATACTTTATTTCGGTACATTATCAGTTCCTAACAAATGTTTAAATTTATTATAATTACTAGGTACATAATAAATATTTGATATTAAATCATTCTTAATTAAATTAGGATAAAATATTAACATTTCTTTGTATATGATTGATTGAATATTATTTTTTTTAGATATCAATTTTTTAACATTAATTATAGAATCTCCAGATGTAAAATATGCTTGGGTATTTATATCTCTGTAATATTCTTCAAAATTAATGGCTTTTAAATAATTCGTTAATACAGTTACAAAATCGCATATCTCACACATTACATTCAGTGACAATACATCTAAAGAAATTTCATTTTGTAGCCATTGTATATAAACTTTATATTCTAATCTAAAAGAATGAAATTCTATGTGATGTATATTATTAGCACTATTTACAATAATTTTTATGTATTTTACAAAATTATTCCATTCTGCTATATTAAATGTAATATTATTTTGTGATGTTTGACGTACAAGTTTAATAACAATTTCTAAATTCAGTGGACTTATACCCACAGCTAATATATTTTTTGTCATCTATAGTAAACAAGTGTTGATTAAGTAAGCGAGATTTATTGTTTATTATTACTTCTTGCTGAATTTTTTTGCCTTGAAATAGTGTCGTCCTGAAAAGAATAAAATAAAAATTAACAAATTGGAAAACAGAAATGAAAAAAACACCCGATTACTAATATTTTCGTTCGTGTTTCGATTGTTTATCTAAATTTGATTTCTTCTTCGAAGAATTTACTAGCTTCGATATCCAATTTATAGTTCAATAGTTTTATTTTATAAGAAACTCTATAATATTAATTTTATTATTTAAGTAGTCACAAATTGTTTCTCCTTGTATATATCGGTCTGCTAGTTTTGATAAAGACTGATGGTATAAACATTATTTAAAAGTATTTATTTCTCTTTTGGATTATTCCATGTTACAAATAAGTATGGAGGTGAAGCTATGCCATCATTTCCGACACAATGTGACTAATTATTATACTATGAGCATATTTCCCGATATATTTTTTAAATTCATACTCAGATATCGGTAATGATGGAATATTTGTACCGTGCGAGCGCTTACCAGGCGTCACCTCACGGACACTCATTGCTAGCGTGGAGAGTGCGCATAATTAATTAATTTAAATATAACCTTACTTAGTTGTTCTTGTTACTGCAAGCATATATCAAATCAAACAAATATCTTCCAAATGAAAACAAAAAAAAACCCAGAGAAAGCAAACATACGTCACCACAAATTCCAGGAAGTCATTAAAAATCAATTAAAAAGTCATTAAAACAGGTCAATAGAAAGCAAACATACGTCACCACAAATTCCAGGAAGTCATTAAAAAGCAATTAAAACGCAATTAGTCTGCATTCCTGGAATTCCAAGGTCATTAGAAAGCAAACATACGTCACCACAAATTCCAAGAAGTCATTAAAAAGCAATTAAAAAGTAATTAGTCTGCATTCCACAGCGGGAAAGGTATCATCTATTACTACTAATAATATCTGAGTAACAATAGTATGTATGGTTAATGCTAGGTTTGTGCTGCTCAAATACAAATTATGAAAGTTTGTGCTATTTATTATTATTAACAATTTTATGCAATATTTTTCATTGTTATTAAAAACAATAATAATTTGTTGTTATTTTCTTAAATAATTAAATAAAAGTTTGGCGCCGGAAATAGTCATGAAAAACAAACCCCCAGTTCTGTAACGTCAAATTATATACATTCTGTTAAAATTATATATTGTTAAAAATAAAAAGTCAATATTTTTATATTCTTCATGAGAAAGAGGGCAGCAGAAATCTTAAATTTCAACTATATATGTTAATAGAAGTTGATGGCACACGAATAGCGTACCTGCATTCTTATTCTGATTGTCAAAATAATTTGAATTTTTTTTTTACTGTACTGCAATATTTATAGTGTCATAGAACTAGAAGTATAAGAAGAAGAATGTAAAGTAGATGTCGCACGAATAGTGTACCTACATTCTGATTCTGATTGTCAAAATAATTGGAATTTTTCTACCATACTGCAATACTTATAGCGTCATTACTATAAAAATATGTAAGTACCTGTACAGGTGTCCCTGACAAGCTTACACTGACCTTATTTTCAAAACTATTCGAAGTGTTTTTGACATGCCCGTTTTAACTAAAATATTTTCAATGTAGTGACACTTCCGGTTTAGTCGGAAGTAGTCCCTAACTTTCTTATTTTAAATGGAATGATATTTTTACCATTGAGTACAACAGAAAATATTATATAGTATGAAACAATAAAAACTATTTACTCATGATCAACCGTATCTGACAACATTTTTTATTTTGTCTCTAAAAACGGCCACTTCTTTATCACTATATCGTGAATGGAGTCGATTATATTACTTTAAACTTATATTGGAAATTTTGTGTAAAATGTGCCTAATTTTTACGTCAACGTAAAGTTAAAGTTCAATTTTTTTTAAATAAACACTCCGTTTGGTATTATTAAAATGAATTTTTCTTTTAAAACGAGAGGTAGTTTTATGTAGCATATCCTATAATCGTTTTATAGGAGGGTTGCTGTTTTATAGCTCATAATTTTTGGGTGCAAATTAAATACTGTCTTAGAATATAATATTAAATAAATTAATTAGCAATTTAATAATAACCTTTAACAAATTACTCTGTTGAATGTAAATAGATCTAACATTTAAATCATAGTCCTATATTTGACCGAGCTATTATTTAAATAAATACTAAACTGAAATTATTTTTAGAATAATAATTATAATAAATAATGAAATTTCATAGTTTACACCCTAACAGCAAATTTTAAGATATGACACTGTTATCCTATGTTTAAATGCAATTACGATATTTAAATAAATAATCGTTGAATTGAAATTATTTTTGTGGGTTAATAATAAATATAAATCCCGTGCCAAAAGCTAGAAAAAATAAATGTAAATATATACGACAAACTTCGATAATTTGAACCTGAGCAGCACAAACGTAGCACTAACTGTGGGTGATATTAATGCCCAGATATTAATATAAACAAAATGAGTTTACTGTTGGTATCACGCCAGATTCCCCAATTAAATTTTTAATATTAGGCGTAAATAAACAGCACAAACTTTCGTAATTTGAATCTGAGCAGCACAAACCTAGCTCTAACTGTGCGTGGTAGGTACTATTGCATAGATATTAATTTAAACAAAATGAGTTTACTCTTGGTGTCAACCCATATTCTTCATTTCAATTTTTAATAATAGCCGTAAATAAACAGCACATACTTTTACAATTTGAATCTAACCAGTACAAACTTAGCACAAACTTCTGATTGTGTTATTATCCAAATATTGTTATAAAAAAAATAGGCTGTCTTAGTCACGCCAAATTTCCTAATTCAATTGTTAATAATAGCTGCAAAGCACAAAGTTTCATAATCAGTACCTGAGCAGCACAAACCTAGGACTAACTGTGAGAGGTATCGTTGCCCAGATACTAATATCAACAAAATTAAATTGCTCTTGGTATCACGCCAGATTCCCCATTTTGATTTTTAATATTAGGTGTAAATAAACAGCACAAACTTTCATAATTTAAATCTGAACAGCACAAACCTAGCGCTAACTGTGGGTGGTATTATTGCACAGATATTAACATAATCAAATTGGGTTTACTCTTGGTGTCACGCCAGAATCCCTAGTTAATTTTTTAATATTAGGCGTAAATAAACAGCACAAACTTTCATAATTTAAATCTGAGCAGCACAAACCTAGCACGAACTGTGCGTGGTACTATTGCATAGATATTAATATAAACAAAATAAGTTTACTCTTGGTGTCATGCCAGATTCCCCAATTAAATTTTTAATATTAGGCGTAAATAAACAGCAAAAACTTTCATAATTTGAATCTGAGCAGCACAAACCTAGCACTAATTGTGGGTGTTATTGTTGCTCAGATATTAACATAAACAAAATGAGTTTGCTCTTGGTGTCATGCCAGATTCCCCATTTTAATTTTCAATATTAGGCGTAAATAAATAGCTCAAACTTTCATAATTTAAATCTGAGCAGCACAAACCTAGCACTAACTCTGGGTGGGATTATTGCACATATATTAATATAAACAAATTGAGTTTACTCTTGGTGTCACGCCAGATTCCCCATTTTAATTTTTAATATTATGCGTAAATAAACAGCACAAACTTTCATAATTTAAATCTGAGCAGCACAAACCTAGCACTAACTCTGGGTGGTATTATTGCACAGAAATTAATATAAACAAATTGAGTTTACTATTAGTGTCACGCCAGATTCCCCATTTTAATTTTTTATATTAGGCGTAAATAAATAGCACAAACTTTCATAATTTAAATCTGAGCAGCACAAACCTAGCACTAACTGTGGGTTGTGTTATTATCCAAATATTATTATAAACAAAGGGGGTTTACTCTTAGTGTCACGCCAGATTCCCCATTTCTATTGGTAATAATTGGCGTAAATAAACAGCACAAACTTTAAGATTCTAGCTCAAACCAGCACAAACCTAGCACTAACTTTTCATGAAGTTTTGGATTGATATCAGGTATGGGGCCATCTGACATGACGTACATGTTTGAAATTATAAGAATATGTCAGAATAAATACATGATGTTTTAAAAAATAATAATAATATAAAGGTACATTCTTAAAATATATTTTCAAATACAGTTTTATATAAAACTTGTTTAATTTGGCAACTAATTTTTAAATTATAAGACTATGAAATTGAATAAATACATGTTTTTTATTCCAATTTAACTGGAACAGAGTGAAATATTTCGAAGATTGAAATTTAATTCTAATCTGCCTAAATATATTTTAAAAAAAATTAGAAATAATACTAAAGTATTCGTAAATTTATTTAATATTTATTACAATAAAAATACACAAATAAACCAAATATATTATTTATAGATACAACATATACCGAGTGTCTACATTTTTTTCCGAACCATAGGAAATACAATGGTAAAATTTTCATATGGTTGTAATATCTGCCCTATTTATTTTAGAACAAAACATGTTCAAAATTAAAAACTGCATCTAACAAGTCCGAAACTATTGGTTACATGCGTTTCGTTCACGCGAGAGAGGTAAAACGTAAAACAGTTGTAACGTTTGAGTTCGACAGATGATATATGCATAAAGTATTAATAATTATTAATTTGTTTAACTTAATTTTTTAATTCATTATGTAATTATATTTTTTGTCCGATGGTAAATGTATCCATGATTATTGATAAATAACTGTATGAAATCAGTCATTATTAAAACTGTATGATCGATGTCATCTGCCAACTCAAACAGTACAACCATTTAATAAGTACAAAATATCAATAATGGCAACCTAATGCTCAAAATCGTTCGCGTTCATTTGAATAGTTACCATTCATCTAGTGCTGCCTCTAGGGTATACCTTGTCCAAAGATATTTCGTTATGGCTTTAACTTGCTAAGCCTGTGGTAAACCTCACACAGCAAGAGATTCTACCTGTTGGCGCACAGGGTAGGATTGCAAAATAAATCGTCCTTGACCGGTATTAATATATATTAGGGAAACTAAGATACCTAGTGAGTAGGTATATAAATGAGTTTTCAAAAATTTAAAATCAGTAGTAATACTAACTTTCATACTGAGAGGTCAACAATTTACGTATTTAATATGTGGCGACCATTTGAAGAAGACAATACTGATATTTTACCAGTTGAAAATTGTGATAAAATTAAACGGACGTTTTTGCCGCAAGAAGCGAAAGAAATAGTTTCAAATGTGTATAACTATTTAAAAGAAAAAGATAGTGAAGGTGAAAATTTGGCTCTGATAAAAACATCAGAAATGACGAAAGTGCCGTACAATACAATCGTGATATAGTAAGTGGAGTGAGAACTAGAAAGAAAAGGCGTGACGGGGGTAATTCGAGAATAGTGAATTCTTTTCAAGAAGATACAATTCGACGCAAAATATATGCAATGTATGCCGAAAAAATGTTGCCGTCTATTCGCATATTGTATCAGAGACTCAAAGACGATAAATGTGAAATAAATTGTTCTTTGAGTACTCTGCATTCAGTTCTCCATAAAATCAGTTTTCGTTTCAAAAAAATTGATAAACGGCAAACAATAATGGAGACTCGAAGAATACGCGAATGGCGCTTCAAGTTCTTAAGAGAAATTAAAAAATATCGTGCTGAAAATCGTCCGATAATATATTTGGACGAAACTTCATTTGACACCCACGACACAGTACCAAAAAGTTGGACAGACGATACAAATGATTGTGCAATCGATGTTCCACCAGCACGAGGCAAGAGAATTATAATACTTCATGCCGGGTGTGACCAAGGATGGATAAATGGTGCGCGAATTTTAGCTGGCCATAACGCTAAAAATTTGTGTTTAGATTATCTTGACAATATGACAGCTAATATTTTTGAGACGTGGTTTTGTGATAATTTACTGCCGAATTTGCCGAAAAACAGCGTTATTGTTATGGATAATGCCAGTTACCATTCGCGGCAAATCGCGAAAATACCATCTACTTCCATGAAGAAGGCCGAGATTCAGGAATATTTAATTAACAACGATCTATACTTCGAAGAATCATACAATAAAAAACAATTGTTAGAAGTTGTTCAAATTAAACCTCCTGTGAAACAGTATGTGTGTGACAATTTAGCAAAGCAATTTGGACATGATGTACTTCGATTGCCTCCTTATTATTGTATTTTTAATCCAATTGAATTAATTTGGGGGCAATTAAAATGCAATATAAGACGGAAGAATACATCACCGACTGTAAGTGACGATGTTATCGAACTAATAATAAGTGAAATGAACAATATAACACCAGAACTTTGGGCTAACAGTGTGCGTCATATGATTGATATAGAAAATCAATATATTGATATTAATAATATTACCAAAGACTTTATTATAAATATTCAAGACTCAAGTGACGATAGTGAAATGGATTGTATACCAGTGTAATATTATGTATTTATTGTTATGTATGGCACTATTGTTTAATTGCATTATTGAATTAAATGACGAATTGTTATACAATGATACTTTTATGTGACTTTTTTTTTCTTCATTATTATTAATAATATTTGTACAAAATTCTCTGTTTAAAAATTAAATTAAATTAGGAAATATTGAATACATATCTGTCCTTGCACCCCTATAAATCAGGCTTAAATCCCTAACAATAGACCCGCTGAGAGGGCCATAACGAAATATCTCTGAACAAGCTATACAGGTATACCTTGTCCAAAGATATTTCGTTATGGCCCTCTCAGCGGGTCTATTGTTAGGGATTTAAGCTTGATTTATAGGGGTGCAAGGACAGGTATGTATTCAATATTATCACAATTTTCAGCTGGTAAAACATCAGTATTGTCTTCTTCAAATGGTCGCCACATATTAAATACGTATATTGTTGACCTCAGTACGAAAGTTAATATTACTACTGATTTTAAATTTTTTAAAACTCATTTACATACCTACTCACTAGGTATGCCTTTGGTATCTTAGTTTCCCCAATATGTATTAATACCGGTCAAGGACGATTTTCTCATCTTATATTTCTAGTAATAGTGAAAGACTTAATTTAATTTTGCGAATTCATTATTATTTCAAGTAAATCTGAAATACTTAATGCGCACAGAGATTAGAGATTTCCGAATTTAAATATTTTGCAATCCTATCCTGAGCGCCAACAGGTAGAATCTCTTGCTGTGTGCGGTTCACCTCAGACTTAGTAAGTTAAAGCCATAACGAAATATCTTTGGACAAGGTATAAAAATAATATTCATATTTGGAAGCACTCACCGGTGAGAAATAAGTTTTGTTAATTTTTGGTGGCGTTTCATGTGTTTTATTTTACCTTTAAAAGCAATTAATTATCATTACGAAATGGAATTCAATTTACATAATTTATTATTTCTGCCCTAAAATATGTACAAGTTTTGTTTTACCTATTAGGAGAAATTTAAAACACCCTTCGATAATAATTATCATTCGTTAGCAAAAGAATTTTTATGTGTTATTCCCTTGTATTTAAGTTTCACCCAGGGGTCGGACAGAATTCATTTCGCTTTTAAATGTTAAATTTTCGGAGTATTCAAAAAATTATCCCCAGAACTTTTTAAATTCATTAAAACAATTTTATGGGTCACAATTTGATTTTATAAAATTCAGAAGTGAATTAATCTCGACTGATTTCATAAAAAAATTAACTAACATACATGCTTACATTTTTAAAACAATTTAAAACCGGTGTTAGAAAAAAACATATAATCTGATTTGTCTTATTCTTACAAAACCTGCTACAACTGAACGTGTGGAACGTTCATTTTTTTTTACTATAAAACGTATGAAACATATAGGTAGCAGAAATTCACATAATGAAGACTTCCATTTTTAGCAATTATTTCTGTAGAAAAAATTGTATCATCGCTAAAGGAATCTAATAATTTATACGAGAGTTATTGACAATTTTTCTAAAAAAAAGAGCGTCGTATTGGACTTCAATAATATCAACTATCAAACTGTAAAAGTAATATTATATTTTAATTATTTTGTTCTCCTTTACTATTTAATACATGTGTAATAAAATATTTTGGTTTCTATACAAGTACATACTTTTAATAATCGAAAATATTTATCATTCGTTAGCAAAAAAGAATTTTTATGTGTCTTTTGATGACACTAAAACTATACACAAAGTTTCATATGTCACCGATTCCATAAGATTTCTACAGGCGCAAAAAATCTGTTGTGGCCAGCACAATACCTCTCGCTACTTCCTTTTTTTTGTTACATAAGTATAGGGCGCGAACAGTCATGTTACATTGTTGGCCTTGAGAAGCAGATGTGGTGGCCGGTTTCAAAATGATAATTAGTAATTATGTACATAGATGTCAAATGTCAGAATTTTTCATTAAAAAATTGAAGATTTTCTAAATTCACGTGGTCAATTTGTCACCCGGAGTGTGGAATTTACTTGTCGAGGAAAATAAACCACATGGAATTGGAAAATAACTAAATTTAAAATAAGAAATTATATTTGACATCTATATACATAATTACTAGATATCATTCTGAAATGGGCCTCATATATCTGCTTGGCAAGGCCAACAAAGTCACATGACTGCTCGTGCCATAATGTATTTAACATTTAATGGATACCTACACTCTACATCAACAATTCTACTTATATCTATTCCATATATTTAGATTTTTTAAATTTAAATTCATTCTATGAAGAAATTTTGTCTTACTCTTCTAATTTTTCGAGATGTTTCCAATTCATTGTCGGAAGTAACAGTATTTCTGAAGGGTATGTGTAATATACCTATAATATTAAATATTTAACTATTAATACATTAAGAAATAATATAATGTATGTACTTCCCAGAAAAAGTCTTCAGTAAAGTCTCCGGATTTCTGACACTGACATTTATCTGTCAGTTACAAACAATTTAAATTTTCAACTATTGTCCATAGCATTCTTTCGGCTGTAAAATTTATTACAACAGATTATTTTATATATTTTATTTCTTTTATCTAATAAATAATAAAAAATTTAATGTATCAGAT
Source organism: Harpalus rufipes (assembly GCA_951394225.1). Taxonomy (NCBI): domain Eukaryota; kingdom Metazoa; phylum Arthropoda; class Insecta; order Coleoptera; family Carabidae; genus Harpalus; species Harpalus rufipes. The sequence goes on along the minus strand of OX596281.1, from coordinate 26,748,938 downwards.
AGACAATTTAATTTTCACGCTTACTGAGGTATTTGATTTGATTATGCTACCGGCCATAAACCATCCCTACAACCCCTAACAGATAAACTTTACTTTTGTGGCTATTACATTTTGCTTTAAATTCAGTATTTTAATTAATGCCACCAAGTTCATATTGCTCACGCTTACTTCGGTTATTGATGTGATTATGTTACCACCCATAAACCATCCCTATAACCCCTAGCATGTAGACTTTACTTGTGTGACTATTAAAATTTTGCTTTAAATTCAGTATTTTAATTAATGCTACCAAGCTCATATTGCACACGCTTACTTCAGTATTTGATGTAATTATGCTACCAGCCATAAACCATCCCTACAACCCCTAGCATATAGACTTTACTTGTGTGACTATTATAATTTTGCTTTAAATTCAGTATTTTAATTAATGCTACCAAGTTCATATTGCACACGCTTACTTCGGTATTTGATGTGATTATGCTACCGGCCATAAACCATCCCTACAACCCCTAGCAGATAAACTTTACTTGTGTGGCTATTAAATTTTGCTTTAAATTCAGTATTTTAATTAATGCTACCAAGTTCATATTGCACACGCTTACTTCGGTAATTGATGTGATTATGCTACCATACATAAACCATCCCTACAACCTCTAGCATATAGACTTTACTTGTGTGACTATTATAATTTTGCTTTAAATTCAGTATTTTAATTAATGCTACCAAGCTCATATTGCACATGCTTACTTCGGTATTTGATGTAATAATGCTACCGGCCATAAACCATCCCTACAACCCCTAGCAGATAAACTTTACTTGTGTGGCTATTCAATTTTGCTTTAAATTCAGTATTTTAATTAATGCTACCAAGTTCATATTGCACACGCTTACTTCGGTATTTGATGTGATTATGCTACCGGCCATAAACCATCCCTACAACCCCTAGCAGATAAACTTTACTTGTGTGGCTTTTCAATTTTGCTTTAAATTCAGTATTTTAATTAATGCTACCAAGTTCATATTGCACACGATTCCTTCGGTAATTGATGTGATTATGCTACCATACATAAACCATCCCTACAACCTCTAGCATATAGACTTTACTTGTGTGACTATTATAATTTTGCTTTAAATTCAGTATTTTAATTAATGCTACCAAGCTCATATTGCACACGCTTACTTCGGTATTTGATGTAATAATGCTACCGGCCATAAACCATCCCTACAACCCCTAGCAGATAAACTTTACTTGTGTGGCTATTAAATTTTGCTTTAAATTCAGTATTTTAATTAATGCTACCAAGCTCATATTGCACACGCTTACTTCGGTATTTGATGTAATAATGCTACCGGCCATAAACCATCCCTACAACCTCTAGCATATAGACTTTACTTGTGTGACTATTATAATTTTGCTTTAAATTCAGTATTTTAATTAATGCTACCAAGCTCATATTGCACACGCTTACTTCGGTATTTGATGTAATAATGCTACCGGCCATAAACCATCCCTACAACCCCTAGCAGATAAACTTTACTTGTGTGGCTATTAAATTTTGCTTTAAATTCAGTATTTTAATTAATGCTACCAAGTTCATATTGCACACGCTTACTTCGGTAATTGATGTGATTATGCTACCATACATAAACCATCCCTACAACCTCTAGCATATAGACTTTACTTGTGTGACTATTATAATTTTGCTTTAAATTCAGTATTTTAATTAATGCTACCAAGCTCATATTGCACATGCTTACTTCGGTATTTGATGTAATAATCCTACCGGCCATAAACCATCCCTACAACCCCTAGCAGATAAACTTTATTTGTGTGGCTATTAAATTTTGCTTTAAATTCAGTATTTTAATTAATGCTACCAAGCTCATATTGCACACGCTTACTTCAGTATTTGATGTAATTATGCTACCAGCCATAAACCATCCCTACAACCCCTAGCATATAGACTTTACTTGTGTGACTATTATAATTTTGCTTTAAATTCAGTATTTTAATTAATGCTACCAAGTTCATATTGCACACGCTTACTTCGGTATTTGATGTGATTATGCTACCGGCCATAAACCATCCCTACAACCCCTAGCAGATAAACTTTACTTGTGTGGCTATTAAATTTTGCTTTAAATTCAGTATTTTAATTAATGCTACCAAGTTCATATTGCACACGCTTACTTCGGTAATTGATGTGATTATGCTACCATACATAAACCATCCCTACAACCTCTAGCATATAGACTTTACTTGTGTGACTATTATAATTTTGCTTTAAATTCAGTATTTTAATTAATGCTACCAAGCTCATATTGCACATGCTTACTTCGGTATTTGATGTAATAATGCTACCGGCCATAAACCATCCCTACAACCCCTAGCAGATAAACTTTACTTGTGTGGCTATTCAATTTTGCTTTAAATTCAGTATTTTAATTAATGCTACCAAGTTCATATTGCACACGCTTACTTCGGTATTTGATGTGATTATGCTACCGGCCATAAACCATCCCTACAACCCCTAGCAGATAAACTTTACTTGTGTGGCTTTTCAATTTTGCTTTAAATTCAGTATTTTAATTAATGCTACCAAGTTCATATTGCACACGATTCCTTCGGTAATTGATGTGATTATGCTACCATACATAAACCATCCCTACAACCTCTAGCATATAGACTTTACTTGTGTGACTATTATAATTTTGCTTTAAATTCAGTATTTTAATTAATGCTACCAAGCTCATATTGCACACGCTTACTTCGGTATTTGATGTAATAATGCTACCGGCCATAAACCATCCCTACAACCCCTAGCAGATAAACTTTACTTGTGTGGCTATTAAATTTTGCTTTAAATTCAGTATTTTAATTAATGCTACCAAGCTCATATTGCACACGCTTACTTCGGTATTTGATGTAATAATGCTACCGGCCATAAACCATCCCTACAACCTCTAGCATATAGACTTTACTTGTGTGACTATTATAATTTTGCTTTAAATTCAGTATTTTAATTAATGCTACCAAGCTCATATTGCACACGCTTACTTCGGTAATTGATGTGATTATGCTACCATACATAAACCATCCCTACAACCTCTAGCATATAGACTTTACTTGTGTGACTATTATAATTTTGCTTTAAATTCAGTATTTTAATTAATGCTACCAAGCTCATATTGCACATGCTTACTTCGGTATTTGATGCAATAATCCTACCGGCCATAAACCATCCCTACAACCCCTAGCAGATAAACTTTATTTGTGTGGCTATTCAATTTTGCTTTAAATTCAGTATTTTAATTAATGCTACCAAGTTCATATTGCACACGCTTACTTCGGTAATTGATGTGATTATGCTACCGGCCATAAACCATCCCTACAACCCCTAGCAGATAAACTTTACTTGTGTGGCTATTAAATTTTGCTTTAAATTCAGTATTTTAATTAATGCTACCAAGTTCATATTGCACACGCTTACTTCGGTAATTGATGTGATTATGCTACCATACATAAACCATCCCTACAACCTCTAGCATATAGACTTTACTTGTGTGACTATTATAATTTTGCTTTAAATTCAGTATTTTAATTAATGCTACCAAGCTCATATTGCACATGCTTACTTCGGTATTTGATGTAATAATGCTACCGGCCATAAACCATCCCTACAACCCCTAGCAGATAAACTTTACTTGTGTGGCTATTAAATTTTGCTTTAAATTCAGTATTTTAATTAATGCTACCAAGTTCATATTGCACACGCTTACTTCGGTAATTGATGTGATTATGCTACCATACATAAACCATCCCTACAACCTCTAGCATATAGACTTTACTTGTGTGACTATTATAATTTTGCTTTAAATTCAGTATTTTAATTAATGCTACCAAGCTCATATTGCACACGCTTACTTCGGTATTTGATGCAATAATGCTACCGGCCATAAACCATCCCTACAACCCCTAGCAGATAAACTTTAATTGTGTGGCTATTAAATTTTGCTTTAAATTCAGTATTTTAATTAATGCTACCAAGCTCATATTGCACACGCTTACTTCGGTATTTGATGCAATAATGCTACCGGCCATAAACCATCCCTACAACCCCTAGCAGATAAACTTTACTTGTGTGGCTATTCAATTTTGCTTTAAATTCAGTATTTTAATTAATGCTACCAAGTTCATATTGCACACGCTTACTTCGGTAATTGATGTGATTATGCTACCATACATAAACCATCCCTACAACCTCTAGCATATAGACTTTACTTGTGTGACTATTATAATTTTGCTTTAAATTCAGTATTTTAATGAATGCTACCAAGCTCATATTGCACACGCTTACTTCGGTATTTGATGTAATAATGCTACCGGCCATAAACCATCCCTACAACCCCTAGCAGATAAACTTTACTTGTGTGGCTATTAAATTTTGCTTTAAATTCAGTATTTTAATTAATGCTACCAAGTTCATATTGCACACGCTTACTTCGGTAATTGATGTGATTATGCTACCATACATAAACCATCCCTACAACCTCTAGCATATAGACTTTACTTGTGTGACTATTATAATTTTGCTTTAAATTCAGTATTTTAATTAATGCTACCAAGCTCATATTGCACACGCTTACTTCGGTATTTGATGTAATAATGCTACCGGCCGTAAACCATCCCTACAACCCCTAGCAGATAAACTTTACTTGTGTGGCTAAAATTTTGCTTTAAATTCAGTATTTTAATTAATGCTACCAAGTTCATATTGCACACGCTTACTTCGGTAATTGATGTGATTATGCTACCATACATAAAACCATCCCTACAACCTCTAGCATATAGACTTTACTTGTGTGACTATTATAATTTTGCTTTAAATTCAGTATTTTAATTAATGCTACCAAGCTCATGTTGCACACGCTTACTTCGGTATTTGATGTAATAATGCTACCGGCCATAAACCATCCCTACAACCCCTAGCAGATATACTTTACTTGTGTGGCTATTAAATTTTGCTTTAAATTCAGTATTTTAATTAATGCTACTAAGTTCATATTGCACACGCTTACTTCGGTAATTGATGTGATTATGCTACCATACATAAAACCATCCCTACAACCTCTAGCATATAGACTTTACTTGTGTGACTATTATAATTTTGCTTTAAATTCAGTATTTTAATTAATGCTACCAAGTTCATATTGCTCGCGCTTACTTCGGTAATTGATGTGATTATGCTACCACCCATAAACTATCCCTACAACCCCTAGCATGTAGACTTTACTTGTGTGACTGAGTTATTTCTGTACTTATTTATTAATAAAGAACAAGATAAATACAGAATTGCCCAGTTTAATGGTACAAACTTCAGTAACTGAAAGTTCCGGCTTGAGGCTCTTCTGGAAGAAATGAATTTAAAAGAATTTATAGAAAACAATTTAAGCACAATATCAGAGAAGCTGAAGTTAAATGATTTAGAAGAAAGAGATAGAACGAAAAAAAGAAAAGAAATGCAAATTAATACTTATAGAAAGTATTGCAGATAGTCATTTAAAATTTATTAAAGATGAATCTACTCCTGTAGATATTATGAGACCTTTAAAGGAAACATTTGAGCGTCATAGTGTAGCAAGTCAACTTTTTTTAAGAAAGCGTCTTTTAACAATGAAATTTAATGAAAATGATAATCTAGAAGAATTCTTGTTACAGTTTGACAAGATCGTCAGGGAACTGAAATCTACAGGTGCAAATATTGAAGAAGTTGATGTATGCCATTTACTTCTAACGTTACCAAATTCATATGGAGCTTTAATTACTGCTCTTGAAACTATGGATCCAAAAAGTTTAAGTATTCAGTTCGTAAAAGGACGTTTGTTGGATGAATTTAATAAAAGAAATAATACTACATTATTGGAACATGGTGGGTAAAGTAATACTGAAAATGCATTCAACGTGAAAAGAAAATTTCCTTTTAAATGCTATAACTGTGGAAAAATTGGTCACAAGAAAACAGAATGTAAATTCAAAGTTTTCTTCAAGAACAAAAATAATTTTAAATCAGGAAATGCGCAAAGACATCAAGGTAATTTGACACTAAATGAAGATAATGAAATTGCCTTTTCCAGTAATAAACGTGTACCAGAAGAATACAATATTTCTGACAGTTATGATTCAGATGTGTGGTATTCAGGTGCTACGTATCATATGGTAAATAATATTAGTATGTTTGCAAGAACTCAGTCACTCGACAACAGTAAAGGAAGAATGATAGGTGTTGCCAAACAAGGAACATCTCTATCAGCGAAAATTATGGGTGATATAAAAGTTAAGCTATTAGTTGGAGGAAAGCAAGTTCCATGTACTATAAAAGACGTATTGTATGTTCCCGAATTAAGAAATAATTTATTTTCTATTAGAAGAGTAGAAGAATTAGGTTTCAAAGTAATATTTGAAAATAATTCAGTACGATTTATGAAAAACAATATTCTTTTTGCAAGTAGAAGAAAGAAAGGTAAAATATGTGAAGCATGTAAAAAAGGGAAAATGCCTCGTCAATCATACAAGTCAACGTAGTTTGAAATGACTAAGAACCCCTTAGAACTTTTACATGTAGATTTATGTGGACCATTTCAAGTAGAATCACTGGGAGAAAGAAAATATATCATGGTAGTTGTTGATTCATACTCAAGAAGATACTTTGTGGAATTTCTTTCAAGAAAAAATGAAGCATGTGAGAAAATACAAAACCTAATCGTCAGAAGAGATAATGAACTAGGCTTTAAAGTCAAAAGAATAAGATCAGACAACGGTATGGAGTTCTTAGACAGAAATTTGAAAGAATATTTTACAAATAAAGGAATAAAACATGAAAAAACGATGGCCTATTCACCAAGAAGCAATGGTTTAGCTGAAAGGGCAAACCGTTCATTGCTAGATAAAGCTAGAACCCTTCTAATTGATAGTGAACTACCACTTGAATTTTGGACTGCTGAATATGTGCACAATATTACACCAACAAAGAGTCGCAGAGATAAAACACCATTGGAACTGTATTACTCTAAAAAACCATCTGTAAGACATTTAAAACCATTTGGTTGTCTAGCCTATTACAAGGTGAACTGTAATGTTTGCAAAGGTTACTTCTAATATTCGTAATTAGAATAAAATATGTATATTTCTTATATAGGTTAAATTGTAAACGAAATTGTATTTGTATTTGTTTTGCTTTAGCCTTACGAGATGAGACGAACGATTATGCTAAATCCGCATATATGAGAGAATGACGCGGAGAGCGAAACGATAGGTATTGGGTGTTGGTTCGTCGTTCAGGAAAGATGTGTAGAGGCTAAATTTGAAATACTATGAAGTAATTTTTTGTGTTATCATTTAATCAAATAGTTGTTATTCCCGAGATAATTAAACTAAGTTAAGGTATGTAATTTTTTTTTAAATTTATATTTTTTATGATTTTTGGATTGAACTCACTGTAATTTGTCATTGTAATTTGTCATTCAAATATTCTTTTGTATTTTGCATTTGACTCTTCAAAATTTAATATATATATATTAATTTATGTTTCATAATTATAATTTTATTTTGTATCTAATTTTTATCGTTGTAAATATATTTTGTTAAACTTTTAAAAAATCATTTAATTCATTTTATTCACTCCTTTTGAACTCAAAAGCTTCTAAAGAATATTACCGCTCGGAATACAGTAAGTTAAAACCGCTCGGACTTATTAGAGTATTAAAAGTTTATATTATTACAATTGATAGCAGCTTAAGGAATTGAATAAAAATTGGTTTTATTACAATTGGTAACATCGGTGGAATAGCATAAAATATTGCTATTATTACAGAACAACAACAAAAGCCATAAACTAGAACCGAAAGCCAAGAAAGGTATATTCATAGGATATTCTAGAGAAAGGAAAGCATATAGAATATATGATCAAGATGAAGATAAAATATATGAAACATCTGATGTTACATTCAATGAAGACAAAAATGGATATGAACAAAACAAAAGTACAGAAGTGAAAACTGTTGAGAGTCACAGCTATTCCGATATATATTTATTATGTGTTGCCATGTTATTTGTAGTTATGTGTTGTCATGAAAATGAGTTGTTGTTTATATAAAAATAAAAATATATGTTTGACATTTTTACACTTGTATTAATTTTCTGTTATATTAATTAGTTTCTCTTATATAGAAGATTCTACATGATGAACTATCAACAGGTTATGGGCCCAGGACCAGGCTCTGTATGTGGTCTTCAAGTATTTGATGGAGAAAATTTTAATAGTTGGAAGTTTAGATTATCTGTCATTTTAGAAGAAAAAGGAGTCCTATCTGCAGTAGAAATTGATGAGAATGATGCACCTGATATAGAAATATGGAAAAAGAATAATTTAAAGGCAAAATGTATTATAATTTCTTGTATCAGTGACAAATGTCTGGAATCTATAAAAGATAAAAAGACTGCGAAAGAAATTTTGAAAACTTTATCTGACAAATATGAAAGAAAATCAGTTTCTTCTCAATTATATTTAAGGAGAAGGTTATTGCAATTAAAATACGACAAAAAGAATTCATTGGAAGATCATTTTAATCTTTTCGATCGTATGACACGAGAGCTTAAGGCTGTAGGTGCAGTGATGTCCGAAAATGAAATTGTATGCAATTTACTTATGACTTTACCAGAAGATTTTAACGGAGTAATCTCAGCAATTGAGACAATAGATGATTCGAAGGTGACTACTGAATATGTCAAATTAAGGCTGCTAGATGAAGAAACTAGAAGAAAGTCGACGAAAATGGAGAATGAAAGATTAACGAAACAAGATGATGTTGCGTTTCAGATAAGTAATAATAAAAGAAAAATTACTTGTTACAGATGTGGGAAGAATGGACATACTAAAACAAATTGCACAAATAATGTTGTAATAAAATGTTTTAACTGCGGCAAATTTGGTCACCTGAAAAAGAATTGCCGTGTAAACTATGTAAATAAAGGTCCATATAAAAATGCTTACTATTCATTGAAAAATAAGTCTAAAGAAGATACAGAAGTAGCATTTTTAACGAATTACCACAATAAAGAAGAAATAGTTTTTATAATAGATTCTGGAGCAAGTGATCATATGATTAATTCGTCGAAATATTTCCATGAAGAGAAAATACTTAATCCAAAAATCAAAATTGGCGTAGCAAAGAAGAGCGAATCAGTAGTTGCAGAAAGTTCTGGAGATGTCAAAGTAAGAGTAGGAATTCATGACATAGAAATTAAAAATGTCTTATATGTCCCCGATTTAAAAATTAATTTATTATCAATCCGTAGGTTAGCAGATAATGGTCTCGTAGTCATTTTTAAAAATAATAAAGTTTTAATAAAAAAGAATAATAAAGTTATTACATATGGTTATCGAGAAGGTTCCTTATATAAAGTGAGATTTGTTTTAAACTCAACTGGAGAAGCGTATGTCAGTAAACAAAGAATAGATTGGCACAGAAGATTAGGTCACGTAAATTATGGTTCGCTAGCAATATTGAAGAATATGGGTCTCATTGATAATTTTGAAACGTTGGATGGAAACTGTGACATTTGCTTAAGAGGAACAATGACAAGATTACCTTATAGAAATAAAGCTCCGAAAACAAGAAGACCGTTAGAACTTATTCACAGCGATATATGTGGTCCGGTAAGTCCTGTTTCAATTGGTGGATATAAATACTTTGTTACATTTCTAGACGATTTTACACACTTTGTAATGGTTTTTGGCATAAAACATAAAAATGAAGTCTTTAAATTATTTCAAAAATATGTAGCGGAAGCTAAAACACATTTTAATAATATGAAAGTCAGTAGATTGAGATGCGATAATGGAACAGAATGTCAATAATGATTTTAGCAAATATTTGAAAGGAAAAGGTATAAAAATTGAGAAAACAATTCCATATACACCGCAAAATAATGGAAAAGCGGAAAGAATGAATCGAACATTAGTAGAAATGGCTCGTTGTTTATTAATTGATAGTGAAATGTCAAAATCATTTTAGATGGAATCAATTCAAACATCAGCATATATTTTAAATAGATTGCCTACAAATGAAAAGAAGATTCCCGCTCAAATATGGTTTGGATGTCAACCTGATTTAAAGAAAATAAAGGTTTTTGGCAGTACTGCATATTTACATGTCCCAGAAAATAAAAGAAGTAAATTAGATGACAAAGCAATCAAATGTAAATTAGTTGGCTACGTTGCAAACGGATATAAATTGTGGGACGGTAGAAAATTTATCACAGGAAGAGATGTAATATTTGATGAGATAAAACAACTTCCTCATTACTATCATACAATTAATTTAGAAGATGATAATGCAGACGAAGAAAATTGTACCGAAGAAAAGTCAGCTGAACAAACATTACAAAATAATGATGAAATTATTGAATTGGAAGATGTATCTCAAAATAATTCGAATAAGAGGAAATTAACTAAACCAAAATGGATGGAAGATTATGTTTTGGCACTTTTAGCAGATGTAGAAAATGTACCACGGGATTATCATTCGATATTAGAAAGAAAAGATAAGCAAAAATGGATAGAAGCAATGGAAGTAGAAATAAAAGCATTAAATAGAAACAAAACTTGGACAGATGCTGAAAACGTGAGTAAGAAACCAATTTCTTGTAAATGGGTATTTGCGAAGAAACTTGGTGTGGATGGTAAAGAAATATATAAAGCAAGATTGGTTGCAAGAGGATTTAGTCAACAATATGGTATAGATTATGAAGATACTTATGCTCCAGTAGTTAGTACAACAGTAATACGTATAATGCTTGGAATTGCAAATTCGAAAAACTGGGAAATACAACATTTAGATGTGAAGACTGCTTTCTTAAATGGTAAATTACAAGAAGAAATTTATATAGAATTACCTGAAGGACCTTTTAAAGAAAATAATAATATAAAAAGATTAAACAGATCATTATATGGTTTAAAACAAAGTTCGAGATGTTGGAATAATGAATTTACTAATTTTGTCTTGTCAATAGGATTTACAAGATCGAGATACGATGAAAGTGTATATTTTAACACAAATATTAATAATTATATAATTTTATATGTGGATGATATTTTACTCATTGGAAATGAAGTACAGAAATTAAAAGAAAAATTAATGAATAGATTTGAAATGAAAGAACTTGGAGATGTAAATATATTTATTGGAATGGAAATAGAACGAGATAGAGAGAAGAAAATTTTGAAGATTCACCAAACAAAATATATAGAGAAATTGATAAATAAATATTGTGAAAGTGAAGAGAGAAATATCAAAACTCCAATGGAAAAAGGACTTGTACTGAAGAAAGGAGAGCAAAGTGGAGAAGGAGTAGAAAATGAATACAGGCAATTATTAGGAGCTTTGATGTATGTCGCGTTAAATACAAGACCTGATATTTGTTTTTCTACGAATTATCTAAGTCGATACCAAATAAATGCAACGAAAGAAAATATGAAATATTTAAGAAGAGTACTTCGATATTTGAAAACAACTAAAAACTTAAAATTGGAATTTCTGGAAGGACAAAACGTCGAAGCCTATTGCGATGCAGATTGGGCAAATGATGTAGAGCAGGGGTGAGCAACCTTTTTAATCAACGGGCCAATTTAAATTTTAAAATTTTTTGGCGGGCCGCACATAAAATAACACTTATTAATAATTTTCAAAACTTTATTTATAATAAACATTAGAATAAAAAAATATAAAATTTTAAAAAAGTAAAGATTTCATATACAAATTTTAATTCAAAATAAAAACAAACAAGAAAAGAACAGAAAAACGAATTTACTTAAAAAATTTAATGAGAAATTTGGCACTGTTTTTTCGATACAAGCTGATCAATATCAGCCGGAATTGATGAGGTAGCTACACGTACGCAGCTTTCTAATCGTGCATCACTCAGTCTTGATCGGTGGTCATTTTTGATTAATTTCATGGTTGAAAATAATTGTTCGCAAACATACGTACTTCCGAACAGGGACATCATTTGCTTTGCATTTTTCGTCAAAAGCGGAAATTTCTCAGGGCTCACATAAGATTTATAAAAATTTTCGATGTTTACTGAGAAAAATACATTTTTTAAATCGGTATTATTCTGCATGTCAATCACTTCCATTTGAAAGTCTTCGGGAACTGTATCCACATCGATATTAAATGGCGAAGAAAACATTTTCATGGAAACGGCTGTCTTCTCAGCTTTGAACATTTGGAATCGTAATTGAAATTCGTTGATTAAAATGTCTATATATTGTGCGTATTTTTGAGAAGTAGTAACGTTTTCTTTTTCTAAATGTGGAAAGTGAGACACATTATTCTGCAAAAGATGCTGTTTCCACAATTTTAATTTGCGCTCAAAGCCCTGAATTTTATCATACAAATTGTGAATAAACTGTCCTTTGCCTTGAAGTTCCACATTAAGATCATTGAGATGCTGAGTCATGTCGATAAGAAACCCAAAATCGCACATCCATTCTTTATTACCAAAATGAGGAAAGGCATATCCCTTCATATCCAAGAACAATTGTATTTCGCTTTTTAAGTTGTATACTCTTTTTAGCATTGCACCTCTACTAAGCCAACGTACTTCGGTATTAAAAACCACGTCGCCATATTCAGTTTCTAAATCTTTCAGGAATTCTTTAAATTCACGGTGATTTAACGCGCGCGACTTTATAAAATTGATTAGTTTAATTATTGGTACTGTGACATTTGGCAAACTCAATCTTTTCGCACACAAATTTTCCTGGTGAATTATGCAGTGGTTAACGAATATTTCCCTTCCTGTGACCTTCTTAATGTCTTGAAATAGCCTTCCCGATACTCCTACATCCATGCTTGACATTGCTCGTGCTCCATCTGTCGATATACCAATAATCTTTTCTAATAAAATTGAAAAATTTTCCAACACAGACTTTAGTTCATCGTACACGTCTTTGCCGGTTGTAGTCCCTTGCATTGGAATCAGTGAACACAATTCTTCGGTAATATTAAATTTGGTGTCAATACCACGTAAAAATATAGCCAGTTGTGCTGTATCGCTAATATCGCAACTCTCATCAAGTGCCAAAGAACAGTATTCGAATTTTGCAATGCGTTCACGAAGCGTTGTTGCTATGTTCTCGGACAAGTCTTCAATTCTCCTTGCAATGGTGAATCTTGATAAACTAATGTTTGAAATAATATTTATTTTATCAGGAAATGCTATTTCTGCAACAGCAGTCAGACATTCTTTTATCATCTCTCCATCCGCAAAGGGTTTAATTTTTTTTGCCAGTATTTGACTGACAACAAAACTAGCCTTTACTGCCGTATTTGATAAAATAGCTTGATTTTTAAAAATAGCCTGTTGTTTTCCCAAATTCTTCTCCATTTGATTAAACTTATCTATCCGGAGTTGTTCTGTCAAGTTTTTATATTGTTGTTCATGTTTTGTATCGTAATGCCTTTTTATGTTATATTCTTTTAATGTCGACACAGTCTCTGAGCATATTAAGCATACAGCTTTATCTTTGACGAAAGTAAAAAAATAATCAAATTTCCACTTTTCTTGGAAATGCCTGTGCTCATCCGCAACCTTCCGTTTTTTTGTTTGCTTTTTCGACATGCTGTTATGGAATAAAAATTTGAAAGTTAAAATTAATTGTACGAAAACTTAATTTTGAATAAAAAAAGTCTAATATTACCTTTTTGACAATAATATTGCACTCACGCCTTTCAAGAAACACAAGAATTGCTAAAATTGCTAGTTAACAGCTTACCAGTCTGACTGATTGTGTGACAAAAGCAAACACAAACAAGCACAGACGCGGCGCGTTCGTATTGCATGTTTCTCGTCACAAAAAATCGCGCAGACGCGGCGCGTTCGTATTGCATGTTTGAACAAGTCGCCGACAAGTGAGTAACTCGTCACAAAAAAAATTTTCGGTTTAGTATGTACTACCATTTTATTATAATTAATTTTATAACAATATATTGATGGGAGAAAGTCGATAAAATAAATTCAATTTTAGAAATGCTTGGCGGGCCGCGTGTTGCTCATCCCTGATGTAGAGGACAGGAAATCTGTAACAGGATATTGTTTAAAAGCATTCGGTGGAACTGTAGCATGGGCTACAAGAAAACAAAATACAGTGACACTATCCAGTACAGAAGCCGAATATACAGCTCTTTCTTTGGTAGCATGTCAGTGTAAATGGATAAATGGATTTTTAAAGGAGATTGGCATAAATAAGGAAAAGGATGAAATTACAATATTCGAAGATAATAATGGAGCAATATCTATTGCAAATGGGACAGGAAATCAAAAACGTACAAAACACATAGACGTCAAATATCATTTTATAAAGGAATTAATTAATACAGGATACGTAGAAGTAAAATATATTGCCAGTGAGAATAATCCAGCTGATTTATTTACAAAAGCTTTAGACAGGAATTTATTTGAAAGACATCGAGATGCTATTGCTTTGAAATTTTGATTATACAATTTAAACTTTGTTATATTTGTTATTTAATTTTTCTTTTCTGTTTATAGCACATTTACAGTTTAAATTGCAGGGGAGTGTTGAGAGTCACAGCTATTCCGATATATATTTATTATGTGTTGCCATGTTATTTGTAGTTATGTGTTGTCATGAAAATGAGTTGTTGTTTATATAAAAATAAAAATATATGTTTGACATTTTTACACTTGTATTAATTTTCTGTTATATTAATTAGTTTCTCTTATATAGAAGATTCTACATGATGAATTATCAACAACAATCAATTTAAATTTAGATTATATAACTGATAAAGATAACTCTCTTAAAGATAAGTCATTAAACTCTCAAGATGGAGATATTGAAATAATCAGTGAAGTATCAGAAACAGAAGAACAGAATCATTTATCAGATATAGAAGATGAAGGAAATGCCATATCTACCACAGAAGCAAGTGATAATAACGAATTAATTATTGAAGATGAAAATACAATGACAAAAGAAGAAAGACCTAAGAGAGAAAGCAAACTTCCAAAGAAATATGACGATTTCTATATCTATAGCAACTACTGAAACACCCAAGACTTATGAAGATGCTATGAAAACTGATGAAAGACCAGAATAGAAGAAAGCCATGGATAAGGAAATACAATGCATGAATTCACATAAAGTGTGGGAGCTAGTACCGAGACCAAAAAATAAAAAAATCATCAGAAGCAAATGGGTTTATAAAGTTAAACATGATAAAAATGGAAAAATCTTCAAGGCAAAATTAGTGGCACTCGGATTTGGTCAAAAATAAGGAATTGATTTTGAAGAAAATTTTAGTCCAGTGATAAAATGGGACTCATTTCGAATTCTTATAGCATTAGCCGCCCAAAAGAATTATGTAATCAAACACTTTGACGTGAATACAGCATATTTGAATGCTGATCTAAATGAAACAATTTATGGAACAACCACCGGGTTATGTTAATGATTCAGAGGAAGTGTGTTTCTTGAAGAAAAGTATCTATGGATTACCACAATCAGGAAGGTGCTGATATTTCAAATTCAAAGAAATTTTGGAGGAAGCAGGACTACATCCATCGCAGTCATATCCCTGCACATACGTGAAGAGAGAAGGAAACTCAAATTTATACTGTGGAGAATATAATTCCTTAGTCACGTGACATGTTTTCCGCCAATCAACATTCAGAATCTCCCTAGCTACGCGTTTATCACAGCCAGCGATGATAAAAAACAAGGAAATAAACACCGTATTTATAGTCGTTACTAAGGGATTTGTTTTCTTTATTTATGACATTGACAGTTAATTTTGAGTATAAAAATAAATAATAACAATAATTCAAACTCCGAAATATTAAATAAAACACGTAAGTACCATGTTTTAATACAATATGAATATGTATATCAAAAGTTAGGTTAGGTTAGATTGCAAAAATTCATTATATTCTCTCATTAAATATAAGCTCGTGATTCGAAGATATTGCTCGTGAAACCGGAGCAGCACATTTCAACACGTCCTTCGGACTCGTGAAATCTGCAGCTCGGTTTCACTCGAGAATATCATCGATGATAATCATATCACTTGTTATATTACGTATGAATATATGTTGACGATTTTTTGATTATAGCTGATTCGGAAGACACCATACGAGATTTCACCAGTATTTTGGAAAGGAGCATAAGTTTTAAGGAAACAACAAAATCAAATATGTTTCTCAGCATAGAAATAGGAAGAAATAGTAATAACATCACATTGAGTCAAAAGGAATACGTAAGGAATATTTTGAACAAATACAATATGGGAAACTGCAAGCCTGTAAAAACACCTGGTGCAATAGGTGAAAAACTTAATATCTACGAACAATCAAACAAATTCCCTATAAAAGACTATCAAGAAGTTATTGGTTCACTGATGTATCTAGCTGTTGGAACCCGCCCAGACATTTCATTTGCAGTCAGTAACCTATCCCAATACTGCAAAGATCCGCGATATATGCACTGGATAGACATAAAAAGGGTCCTAAGGTATTTAAAAGGAACAGAGGACTATGGTTTATTATTTAAGAAATCTGGTAAACAAATCAACATTACATCAGATGCAAGTTGGAGTACAACATATGATGCAAAGTCATTTGGTGGATATATCATCCAATACGGAGATTCCTTAATAAGCTGGAAAAGTAGCAAACAGAGACTTGTCGCGTTATCAACAATGGAAGCAGAATTAATATCTGCTTGCGATGCCATTTATTGCGGAATATGGGTCAAGTCATTATTAGAAGATATAATCGAAGAAGAACCTGATAAAATGATTATCAACACAGATTGACAAGCACTTATAAGTTGGACTAAAAATCACAAAGTTAGCGTTCGTACCAGACATATCAATCGCAAGTATTATTTCATCAAAGATGAACTGGAAAAAGTTTATCTTACTATGCAATATAAAAACACCAAAGATCTTGAAGCAGATATGATGACAAAGAATTTAACTTCAGAGACTTTATGGAAACATACGAAAAATTTGAACTTAAACCATTACATGTAAAGAAGAAAAATGACCACAAAGAAATGGGGGGATTTAATGAAATGATTCTGATTCTTTCTGATCATTTTACCTTAAAAAGTAGTATTTGTTTATGTCATGTTCGTTGCCAGGTTTTTTTCGTCGACACAAGAGAATGACAGTTAATTAAAAATATAATATGAAATGTACAGTAAAATCTTTGAAAGATGTCCGATCAAGGTTATCTACGAATTTTATGAATTCAGATTTTTTCAGTTGAAAGTATTATCAACAACGAGCATCGTTTTAAAGTGGAATGTCCTAACTTACTCGAAACAATATGAATTTTTGAAAGACAAGCGTGTTATATCCATCCTTATCGCACACGCTTAAAGCCTTTGTAAAGCAGGGGGATAAATGTATGCCAATTTGTTAATTTGTTCATGATACAGTTGACCCTGATCGGACATCTTTCAAAAATTTTACTGTGTGTGTTTTGCAATAAATATATTATTAAAATAAGTACGCCTCTATTTAACAAAAACTATTATAATTATTCATCTCCGTGCTCACTAGCGCTCGCCTCGGCGTAGAAACAAATTAAACGGGGGGTATCATTTCATCTTAATAAACCGAATATACCAATATTAATTGTAGATAATGATTATACCGACCGAGTTTTTACATTTAATTAACGCTTCCATGCATTAGATGGCGCCCTTGATGTGGTTCTGATGCTTAACACGTACGTTTCTTACCTAAAATAGTGTATATGGTCTATGCACTTCTCTAAAACACCTACACGTTTAAAAACAAACAATGCTCAATGACAGATGACAGTAACAACCTTGTTACTTCAAACTGACAAGGGTCACAATGGGCGCATTCAGCAGATTTCTGTGGTCGTTGAACACCTGACCGAACGGTCACCGACCAAGGAGGTTTCTGCTGAATGTACTGTTCACATTCAATCATTCAATCTGATTCTCGTGATTCAAACGTCAAATAGTCATAACCTTAATTTTATTCTCAAGTTATAATAACTTTTGTTGTCATTATAGTAAGTAAATTGATTGAAAAGTTAAAAAACTACAACTTTTATCAAATTCTTAAAATTTTCTTGTATTGCAATTTTTTAATATGTGTTAACAAATAGCATAAATAGTATATTTTCGGTGCTTTACATGTGAATAAATTGTTATTTTGTTATACTCCAGGGATAATGGATGACAAAACTGGATTATTTCTATTAGCAGAAAAAAATCAGTGAATTTAAATATCGCGCGCGTAAACAAGTGACGAGGAACATTTGACCGTACTTTTTCTGCGGTCAGCTCGGTGACCGTTCACAGAACGGTCACTAGTGAACAATGGGCGCATTCAGCAGGCATGTGGTCGCTGAACATGTTCATCATTTTCTGCTAAATGCGCTGGTCACTAGAAACCGGTCACTGAGCGGTCACCTACCAGCTGACCGTAAAAATAGTACGGTCAGATGTTCCTGGTCAGTTGTTCACACGCGCTAATGCGAATCTTATTTTCTTAATATGGCTTACAAAAAAGATTATATTGTCAATAATTATATATATATATATATATATATATATATATATATATATATATATATATATATATATATATATATATATACTTATTTTAATAATATATTTATTGCAAAACACACACAGTAAAATTTTTGAAAGATGTCCGATCAGGGTCAACTGTATCATGAACGAATTAACAAATTGGCATACATTTATCCCCCTCCTTTACAAAGGCTTTAAGCGTGTGCGATAAGGATGGAAATACACGCTTGTCTTTCAAAAATTGATATTGTTTCGACTAAGTTAGGACATTCCACTTTAAAACGATGCTCGTTGTTGATAATACTTTCGCTGTAACGTAAGTTTATTTATTAATTCAGATATATTACCTTGATTCATAGCCGTACGAATAACGTTATTTTCTGCCAGTGTCACTGGCAATGACATTGTATCAGTATCTTATTTTTCACATATTTGGTTTTACATTTGCTAATAAACTTACCAGTTGATTTATTTTTGAATTTTGAATGCTGTTATTATAACATATATTTTTATAATAATAAAATAACAGTAGTATCTTATGTACCCTCACAAAAACTAAGAAAACGACACTACTGAATTTATCAGAATGGGCGGAGCAAAAATCTGAATTCATACAATTCGTAGATAACCTTGATCGGACATCTTTCAAAGATTTTACTGTACATTTCATATTATATTTTTAGTTAACTGTCATTCTCTTGTGTCGACGAAAAAAAACT
This sequence comes from Harpalus rufipes, assembly GCA_951394225.1. NCBI lineage: Eukaryota > Metazoa > Arthropoda > Insecta > Coleoptera > Carabidae > Harpalus > Harpalus rufipes. Next base: position 26,729,557 of record OX596281.1, on the reverse strand, counting down.
GGCAACGAACATGACATAAACAAATACTACTTTTTAAGGTAAAATGATCAGAAAGAATCAGAATCATTTCATTAAATCCCCCCATTTCTTTGTGGTCATTTTTCTTCTTTACGTGTAATGGTTTAAGTTCAAATTTTTCGTATGTTTCCATAAAGTCTCTGAAGTTAAATTCTTTGTCATCATATCTGCTTCAAGATCTTTGGTGTTTTTATATTGCATAGTAAGATAAACTTTTTCCAGTTCATCTTTGATGAAATAATACTTGCGATTGATATGTCTGGTACGAACGCTAACTTTGTGATTTTTAGTCCAACTTATAAGTGCTTGTCAATCTGTGTTGATAATCATTTTATCAGGTTCTTCTTCGATTATATCTTCTAATAATGACTTGACCCATATTCCGCAATAAATGGCATCGCAAGCAGATATTAATTCTGCTTCCATTGTTGATAACGCGACAAGTCTCTGTTTGCTACTTTTCCAGCTTATTAAGGAATCTCCGTATTGGATGATATATCTGTGGCGGATCAAGTATTCAATATATTTAGTAAGTTATCCGCCACGTTACCCTCGCCCATTGTTGATCAGCTGTTCCGAGGTTACCTAGGAACAGCTGACAACCAAAACATCATTAATTTTGTATTCATTGTCCAAGACAGTCAAAATTATTTAATAAAATTATATTTACTATATTTGTTTATACAATTTAATTTCAAAAAGTTTATTTTACACATTGTAACGATTGGGATTATCAATCAAAGATAATCCGTTTCGCTACAAATTGGTGACCCCGAGAAGGGATCCGCCCTTCTTTTCAATACTCGTTATACTCTACCTTCTCAAATTCTACGTCAAATGCAACAACTCATTGCAGATAAATCTATTGACAACACCATCCTTGAAGAACTATTTCTACAAAAACTACCTCATCATGTACAGGTAATGCTGACAACATCATCTGTCAGTCTCGAGGAAAAAGCTGACATAGCAGACAAAATCATGGAAATTTCAAGACAATCCATCGCAACAGTGACTTCACGGGTGGATGAGCTACAAGAAATTAAGAAAGATATACAAGAACTCAAGAAAGTCATTACAAAATTACCAATGACACCGCGAAGAACAGAACGTCAAGATACAAGTTCTCCTAGCCCATACTGCTGGTATCATCTGACATTTGGCAATAAAGCCAAAAAATGCGTGGCCCCATGCAAATGGACTACCAACAAACCAACAAAAGAGGCCGGTTTTACAACCAAATATCCACTGCTTCCTACCCCTAATACTAACGTCATTTTCAGTGTTAGCAATTCTTCACCTTCCCTCCTGTTCCACGTTTCTGATGCGATATCCGGACGAAAATTCTTGGTGGATACGGGCGCGGAGGTAAGTATAATTACCCCAAACACTACACATCATCATCTAAAACAAAAATTAACCCTACAAGCCATCAATCACTCCAATATAGCTACATTCGGAAGCACTACACTAACATTAGACTTAGGATTACAAAAAACATTTACCTGGAAATTCATTATAGCCAACGTCAAATATTCAATATTAGGTGCAGATTTTATCCATCATTTTAATCTCAGTATTGATTTACGTAATAAACGTCTAACAGACAATTCTAAATTATCTTTTGTTCCTATTTGTAATTTATCTACAAATATTCAAAACACAAACAAATACGAGAGATTGCTCTCTAACTTTCCAAGTTTGACAGATCCTTTCAAAGTAAAACGTCAAATTAAACACAAGGTGACCCATCAAATTCTGACAGATGGCTCACCTGTTTTCTCAAAGCCTCGCCGATTACCACCCGAACGTCTAAATTTCGCAAAAAATGAATTCCATAAATTAATAGACATGGGAGTTATCAGGCCATCCACCAGCAACTGGTCATCACCACTGCACCTTGTACAAAAACCACCCCCGGACTTATTTAGACTTTGCGGAGACTTTCGAGCGTTAAACAACATAACACTACCAGACAGATATCCTTTACCCCATATTCAAGACTTCGTGATAAACGTACAAGATAAAACAATTTTTTCAAAAATAGATTTAACAAAAGCTTACCATCAAATTCCAATGCATAAAGACTCCATTGAAAAAACAGCTATAACAACACCTTTCGGCCTATACGAATATTTAGTCATGCCTTTTGGTCTTCGCAATGCTGCACAAACATTCCAACGTTTTATCGATGAGGTAACACGTGGTCTAGAATTCTGCTTTGCATACATTGATGACATACTCATTGCGAGTAACACACCAGAAGAACACGAAAAACATTTAAACACTCTCTTCAATAGACTCCAACTATACGGCATCATTATCAACCAAAACAAATGTCAATTTGGACAAAAAGAAATTGAATTTTTAGGACATCATATTTCGAAAAACAACATCACACCAGTACAAAAAAAATTGAATCCATTAAACACTTTCCAGAACCAAAAACTCAAAAATCACTAAGAGAATTCTTGGGTTTAATAAACTTTTATCACAGATTCATCCCAAATTGCTCAATTATCGCACAACCCTTAAATCAACTAATAGACAACAAAAAGACTAACTCCAGCACCTTAAATTTAGATCAAACAGCTAAACAAGCATTCAAAAACTTAAAAAATGCATTAATCAATTACACAACCTTAACAATCCCTAAACAACACGCAATGACCAACATAATGGTCGATGCATCAGACAACGGAGTCGGCGCCGTATTACAACAATACTACGACAACACATGGCACCCTATTGCCTTCTTTTCAACAAGTTTTACACCCACCGAAAAGAAATATAGTACCTTTGGTAGAGAACTATTAGCAATATATCTAACTATAAAAAAATTTAGATATTTCCTAGAAGGAAGACCATTTCATATAATAACAGATCATAAACCCCTAACTTACGCCCTACATAAAAATTCTGACACATATTGTCCGAGAGAGATACGTCAAATGGACTATATTCTACAATTCACAAACGACATACGCCACATCAACGGTAAAAACAATCCAGTAGCCGACGCTCTATCAAGAAATACAATAAACAATATAAATCAAACTACAACAATAGATTACGAATCTATTGCCAAAGATCAAACAAATGATACAGAATTGCACACACTCAAAAATTCAAATACAAATAACCTCTTATTCAAAAATTTCGAACTTCCCAACTCCAAAATACTCATTTGTTGCGACACGTCGACCGGCAGACCACGACCTTACATTACCTCTAAATTTCGCAAAGACATATTTGCAAAATTCCACTGCCTCACACATCCCGGCATAAATGCGACAAAAAAACTCATTGCTACCAAATTTATATGGCCAAACATGAACACTAACTTACGAGACTGGACAAAAACTTGTGTAACGTGCCAAAAATGCAAAGTTACTAGACACACTAAAGCACCTTTAGGCAAATTTGACACTCCGTCAAAAAGATTTGACATGATACACATAGATTTGGTAGGCCCTCTACCAACCTCAAATAATCACTCATACTTACTAACATGCATCGATCGCTTCACCAGGTGGCCAGAGGTAATTCCCTTGAAAGACACGAAAATCGAAACAGTAGCTCGCGCATTTATAACCGGCTGGGTATCAAGATTTGGGGTACCATCCACTATTACAACGGATCGAGGCTCACAGTTCCAATCATCATTTTTTAAACATTTAACTTCACTATTAGGCTCAAAACACATCAGTACAACAGCTTATTATCCGGAATCCAATGGTATGATAGAACGATTCCATAGACAACTAAAATCCGCATTAAAATCCTGCTACAATGCCAAGGATTGGTTCGACAACATTCCAATAATATTATTAGGAATACGAACAACATACAAAGAACCACTCAATGGTACAGCAGCGGAAATGGTCTATGGAACAAATATAACATTACCAGGAGAATTTAAAGATAAAGCGTACAATACAACAAAAGATAAATTAGACTTTCCAACCTACCTAACTAAACTAAAACTGAATATGAAAAACCTTCCAGTGCCAACAACAAACTATTTACAACAAAAACAAAACGCATACATAAATCCAGACCTATTCAAAACAGAATATGCATTCATACGACATGACGCAATCAAAACACCCCTCCAACAAAGTTACGATGGCCCATACAAAATAATCAATAGACATAACAATTATTTCACTTTGGAAATAAACAAAAAACCACAAACCGTTTCAATAAACAGACTAAAACCAGCATACATCTTACCCTAACGGGTTTAAAACTCCTCCATGCCCACACGCACCAGAACCGTGGAACAGAAGAGGAACCATTGTTAATTATAGATATTAAGAATTATGTATATCGTTTCTCTGGGTAGGGGGTAATGTGGCGGATCAAGTATTCAATATATTTAGTAAGTTATCCGCCACGTTACCCTCGCCCATTGTTGATCAGCTGTTCCGAGGTTACCTAGGAACAGCTGACAACCAAAACATCATTAATTTTGTATTCATTGTCCAAGACAGTCAAAATTATTTAATAAAATTATATTTACTATATTTGTTTATACAATTTAATTTCAAAAAGTTTATTTTACACATTGTAACGATTGGGATTATCAATCAAAGATAATCCGTTTCGCTACATTTCCACCAAATGACTTTGCATCATATGTTGTACTCCAATTTGCATCTGATGTAATGTTGATTTGTTTACCAGATTTCTTAAATAATAAACCATAGTGCTCTGTTCCTTTTTATTGAAGATATCAAAATAAATGTTCGTTGACATTAGGAAGAATTGACATGTCAAGATATGTCAATTAATTATGTCAATAATTGTTTTGTTTTAAAAATGTAAAAATTAAGGTAGCTGAAAAAAAAAGATAGAGTTGACAATTTTTTCAATGTAAATAGAATTATCATAAATCGTTTTTTCAATAAAAATACTAATTTGTGTTGTACTATTTATTTGTGGTGTTTTTACTATCCAAATCACTGTAACTTCAAAAGGTTATGGGCCCAGGGCGATTTTAGTTGGGTAGAGAAACATAAATAATAACAGAGTACTTCGTCAGTATTGAAAAGAACTGCGATGGATTTTAAAGTTTCTATTGAAAAATTTGAGGGTGCAGCAGACTGGTCAAAATGGAAGAGACAAGTAGAGTTGTTGCTGCGTCATCACGATGTGCTTGATTTGGTTACTGGTGATCAAGTACAACCTGAAAAACCACAAGATGGAGCTGGTGAAGCTGCTGTGAATACCTACAGAAACTTCTTGAAAAATGATGCATTGGCACAGCTAATTTTAGTAGGAAGTATGAATAACGCAAATGTGGAATTAACAACTACATGCAATACAGCAAAGAAAATCTGGGACAAACTGCTTGATATGAGTAATAACACCAGAGATTAACCAGAAATTAAATAGGTTTTATTAAACTTAAAATGATTACATATTTTAGAATATGTCAAACAAATATAAAATTAACATGTCAACGTTATCATGGAAACACTAATCATGTTGTCACGTTGGAAACATATATCACATTCTTCCGGGCTAATATAAAATATAATCATTTAAATATTTTGGTCGTTGGATTATTCTTCCAGAACGTCTTGGCTCTATAGTTAATTCCTGGGGTGGAATGGAAGGTGTAGGTGGTAAAGTATTAGGAGAAAGCATTTCCGATGGGGACGAGGTAGAGGTTTCGAGGACCGGCTGTGATGATTCAGGGATGATAGGGGTTTCGAGGATCGGAAGTGGTGATACTACTGGCAAATTTTTATCTGAGGATAGCTCTTTAAAATTTTCAGGTGCAGGGGCTAAATGTCTGTTTGATACTGTCATTTCTCTCCCATCAGGAAATCTTACAAACGAATACGCCGGATTAGATTCAATGAGTTCTACTTCCTCCACAATGGGATCATACTTACTTGCTCGTCTATGTCTTTTTAATAATATTTTCCCAGGTTGAAGCCAAGTTGGTAGAGAAAGTCCGTTAGAAGAGCGTCGTGAATGGTTGAACATTCTTTCATGAGGTGTAGTATTTGTTGCTGTACATAAGAGTGATCGAATACTGTGAAGTGATTGAGTCAGCACTGTCTCCCATTGCGTGATTTGTAGATTTTTAGTTTTTAGAGCAAGCTTAATGGTTTGCCAGAGTGTTCCATTCAACCTTTCGACTTGTCCGTTACATTGGGGATTATATGGAGCCGAGTGACTGGTAGCAATACCCATATTATTAAGGAAAGTTTTTAAATCAGATGAAATGAAAGAGGTTCCCCTGTCAGAATGAATATAAGCAGGCATTCCGAAGATTGAAAATAAATGAGTCAGATGTTTCTTCACTGTTTCAGTACTGAGGTCGGGGCAAGGATAAGCAAAAGGAAATCTTGAATATTCATCTATTACTGTTAATAAATAACGATTTCTTGTTGCGCTTGGCAGTGGTCCTTTAAAATCTATTGCAAGTCTTTTAAAAGGGGATGTAGCTTTTATAAGTGTTCCTTGCTGTCGAATGAATCTGGGCTTTATTTCAGCACAGGAGGAACAAGAGGTGATAACGCGTTTAATGTCATCAATTGAGTACGGTAGATTCTTTGTTTTTATCCAATGTGCCATTCGAGTGACGCCAGGGTGGCAAAGAGATTGATGAAGTTGAAGGAGCTTAGATAAAGAGTGTTTCTGACTTGGTAATGTAGCATTACAAGAAGTTCTTGTCAGCGTATCAGCCACAATATTCTCTTTTCCTGGACGGTATATAATTTCAAAATAGTAATTCGACAGTTCGAGTCGCCAGCGTTCTATTTTATCATTTTTAATCTTTGAAGAATGTTGCTGATTAAACATAAACGAAACAGATTTCTGATCCGTTAATAATTTAAAAGGACGCCCAATAAGAAATTGTCGCCACTTTCTTAGACATTCTACGATAGCGTACGCTTCTTTCTCTACTACTGAATGTTTGCGTTCACTATCAGATAAAGACCTTGAAAAGAAAGCTACAGGTCTGCCTTCTTGTGAGAGTGTATCTGCGATTGAATGATCAGATGCATCTGTCTCTACAGTAAAAGGTATTTTATCGTCAATTGCATTGATAGTAGATTTTACTATTTCCTTTTTAATGTTTTCGAAGCACTTTATAGCATTTTCGGACAATGGAAAAGATTCTGTTTGTGTGAGGAATTTTATTTGTTCAGAAAATTTTGGCAACCACTTAGAATAATGAGCAAACATACCTATTATTCGGCGTAATGAAGCTGAATCTGTCGGTGGATTGAGGTTTAAAAGGGGTTTCAAGCGGTCTGGATCAGGTCTAATTATCCTGTTAGCAATATTATATCCTAGGAGATTGATTTCTGTTATTGAGAATTCACTCTTTTCCTTATTAATTGTGAGATTGTACTTTTCAGATACTTGTAAAAATTTTGATAATTTTTGGTCATGATCGTCTTGATTCAGTCCGCATACTGTAATATCATCGAGATAAGCATATACTCCTTCTAATTTTTCTTTTCTTATGATATCATCAATAACTCTTTGAAAACAAGCAACCCCATTTGTCACGCCGAATGGAATCCTCCGAAATTGAAATAAATTTCCACAAGCTTCAAAAGCAGTGTATGATTTTTCATGTAAAGGAATAGGTATTTGGTGATATGCACTTTTTAAATCAATTTTACTAAATATTTTATGCTTCGAAACTTTTGAAATTAAATTTTCTATAGAAGGAAGTGGATAGGCGTCAAGTAAAGTATATCGATTTATAGTACGTGAGTAGTCAATTACCATTCTTCTTTTGTGGTTTTGGTTACGCGTGACGAGAACCTATGCTCTCCAAGGAGAGTTACTTTCTTCTATTATTCCATCTGCTAGGAGTTTTCTTATTTCCATTTCGATGAATTTCTCGTCTTCATACGAATATTTTCGAGATTTAACTGCGATAGGCTTGCAGTTTGGTAGTAGATTAGCAAACAATCGTGGTGGATTTACTTTAGCTTCACCGAAGGTACTACATAGAATAAGAGGCGATCTCGATCCTCCGAAACGTACTTCTAATGAAGAATGTTCTCTCAGAATATCATGCCCAATTATAACATCTGCGCAGAGATCTTTTAACACTAGGAGCTTTGCTTCAATTTTATGACCTTGTATTTCCATAATAACGGAGCAGAAACTGTTAACTTGCGAAGATAATGAAGAAGTAGCCATTGCCACAGCTTGTAAATAAGGCTTTTGCTTCAGGTAAAGTTTGTTAGCTACATAACTGTCTATAAAACTGGAAGTACTTCCTGTATCAATCAATGCCTGTAACAGTTTTCCATTAATTATTATAGGTAAAATAGCATTTCTGAGGCCCGACGCACATAAGATAGTTGAAAGAGTGTGTGGTTCATCAGCGACATTCAATTCTTTCACCGAATCAGCTTCTTTGTATGTATTTGTAGCTGCACTCGTATTGTTGCGAAGCTTGCTGTTACACACTTTAGCGAAGTGTCCTCCCTTGCCACAATTCAAACACGTAGCCTGATACGCAGGACAATTACTTCGAGGATGTCTTCTATTGCCGCAGAAATAACATAGTTCTTTATTATTTTTCCTCTTTAATGTAGATGTAGATCCAACATTTATTTCATTAGAAATATTTCTATAGTTCTCACTGTGAATATGAGCCATTTCTAGAGCACGTGCCTTGCTATAAGCATCTGCTAAACTCAGAGTATCATTTTCTAATAACCTTTGCCGTATTTCTGATGAAGTTATTCCAGCAATAAAGGCGTCTCTGATAAAATATTCACGATTTTCTTCAGCTGTAACAGATTTAAACTGGCAGTCTTTAGATAAGATTTCTAGAGTTTGAATATATGTGTCAATAGTTTCACCAGCTTGTTGTGTTCTTTTAGCAAGTCTATGTCTTGCAAATATTTCATTACTTGGTTTTATGTAGATTTTATCTAATTTTGAAATAGCCGAAGTATACTCTGCACAATCTTCAATATGACTGTATATTTCAGGTGAAAGAAAATTGACAAGGAGCTCATATTTCAAGGATTCATCAAGAGGAGGTTGATCGGCGTTTCTACTTCTTTCGATTTCTTTTAGGAAATTTTTAAACGTTTTTTTCCAATGTATCCATTGAGGAGATGAACTATCAGAACAAGGTGTCGGAATAATATCAAATCGTTCGTCCCGCAAATATCTTTCCATTTATATTATTTTAAGTTTAATAAATTGATATGAGTAATAACACCAGAGATTAACCAGAAATTAAATAGGTTTTATTAAACTTAAAATGATTACATATTTGTTGTATCTGTCAATTTAGGTTTTCCATGGTAACAATCAAAATAATAATAAATTGTAGATAAATGTCATAAAATGTAATGTATATTTCGTTCGAATTAAATAGTGTTAAAAAGATACTAAGGTTCTATTTCTGTAACAATTAGCGTATTCTAGTGATTAATCTTAGTCACAATCACAACAGTTTTGGCGACGAGGTAAACTGACATTATTATTTTTGATTCTGTCAATCTTATCAATAATATTTTTTTACAACTATCAAAATGGATTCTACACAACTACAAGCCTTATTAGAAAATATGAACAGGAATCAAAAGCAGCTTATTGACACACTATTGTCGTCAGTTAAATCTGAAAGTGGAGGTAAACAGGTGCAACAGCCGCAATCTATTATTAATGAAAAAGGAGAAATTCAAATATTACCGACAAAGGTTTGAAAATTATATTTCAATGAAAAATTTAAATCAAGATAAGAAAAAGAGCGCACAAATGTTACTAAACTCTATTGGAGCATCAAGTTACAACATTTTAGCATCATTAGTAGCACCAAAAGAACCAGCAGATCTCGATTATGTAGAACTTATAAATCAATTAGAAAAACATTTATCTCCAAAGAAGAGCCCGCTAGTATCTCAACATTATTTCTTGTCAACATATCAGAGTGAACATCAAACAATTGTAGAATATGTGGCTGTATTGCGTCGTGATATTGCTGATTGCGACTTTATGGTGACATGCGAATGTAAAAAAAATGTATCAGCGGCAGATATATTCCTCAGAGCACAATTTATTCGTGGGATAAAAGAATGTTGGATCAAAGAACAAATTCTCCAATCTGAAATAACCGACTTTAATGATATTGTAACAAAGGCAATTGCTCTCGAAGCATCAAAAATAGACAGTCTTGTATTATCAAAAACGCAGCCATCAAATATCTCCATTAACTCAATCCAGAAGATATCAAGAAATCAACAACAATCAAGAGGAGAAAAATACAAGTCAGATTATCGACAAGAAAATCAAAACAAGTATAAATTTAATCAATCAAATCAAAATCAACACTTCAGAACCAAATCAAAGGTACGCATAAATTATGAACATCTAGGAATCAATAATCTTTGTCTACGATGTGGAAGGAATAACCATATTTCAACAAATTGTCGAACATCATCAATGAATCTAAAATGTTCGTCATGTAATGCAACAGGACATATAGCAAAAGTATGTATCAAAACCCTTCTTAAAAATAAGCAAAACAATGCTAAAACATCAAATATCAAATCAACAAATCAAGTCAATATATACAAAAATCTTGGAGTTAATCGAATTGTCGACATATATGATCAACACATATCAAATATAGCGAAAGATACGAAAAAATACTTCACCTCTGTCAAGGTTGAAAATCAATATCAAAAATTCGAAGTCGACACAGGAGCAGGTTACACACTGATACCAGAAAACCAATTCAAAATTTTAAATTTAAATAAATCAATGAAACCAACAAATATTGCATTTCGCTCATACACGGAAAATATATTTTATCCTTTGGGGAAAGTTAGAGTGAAGGTCGAATATAAAGATCGAGTATCTCAAGAGGATATGTATGTCATTCCGAATGGATACGATCCTATTTTAGGAAGAGTATGGGTAAGGCACTTAAAAATAAATTTAGAGGAAATCGATCAAGAAAACTGGAACAAAATTAATGACAACCAAATTCTATCAATAAACGACGAAACTGAAATCGAAATTGCCTTTCCTGAAATTTATACACAAAAAGTTGGTTGTGTTCCAAATTTTGTAATCAAACTTCAACTTAGAGAAGGCGCGAAACCCAGATATACACCAGAACGAAATGTGCCATTTGCTCTTCGTGAAAAAGTAGAACAAGAATTAGATAATCTAGAAGCAGCAGGCATCATAACAAAATCAGTTACCAGTGACTGGGGATCACCGTTGGTAGTGATACCAAAAGGAGATGGAACAGTAAGACTTTGCGTAGATTATAAAGTTGGCGTAAATGACTCATTAATAAACGCAAATTATCCAATAAAGAAAATCGAAGAAGTAATAAACAGCTTACGTAATTCAAAATATTTTTGTCGACTGGATTTATTTAAAGCATACCTTCATTTTAAAGAGGATGAAGAAAGCAGTATTATACAAACAATATCTACACATCGAGGAACCTTTCGAATGAACAGATTAAGTTTTGGAATTAAAACGGCACCAGCTAAATTTAATCAAGCAATAGATCAAATTTTAAAAGGATTACGAAATACCATTGCGTATTTTGATGATATTATCGTACACGGAGAATCACTGGAAGATTGCAAAAGAAATCTTCTTGCATGTCTACAAAGATTACGTGAGTATGATTTACATTTAAATAAAAAGAAATGTACGTATTTTCAAACAAAAATTGACTATCTTGGCCACGAAATACAATACAACAAAATATCAAAATCACAATCGAAAGTAAAAGCAGTTATCGACATGCAACAACCAAAGAATGTTACAGAGTTACGTCGATTCTTGGGCATGGTCACATATTATTCTCGATTTTTACCAGATCTTTCAACCACTACCTACCCACTACGAAAATTGTTAAGAAAAAATCAGACATTTATTTGGTCAACTGAATGTGAAGCAGCTTTTATTAGACTCAAGAAAGAAATAGCTAGCGATCAAGTGGTAGTACCGTTCGATCCTAATCTACCAGTTGTATTATGTACCGATGCAAGTCCTACAGGAATTGCCGCCGTATTATCACATTCAATCAATAATGAAGAACGACCAATTGCATTTTCTTCGCGTTCATTATCTAATGCAGAACAGAATTATTCACAACTAGACCGTGAAGCTCTGGCAATCGTTTTTGGCGTAAATCATTTTTTTGACTACATTTATGGACGACGTTTCACACTATGGACTGATAATCAACCATTAACAAGAATTTTTAATCGAAAATCAAAATTGCCTAAAATGTCATCTTCTCGTCTTTTAAGATACGCCACTTTTCTAACAGGTTTCGACTACGATGTGAAATTTAAAAAAGGAATAGAAAATGAAAATATTGATTGTTTGTCAAGAGCACCACTAAAACAAAATAACATGTCTACCGACTTGATGATCAATGAAGAAGTAAATCAAGTATATACAACGACAGTGTTTGAAATATCAAGTCCAAATTTAACATCAGAACGGATTGTTGAAGAAACAAACAAAGATGAAATATTATCAAAATTAAAACAAGACCTACAATCTAGAACATTTGATAGTGAATACACCTTAAATAATAACATTTTATTTAAAGGAGATCGTATAGTCATTCCAAAAAGTCTTCAACCTGAAATATTGAATGATCTACATTCTATACATCTGGGCATAACAAAAATGAAACAATTGGCTAGACGATATTGTACCTGGAAAAATATCGACAAAGACATAGAAAAGTTAGTAAAATCATGTGAAACATGTTCATCTATTAAACATAATCCTATAAAGGCTCCTATTCATCATTGGGATCCTCCAACTAACAATTGGGACCGCATCCACATAGATTATGCGGGTCCATTCCAGGGGTTTTATTATTTTGTTCTAATAGACGCTAAATCTCGTTGGGCAGAAATTAAAGTACTAAAAGACGCTCCGAATTCAATAAATACGATTAATATATTAAATGAAATATTTTCAAGTCACGGATATCCACTTGCAATGGTATCGGACAACGCATCAATATTCACTAGCGAAATTTTTAAAAACTACTGCCAAATGAACGGAATTAAACAAAAGTTCATTGCACCAGGGCATCCAGCAACGAATGGGCTAGCTGAACGATATGTTCAAACACTAAAAGAACGATTAAAAACTATGAAAAATGAAAATATCTCTATCAATCAGAAAATATTAAAAATTCTACTCCGTTATCGAGCTACACCATTAGCTAACGGGAAATCACCAGCTGAAATGTATTTACATCGAACTATCCGTATCAAGTTAGATGCAATTCGTCCATATCACGAAAATAAATCGGATCAACCAAATCTACCACGTACACGTTCTCTTCAATTGGGGGAGAAAGTACAAACCCGTTTCTTCATTGATAATAAATATCTATGGAAGTTTGGAACAATCATTCGAAAGCTAGGGAAACTTCATTATATTATCAAACTAGATGAAGGGCGAACAATTAAACGTCATATAAACCAACTGCGGAAATCGGATGTTTATAATAAAACAGTTGCTTTCGAAGAATCAACCGTAAATATAGAACCAAATAAAAATCAAAATTACACGACTGAATTCGACCCACTGCAACATGAAACTTCAGCACCTAACAACCCTTTTGAAAATGAATTAGCTATCAACAATGATCAAGCACAGACTATCCCAGAAACTCAACTCCGAAGATCTGAACGTCAAAGAAGAATCCCTCAATATCTTCAGGATTATATTACAAACTTTTAAAAATACGTTCAATCAAGTGGGGGAGAATTGTTGTATCTGTCAATTTAGGTTTTCCATGGTAACAATCAAAATAATAATAAATTGTAGATAAATGTCATAAAATGTAATGTATATTTCGTTCAAATTAAATAGTGTTAAAAAGATACTAAGGTTCTATTTCTGTAACAATTAGCGTATTCTAGTGATTAATCTTAGTCACAATCACAACAATATTTTAGAATATGTCAAACAAATATAAAATTAACATGTCAACTTATCATGGAAACACTAATCATGTTGTCACGTTGGAAACATATATCACACTGCTGTCCATTTATGAACAAAGTTCAGGTCAACGCGTAGATCGGTTAATGGAGCAATTCTTTAGTAGCGAAAAGAATCCAGCGGAAGATATTGCTACCCAGATTGCTAGATTACAAAGAAACTTCTGCGAACTAAATAATGAACTCAAGAGATTAGTAAAGACAGAATTACCCGATCTTTTATTAATGAGTAGAATAATGTCAACATTGCCAGCTGAATATTTTGAATTTAAGAGCGTATGGGAATCTGTTCAAATCGAAGATCGTACAATTAACAAATTAACAGAACGTCTCCGATTAATAGAAATGCGTTTACCATCAAAAAGTGATGATATAACAGCATTAGTAGTAAATTCAAAGAAGACAGAACATAGAAAACCTGAAAAATTTAAGAAATTTATCAAAAAATGTTACAAATGTCATCAACCAGGGCACATTGCAAGATATTGTCCGAAGTTCAAATCATCTGATAGCGGTTCAAATTCGACGATTAACTCAAAGAAAGAGAAGAATCAAAATGGAGATGCATTTGTCTGTTCTTTTGATAAAATGTCTGAAGATACATAGTTGGCAGATTCAGGGGCTTCGGCGCATCATATGAAAAATTTCCTGTGCCAGTACAAATACAAGTAGGCAACAAAGAAATCATCCTGGGATATGGACGTGGTACAATAAATGTAGAAATGCTTATTGGCGGCAAGTGGCAAAGAAATCGTTCCTGATGTTAGAAGAAAATTATTTTCGATCAGTGAAACTTTGAAAAAAGGTTTTTACTTCAAGGCTGATAAACATAGGTGTTTATTTACGAAAAACAGTGTCATTAAATTGATAGGGAAAATAACATCAAAAGGACTATATGCCTTAGAAAGGCGGGTAAAAATACCACAAACTGCTGCTGAGATGAACTTAACATCAGTTCATGACACTTTGCAATTATGGCATGAGCGGTTATGCCATCAAAACAAACGTCATGTCAAAAATATCTTGAAGAGAAAAGGAATGGACGTTGATGTCACAGAAGAATTTTGCGAAGGCTGTCTATTTGGGAAACAGCATCGAGAAAGTTTCAAGACGAGAAGAAACCGACCAACGAATGTTGGAGATTTGATTCATGCGGATGTTTGTGGGCCGATGCAAGTAGAATCTATCGGTGGCTCAAAATATTTTGTATGTTTCAAGGACGATTTCTCAAGATATCGGCGTGTGTTTTTCTTAAAAAACAAATCAGAAGTTGCAAACTGCTTGAAGATATTTATAAAAGAAGCTAGTACAGCTGGACTCAGTGTCAAAGAATTTTTATGTGACGGAGGTAAGGAATTTGACAATACAGAAGTCAGAAATTTTCTGCAGTCTGAGGGTATTAACTTTCGTATGACAATGCCTTACTCACCTGAACAAAACGGCGCTGCAGAACGAGAAAATCGTACTCTGGTTGAAAGTGCGAGATCAATGATACATGCCAAAAATTTATCACTGAAACTTTGGGCAGAAGCAATCAACACAGCGACGTATATTCTAAACCGAACAGGTCCTTCAACAATAAAGGATAAAACTCCATTTGAAATATGGTTTATAAGAGAAAGCGTAGAATTAAATCATCTCCGAATCTTTGGTACAGAGTGTTTTGTGCATGTACCAAAACAACGTCGACGAAAATGGGACAAGAAAAGCGCCAAAGGACATTTCGTCGGTTATAGTGGAGAAAAGGATGGTTTTCGAATTTGGCTGAAAGAAGAAAATAAAATTATATTAAACCGTGACGTAGTTTTTAAACCAGAAAGCACGTTGAAAAATATAATTTCATTGGTAGTAAATAAAAACGACGAAAAATCAATTCCTACTTCAGAGGAGGTGGAGAAAAATACTGAGAATGAAGAGTTGTTTTATAATTTACGTGATCGACAGCAAATCAGAAATCCATCATATTTAAATGACTACGTGTTAGTTGCTGAATGTGAAATACCTGAAACATTTAGTTTAGCAATGAAGTCGAAAGAAGCAGAACAATGGAAAGCTGCAATGAATGAAGAAATGGCTTCATTAAAAGAGAACAAAACTTGGCATCTTATTGATTTACCTACAGGAAAGAAAGTAATTTCGAATCGTTGGATATTTCGAGTGAAAACGAACGCACACGGCGATGTAGATCGTTTTAAAGCAAGATTGGTGGCCAAGGGATATTTGCAGAAATACGGTATTGATTACGATGAAACATTTAGCCCAGTAGCTCGTTTTGATACAATACGAACTGTTCTCAGTGTCGCAGCTTCTGAAAACCTCAATATTCTGCAGATTGATGTAAAAACTACATTCCTTTACGGCGAGCTTCAAAAAGAAGTATACATGAAGCAACCGGAAGGATACGAAGATGGCTCTGGACGAGTGTGTAAACTAGATCGAAGTTTGTATGGATTAAAACAGTCACCTCGATGTTGGAACAAAAGATTTGTTGATTTCATTCTTAAACAAGAAATGTCATCCAGTACAGCTGATCCATAGATTAAGGAAAATATATAGTAGAAGATTGGGTATCTCCCTTATAAACCGTGATAATAAGTTTTAGTGCCGTCTATGAAAAGGTCAGAGAACTAAATTTGACAGCCGAGAAAGTCGCGGGAAATATGAATTCATTTTGAATTATTCGAAACTTTAAATTTTATTTCTTGATAATGTAATTAATAAAAAATCTATCGAAAATAAATAATTTATTAAAGACATTATCAATAAATGTGAAATATATGTTGAACTATAAAAAAAATTACAGTACTTAATATGTTAATGTCTTTATTTTAAAATATATACTGTTAAAAATTGTCTTATTTATTCTTAAATTCTATACTATTTCAGCTCAAACATCTAAAAAAACCTTTTTACTTCTTTATTTTTTTATTTAACTGCTATTTGAAGATTAGTTGTTTAGAAGGCTCAAATTTCCTGAAATATTTACATTAATATTAACAATACAAATATTAAATTAATACAATAAATCCTTACGGTATAGAATTATGCAAATTATTTTTATAATTTCAAATACTTATGTCACTTATATTTTTGTTTTCCGGGTTATAGATTTTCAACTTAAAATTTTGCCCGATTACTTGATAAAAATATTTTAGTTTTTAACATTTCTCCTCCCCAGTGCATTGAACACGCCCTTCGAGTTCAATTCACTCATCTGGAGATTTTATATCCAACTTGGCTAATTTTACTGCAGGTCTTTTGTAGAGTCCATTCTTAGTTTGTACCATGGCGCTTCTAACATGACCATCTGCAGCTTTAAATACTTCAGTTATACGTCCTTTTGGCCAGCAATTTCGGGGAAGATTTCCATCAATTATTATCACTATATCACCCTTTTCCAGAGGTTTCTCCGGTGAACACCATTTAGGTCTTCTTGTTAGAGTGGGTAAATATTCATTAACCCATCTTTTCCAAAAACGTCGAGTGTATAGTTGGATCATAAGCCAGTTTGATTTTAAATATTTAGCGTCATCACTAAATTTACCAATAGGTTTCACTCCATTGGTTGATCCCAAAATAAAATGATTTGGAGTTAAAGCTTCTTTTTCTTCACTTTCTAATGGAAGATAGGTGAGTGGACGTGAATTTATGATATTTTCTGCTTCTATTAAATAACTTCTCAATAATGGTTCAGTAGGTGTACGAGAAAATGTCATAGCGTACAAAGTATTTTTTACCGATTTAACCATTCTCTCCCAGCTTCCTCCCATGTGAGGACTAGCTGGAGGATTAAATATAAATTTAGTTTCTAAGTTTGTAAACTTTTCAACAAATTTATCGTGTTTTATTTTCTTCAGTTCTTTTCTTAGTTCCTTTTCGGCACTTACGAAGTTTGTGCCGCAGTCACAGTATATTTCTCTTGGTTGGCCTCTTCTATTGATAAAATTTCTATAACATACTATAAAAGAGTCAGTATCCAGTCCCTGAGAAACTTCTATATGAACTGCTCGTATTGTTAGACAGGTAAATAAGCAACCCCATCTTTTTTCATTTCTTCGACCTACTACAATTTTTATTGGACCAAAATAGTCAACTCCAACATAGGTAAATGGTCGAGTAAAGGCAGCTAATCTTGCTATAGGTAACGAAGCCATTTCTGGTGTACATGGCTTCAAATTAGATAGTTTACATTTTGGGCATTCAAACTTTATACGTTTTAATAGTGGTCGTAATTTTCCAATACAAAATCTTTGTCGCAGTTCATTTATTACAGTTTCATGATGTATGTGATAATACATTTCATGATATTTTCTTACAAGTAATTTTGTTACGTGATGACTTCGATCAAGAATTACTGGTTCTTTGAAGTTATGATCCACATAACTTGCAGCATTAATTCTTCCTTTTACCCGCAGTACTCCATTTGAATCCAGGATTGGGGACCATTTATAGATAGGACTTTTTGATTAAACAGTTACAAACTGCTTCTCTTCGTCTGTAGTAATTTGTGATAATTTACTAATTTCTTTTGGAAAACTTTCTCTTTGGGCTAATTTATATATCGTCGCTGCTGCCTTCTGTAATTCTTCCCTGTTTAGTGGTCCTTTATTAATTGGTACCTGTGATCCTTTTGATCTTAAACATTCAATATATCTGCGTACGTAGGCAACTGTTCTTAGTAATCTTGTCCAGTCAGAGAACTTTATAAAATTAATGACTGGTTTCAAAGTTTGATGAACTGCTACAACTAATTCTTCGTACAATTTAGGAACTTCGATGTTTTTTGGCCATTCCTTTTCATTCTTCAAAAGAAATGAAGGACCTTGATACCATCGACTGGTTATTTGAAAATAAGATTTTGATCGTTTTGTTGCATCATCTGGTACATTGTCTTCAGATGGTACAAAACGCCAGTTTTTTATATCAGTTGTATCTTGAATTTCTGCCACTCTGAATGCTACAAATTGACCTTTAATTCGTTTTGCGTCTGAGCGCAACCAACTTAAAACTGTTTTTGAATCTGTCCAGAAATATATTTGTTTCGGCTTTATTGAGAGAGATCCTAATACACTTACACCATATCTGGCACCAATTAAAGCTGCTATTAATTCTAATCTGGGTATAGATAGTAGTTTCAGAGGAGCAACTCGTGTTTTGGCTCCAATCAATGAACATTCTATAGTTTCATTAGATTTTATTCTTATGTAGGCTACTGCTGCACACACGTCTTTACTAGCGTCCACAAATATATGTATTTCACTTTGTACATCTTTCCAGTTCTTGACATTTCCAAGGTAACAACGTGGAATTTGCAATTTTTCAATGTTTGGCAATAATTTTACCCAATTCAACCATTTAATCATATGGTCCTCTTCAATGATATCATCCCAATCTATTTTTGAACGCCATATTTCTTGTAAAAGTACTTTTAGTTGTGTCAGGTAATGTGCTATTAACCCCAAAGGATCATAAACGGACATTAGTATTCGAAGAATGTCTCTTTTTGTTGGTGTTCGGATACCACTGAGTACTTCTTCATTTCCTTTGTTATATTTTAAAGAATATGAAAATACATCATTATTCATATCCCACCACATTCCAAGAACCTTTTCTTGTTGAGAATCCATGTCCATATTTTTTCCTTTTTCCTTTGTACTTGCTTCTAATATTTGGGTCATATTTGCTGAATTTGATTTCCATTTTCTTATGTCGAAACCTGCTTTTGCGTGGATCCACTTGATTTGTCTAGCTAGCTCAATAGCTTCTTGTTCAGTATCTACGCTTGTCATTAAATCATCCACGTAATGATCGTTTAAAATTGCATTAGCTGCTTCGGGATATTCGTCTTGAAATTCTTTAGCATTAATATTCTTCACGTATTGAGCTGAACTGGGAGAACATGTAGCCCTAAAGGTCATTACCTGCATCACATAAGTTTCAGGAGATTTCGAGGAGTCAGTTTGTCGCCACAGAAATCGTTGAGCATGCTGGTCTTCGTCATTTATTAGAACTTGATGAAACATTTCTGCAATGTCGCCAGTAAAGGCAATTTTTCTTTCTCTAAATCTGTGTAGTACACCAATTAATGACGCAAGTTGATCCGGACCTTTTAAAAGCATGGAATTTAATGAAACGCCGTCTATCTTTGATGCCGCATCCCAAACCTTTCTGACTTTTCCTGGTTTATTTGGATTAAAAACAGGAAATATTGGAAGATACCAAGTTCGTTTGATTTTCTTTTAAATCAATTTCTGATAACTTCCTTATATAACCTTTTTTAACATACTCATCTATTTGTTTTTGCATAATAACTTTCAACTCTTTATTCTTGTTTAATCGACGTTCCAAAATTTCTAGACGTTAAACTGCAGTCACTTCGCTATCTGGAAGATTTTCATAGTCAGTTTTCCATAGTAATCCAGTCTCGAAACGGTTTCCTACTCTTTTTGTCGTCGATTTCATCATGTTCATAGCTCTTCGTTTTTCTTTTGATGCTATTGAATCCTTCGGTAATCTAACTTCTAAATTTTCTAAACTGAAGTAACTCTTTACCATACGATTCAATTCTTCATTGCAATCGTGACAAGAATTGTGGAAGTTGCAGGATTTGAAAATTCTATTATCTGTACAGTCAAAATTAGCACATATAGTCCATCCTAATCTTGATTTTATGGCTATAGGCTCATGTTCCTTTCCTTCTCTTATTTTCTGTGCAATGCCCAATTTCCAGTTATTAAGACCGAATAAAATTCCTGGCTTAGAATTATAAGATTGAACAGTTAATTTCTGTATATGATTGTATTGTTTTAATAATTCATCATAATGAAGATTTTGCTTTGGTAGATTTAACGATTTTACAGTCTGAACTGATTTCAAATTATACTGTTTTGCACCTTTATATGTTCCGCTTATTTTGAATGATAAATGCATTGATTCTTCCTCAATTCTTTGGGTCTCGTTGGTCCACTTGATACATAGAGTAGATGTAGGTCCTTGTAAGTCTAATCTTTTGGCAAACTCTTCTTCTAGGAATGTCGCATCTGAACCACTGTCTATAAATGCTAACGTTGAGATTTGTTTACTTCCATTGTATAAAACTACTGGTATATATTGAAATAACACAGCATTCTTAATTGATAAATGAGTATTTTGACATTTAATTGATGAAGGAAATACTCTTCTTTCTCTATCTTCATGTAACAGTGGATGATGTTGCAACTTGCAGTTTTCTTTACCACATTCTACGGGCTCCGGACACTCTTTCTTGTACTCCCATGCATGTTTGAGACATCTTTTACAGATATGAAGTTTTTTTATTATCTTCCACCTTTTGTATACTGTCAGCTCTCTAAATTCTTGGCATTGTTCTAGAGATTTACAGGCGTTCTTGCAAACTGGACACTTTGCTTCATTCTTCATATGCACATTTAAATGATTTGACAATTTACTTGTTTTATCGTTTGACAAGCTGTCATTTGCTACATATTTTGGATTAATCCGCCAGGCACACATAGCTATTTCATTTAGCCACTCTCCAAATGCCACTATTCCAATCTTTGTCAAGGACTCACTATGTCGTGACCATTCTAACTTCATATAAATGGGAAGTTTTTCTACTAATTCTTGAACTAAAAGTGGATTATTGTCATATTCGAAGAAATTTGACGCTTCTAGTGTAGCACATAAGTTCTGAACTGCTGCTGAGAATTCTATAAGCGTTTCTAATTTATTGATGTTGACAGCGGGGCATTTTCTGATCTTCATTATTTGTGTATTCATTATCAGTTCAGGCCGACCAAACATATTTTTTAATATTTCTATTATCTTCGGTACGCACTTGGGTAATGATAATTGGCACCCAATAATTTCTCTTGCTTTAGCCTTTTGCAATCTTATTAGGTTTTCATAGTTGGTAAAACCCATTACTTTAGTTGAGTACTCATATGCACTTATGAATACTGCCCATTATTCCGGTTTACCAGTAAATTGTGGTAGGTCTTTAGCTACTGAATTTCGTGCTGCTAGCTGACACTGAGATAACTTTGGTACAATAGTCTCATATGTCTCCATATTATACAGTCTATTTTTTAGATGTGGTTCCTGTGTTAAGGAAATATTTGACATTTCATCATTGGATGAATGACTCATTTCACTCTGTTCTTTGAGTAACTGCTTTTTCTCTTCAAGCAACTTTCTTTCTCTTTGCAGAATTTTTTCTTCTAGTTGTAGCAATTCTTCTTTCTTCTTTAGCGCCTTACGCTTGGAAGATTTACTACTCCTACTGCTTAGTGTGCTTGCTTTTTTCGTGCAGTTTTCTTTCGAGGTTCCAGGCATTAAACTGCAGTTTCTACATAACCACGGATTAATCATTCTTGCCTTTTCCTCAGACATATTAACACAGTTAAGATGGTACCATGTCTTACATGATCCATCGCATAAAACCATTTCATCATTATCTGATTCGAAACATAATGGACATTGACAATTTCTTTGTTGACTCGAAATATTTTGCATTGACATTTTCTATACCGAAATTTGAGAAATTGTTAAAAATTGTCTTATTTATTCTTAAATTCTATACTATTTCAGCTCAAACATCTAAAAAACCTTTTTACTTCTTTATTTTTTTATTTAACTGCTATTTGAAGATTAGTTGTTTAGAAGGCTCAAATTTCCTGAAATATTTACATTAATATTAACAATACAAATATTAAATTAATACAATAAATCCTTACGGTATAGAATTATGCAAATTATTTTTATAATTTCAAATACTTATGTCACTTATATTTTTGTTTTCCGGGTTATAGATTTTCAACTTAAAATTTTGCCCGGTTACTTGATAAAAATATTTTAGTTTTTAACATATACATTACATTATTTAAATCAAATAATAAATAAATAACTACAAATCTCAAACTACACGACGACAACTATTAAAATTTAAGAACATACTACTCAAGGAATCAAAAATTTGAATTATTATTTTTACAAGAGGTAATATTATTTCAAAAAAGGGATGTTACTTTAAATGTCTGCCATAAATGCACTGCTTCATTGACCTCAATCTGAGTACAAACTAGGGAAGTTAGAAGCCTGCAGTGACGCCGATTTCGCTGGCGACGTGATAACTAGACGTTCTCGAACAGGTACTGTTTGTAAATACTCAGGAGGAGCAATAACATGGATAAGCCAAAAGCAAAGAAGTGTAGCATTGTCAACAACTGAAGCAGAATATGTAGCTGGAAGCGAGAGTTCTAAAGAAGTAATTTGGCTAAAACGACTTTTACGCGAAATTACACAAATAGAAGAAATTCCTACTTTATTAATGGATAATGCAAGCGCTATTAAACTGGTTAAAAATCCAGAGTTCCACAAACGTTCAAAGCACATTGCAGTAAGGTATCATTTTATACGAGAAAAATATCTTGGAGGCGAACTTAATGTGGAACATGTTGGTAGTAGTCTTCAAATTGCTGATATAATGACAAAGCCGCTAGCTCAACCACGTTTTATATTCGGGATATGCTAGGACTTGTTGAAAACAAGAACAGTTAATTTTGAGAGGAAGTATTGAAGATATCAAAATAAATGTTCGTTGACATTAGGAAGAATTGACATGTCAAGATATGTCAATTAATTATGTCAATAATTGTTTTGTTTTAAAAATCTAAAAATTAAGGTAGCTGAAAAAAAAAGATAGAGTTGACAATTTTTTCAATGTAAATAGAATTATCATAAATCGTTTTTTCAATAAAAATACTAATTTGTGTTGTACTATTTATTTGTGGTGTTTTTACTATCCAAATCACTGTAACTTCAAAACTTTATGGCTATCCAGTGTATATATCGCGGATCTTTGCAGTATTGGGATAGGTTACTGACTGCAAATGAAATGTCTGGGCGGGTTCCAACAGCTAGATACATCAGTGAACCAATGACTTCTTGATAGTCTTTTATAGGGAATTTGTTTGATTGTTCGTAGATATTAAGTTTTTCACCTATTGCACCAGGTGTTTTTACAGGCTTGCAGTTTCCCATATTGTATTTGTTCAAAATTTTCCTTACGTATTCCTTTTGACTCAATGTGATGTTATTACTATTTCTTCCTATTTCTATGCTGAGAAACATATTTGATTTTGTTGTTTCCTTAAAACTTATGCTTCTTTCCAAAATACTGGTGAAATCTCGTATGGTGTCTTCCGAATCAGCTATAATCAAAAAATCGTCAACATATATTCCACAGTATAAATTTGAGTTTCCTTCTCTCTTCACGTATGTGCAGGGATCTGACTGCGATGGATGTAGTCCTGTTTCCTCCAAAATTTCTTTGAATTTGAAATACCAGCACCTTCCTGATTGTGGTAATCCATAGATACTTTTCTTCAAGAAACACACTTCCTCTGAATCATTAACATAACCCGGTGGTTGTTCCATAAATTGTTTCATTTAGATCAGCATTCAAATATGTTGTATTCACGTCAAAGTGTTTGATTACATAATTCTTTTGGGCGGCTAATGCTATAAGAATTCGAAATGAGTCCCATTTTATCACTGGACAATTGATGGCGATTTTTTCTTCCTTGGGAAAGATGGCTAAATACTGGTTTATCTCTGGCAGTAGTTCGAAGTGGTTTTCTTGTATTTCTAGTCGGATGTAGTGGCATTGGCTCGTGTGTTGTTTATTAAATATTTCTTTCTCGCAGACGGGGTTGATGTGGGCATTGAATTTATTTGGGCACTGATATACTCTACTCCGAATACACATGTCGCTTAGAGGAATGATATCTTTATTTGTTTGCAAAATATATTTTGACTCTGGGATAATAGTAACAAATTCTGAACCGTATTTTGTAGGGGTTGATATTAAATGATAAAGATCGAAATTAGCTTCAAAGTTAATAGGAATAGATAAGAAATAGATAATTTGTGAAGATTCAATTTTACAGTTAATTTTTAATAATTGTTCATATTCTAAAATATTTTCAAGTTTAGGTTCAAATGGTAACTGAGTTTTATAGTGATCTGAGATTTTTTGAATTTCTAATAATAATTTATCTGGTTGAATTATACTTGGATGAAGAGTTCTTAATTTGCAAAATGTTATTGAATTTTCTATATCTTGTAATATGTTCAGAATGGGATTATAAAGCATAATTAATTGATTAAAAATATCTCTAGCCAATGTAAAGTCATCGATAAGCCATTTATTTATAAGGTTGGACAAGTGTATTAATTTTGTCTGCAGCAAGTTTTCATTATGTTGTATATCCTGAAGAGTACTATTGAAATTCTTTATTATTTGATTATTCACTGAATATGATAGTTTTAATTGATTTTCTAACTTATGTTGATTTTGCTCCAGATCTGATAAGATTTTGTTATATCGCTTGTCGTCCTAAATTTCCTGATATAAATTTGAAAACAGTTCCTAGTCCATCTACTAGGGTCCTTTTATTTCTTTTTTCTAAGGCGGTTGAATGAAAGCCAATGTTTGTAATTTTATTATTAATACTGTTTCTAGTGAAATGAATGATCTATTCGAAATTTTTGATTCGTTGACATAGTGAGAGTTATTTGAAATAATTGTTTTAAGATTGTCGTATTGTTTATTTAAATTATTGTACTGCTGGAAGAGTGGCTCTAATTTATAATAGTGGATGAATGTATGTGAGGTTTTCTCAAGTTTTGCCTGCCCCAATTTAATAGGAAGTATTCCCAAATTTTCTGTTATGTTTTGGATAATTGATCCGTTGCTGACCGCGAGGTACCTGGAAGAATTTGGAACTGATAATTTTCCTGTCTAGGACGTTTTATATTAGATAGATGTATTTTCTCTACTGTATTACCGTTTGTTGGTTTCAGTTTCGCGGTTTTTAATTTTTACCTTCCGTCACCTCTAGGTAAGGAAGGTTGTCTTTGGTCAAAAAATTCGGTGGTGAGTTTTCATTGAATAAGCACGTTTTAGGGTCTTTACAATACGATTTTACTATTTTTACGATGATGTCTGTATGTGTGTGTGTGTGTGTGTTCGTGTGTGCGTGTGTGTGTGTATGTATGTATGTGTATGTATGTATGTGTGTGTGTGTGTGTGGACGCCGTTGCGTGCACGATATCTCCAATACTAGAATTCCAAAAATTACAATTCTTGCGTATTCCTCTTCCTTACAACCATATGCAAACCTGTTTATATTACATTATTTTTACATATTGGTTTGAACATTTCATGAGGAGAGATGAATATATTAATAGAAGGTGGAAGAAACATAGGAAGACCAAATATAAGATGAAAAGACTGTATTGTAGAAGACTTGAGAGAAAAGGAATTGAATGAGGACGACACGCAAAACAAAAATGAGTGGAAGAAGAAAATAAAAAATAGCGACCCCCTAACGAATGGGAAAAACTAAAGAAGAAGAAGAAGATGTCAGTGTCAAGTGCAATTTGCATAGTTTGTTAATGAAATAACTTTACTGGAAATATAGGATCTTTTGCAAGAAAATTTATGTATGGGGCGCGTGCAGTAACATGACTTTGACCCGTGTCAAAATGACAGCAATTAATTATGTCCATAACTGACAAGTGTTATAATTTTTCAATCAAAATTTCATAATTTTCTTATTTCATGTGGTTTGTTTGTTATCAGGAGTATGGAATTCAGTTGCCGAGAAAGGGAATCACATAATACCAAAAATTTATAATCTTTTGCAAGAAAATTTATGTATGGAATTTGTTCATAATAGACAGGATTAACAGAAGGTATTGTGCTGGCCACATCAGATTTTTTATTAATTGTTCTTAACATTTCAGGTTTGTATTTATTTTTTGTTTTGGCTTGTTTTTGTCTATTTTTGACATAAATTTCGTCGGGAATTTCTGGTAGTTCTTCTCGTGTTTCATTAAACTTTCCTATATTTTTTTCTTTATTATGGTCTATATTATTTTTAATTGACTCATATAATAGTTTGGTCTTGTTTTTATGATTTTCTATGTAATTGTTTATTAGCTGTTTTTCTATGTCTATGTTAAGGGGAGATTTAGTTTCTAGGTGGCCTGATATAATTTCTGCTGGTTTTAATTTGGTTACGGAATGTATTGTTTGGTTATATGCTAGAAGAGCGTAATTTACTTTTATTTCGATGGTTTCCTTTTTATAAATTTCTTGGTTAAATAATCTAATGTATTCTATCAACGTAGAATGGAAACGTTCAATAATTCCATTCGATTCGGGGTGTTGTGAACTTATAAAATGTATTTGAATTTTGTGTAGAGTTAACAATTCTGTGACAATCGAATTTTTAAATTCTAATCCATTATCTGAAATTATTTGGTCAGGAATGCCATGATGGGTGAAATATTTTATTAAATTGTTAGCAATTTCGATGCCTTGACTCGAATTTAATTTATAGGCCTGTGCGTATTTTGAAAATGAGTCGATTATTGTAAGGAATTTGGCTTTTTCGAGTGTTAGGTAGGTGTAATGTTTAATTTTAATTTGAGTGGGTTCCAGTCGTACTTTGTTAATTGACATATTTCGCATGAGTTTATATAAGTTTGTACG
Source organism: Harpalus rufipes (assembly GCA_951394225.1). NCBI lineage: Eukaryota > Metazoa > Arthropoda > Insecta > Coleoptera > Carabidae > Harpalus > Harpalus rufipes. Next base: position 26,701,966 of record OX596281.1, on the reverse strand, counting down.
GATTTACGTAGTTTAGGCCAGTAGTAATTTTGTTTGATACGTGCTTCAGTATCGTCGGTACCACGGTGATTCGTTTTGCCCTCATGGTAGTTGCGAATAATTTCTATTATTTCGTCTTCGTCTGTTACGTCAGTAAGGAATTGTGTACATTTGATTATATTAATTTCTGAATTTTTGAAATAATTTTGTAAAATCAAACAAATTTTTTCATAAAGGTCAGTTTTGAAATAAATATGGTATTTTATCTTAGGCACTATGAATTCTTTAATAAAATTAATAATTTCTTTTTCGAAATTGTTTTTACCTTCCGTCACCTCTAGGTAAGGAAGGTATTGTCTTTGGTCAAAAAATTCGGTGGTGAGTTTTCATTGAATAAGCGCGTTTTAGGGTCTTTACAATAAGATTTTACTATTTTTAAGATGATGTCTGTATGTGTGTGTGTGTGTGTGTGTGTGTGTTCGTGTGTGCGTGTGTGTGTATGTATGTGTATGTGTGTGTGTGGACGCTTTTTCGGGCACGATATCTCCAATACTAGAATTCCAAAAATTACAATTCTTGCGTATTCCTCTTCCTTACAACCATATGCAGACTTGATTAGATTTTTGTTATAATTGGTCAACCGAAAGTACCCTCATTTGAAGATTTTAACAGTTTTTCTTGAAAAACTCAGTTAAATGTTATTATAACTGTAACGATGGTCCCTGCTCGGGCGCCATTTGTAACGGTGGCACCTGGAGCGGGGTCTCGGCCATCGTTGTACCGTCCTTTCAGCCGTCGGTAGGTTTGCTCGGGCGCCGTCGGCGGTGGTGGCTGAAAAGGAAAGTTGGGGTGCCGGGATAGCTAGTGGAGGAAGGCCAAGGTTTATTTGAAGAAGCACGCTTGTTACCCGTAATAAAATAATATTTATTTAAACTAACCCAAAATACAAGAAAGTAGAAAAAATAATATAATGTACACGACAAAATGTGTGTCGGGCTACAAACTGTTACGGTACGACCCAAACGAACGGTGACTGTGCCCCCGCGATACGGCAATGGCACAGTCTCTGATAACGGTAAGTAAAAAAAATGAAATATGTTTCAAAGAAACAAACAAACGGTAAGTTAAATTCTAACTTGCGCCAGCAGCAATTTCTGTGATAGCACAAGTTCGACGGCGGAGCCTCTATCACCCACAAGAGGCACGGATGATGATTCTACACTCACCAAAGACGGTGGCAGTTCCACTGGAAGACTTCTCTCTAACGCTCGCAGCTCAGCCGATGATCTCAGAGGGACCATCAAGGCGAACTGATGAACTCTCTAACGCTTGCAGCTCAGCCGATGATATCAGAGGGACACCATCAAGGCGAACTCATGAACTGATTTCTCCAAGTGATTCTGCGTCTTTTATACCCATAATCTGGTAATCCGGCAGAATCTCGCAAAATACTTGGAGGGGAAAGTTTTAAACTTAGTTTGTATAAAAAGGCGCTGCTGGCGTTTGTACAACAAAAATAAAATATATAAGAATAACTAGAAGTCATTAAACAACCCGATTGTACCAGTTTGTAACTCACAACAATCAAAATTCAACAATAAACAGTATAAAATAAATAATGACAACTACAATATTATTGTTGTAACCGTAGACGTCTGACAGAGCGTTGTTGCTAATTTCCGTGCTGTCAACCAATGACAGCCGCTACAATTTACGGTTAAACAAAGTAATATAAAACCTGTACAAAGCAAATAAACAAAGAATACAACAATACAATACACAAGGTATGATTTACACAGTTATATCATCAATCATCGGTCAGGTAAACATATGTTTATTTGTACAAACTTTTAGGGTTATATTTACAATAACTGTGGAACCAAATACGATTTACATTGCTTGTGGCTCGCTGTAGGCCCAGGTAATGGCAACAAATATCAAAAATAGCGCTCAACATCATATATTTTATAAGTTTAATACGGTTTGTGAGCGGCAACATGTTTTGAACACAAACACATGTGATCGGGGTCAATGAACTTCATCAATGAATTAAACTGATTTTAAAAATAACTGGGAATGACAGTGCGATAAGGTACGTATCGTCACATAACTTAAAGAATATATTATTCTCTGTACGATTTCATTGCATTTTATATTTCATATTTAACAGATATAGTTAAAGAATTATAAAGATAATAAATTTTATAATTCAGCCAGCTATGCTAACTTAACCATGGAAACTGCTAATATATTCAGGTAATTCAAATTGACAGATGTCAGTATCAATAAAAGGTAAATTAATGAAAGAATAAGGGAAATAACTCTAATGTTTATAGAATGATGGAATTTGTACATAATATACAGAATTGACAAAAGATATTGTGCTGGCTACATCAGATTTTAATGATCTGGATCTCTTAATGTTTAAGAAACTGGTATTATTTTATATTGACATATTCCTTTAATAATTTAATACTTATTTTAGTTCGTTTTCACTATCTGATTGTCAGATTCATGGACGGCATATCTTCTAGGATGAGGGTGAAGATAACTTCGATTGTAGACAATTTCGTTTCACGAAAATATGTTCATATAAAATGTGGCTAACTAATGAAGAATTCTTTAAAAAAATATATTATAGTCTATTCAGAACTTTTAGGTTATGACTTTGACTTTCTAGTGGATTGTGGATTGACCACATCCCAGCAGGGGTAGCAGTACGTGCTACTCAGCCGAAATATTCTTTTCCGACGACCACTACGAAATAGTTATTTAACTATCAAGTGTGTTAATCGCCAATTAACACACGTGTTAGTTACAATATTTTTTCGTTGACCGTATCTTACGTAAATGGAAAATCTAATTTTAATTCCATGACAATTTTTTTTAGGTTAGTAATGGTTGACCGAACGTCAAATTTTACGTCAGAAAATCAATAAGTTTTTTCAGCAATTGTTTTCAGTGGGTGCGTTCAGTTAACTTAATCCTAGATGACACAAGCGGTTTTTTATATTATTTGAGGAATTTTATTCTTTCAAATTCATTTTAAAGGTATGCTACGTGAATATATACCTAGCTAGTAAGTGTCAAAAGCATGATTTTTAATTCTGTCTACCTTTTTGCTACAACTTAGCGTTAGCAATATATGCATGTGGTGAACGCACCCAATAAATCGTTTATTAATAAAAAATCATGCATTAATAAGGGTCATTATTGAATGATTTTCTATACATTAAGATAGCCTATTAATAAACGGTCGACGGAAAAGTACATAAATTCACACGCTAAATTATTACTGAAAGTTGGTCATTGCACATCACTAGCAATGCTGTGTGATATGAAAGCTCGTTAGCCAATCAGATGCGTCCGCAACTGTGTGATATGATTTTATCACACGCTACGATAACTGAGCGAAATAATCTAAAAATTTGTATTTAAAAGTTTGACAGTTGCAGATGTCTATCTGTTTGTCTGTGTCTGTCTGTCTCTGTCTGTTTGTCTGTCTCTGTATGTCTGTCTCTGTCTGTGTCTGTCTATCTGTCTGTGTCTGTCTGTCTGTGTCTGTCTGTCTGTGTCTGTCTGTCTGTGTCTGTCTGTCTGTGTCTGTCTGTGTGTGTGTCTGTGTCTGTCTGTCTGTCTGTGTCTGTCTGTGTCTCTCTGTCTGTCTGTGTCTCTCTGTCTGTGTCTGTCTGTGTGTGTGTCTGTGTCTGTCTGTCTGTCTGTGTCTGTCTGTGTCTCTCTGTCTGTCTGTGTCTCTCTGTCTGTCTGTGTCTGTCTGTGTCTCTCTGTCTGTCTGTGTCTCTCTGTCTGTCTGTGTCTGTCTGTCTGTATCTGTCTGTTTGTGTCTGTCTGTGTCTGTCTGTCTGTGTCTGTCTGTGTCTATCTATCTGTGTCTGTCTGTCTGTGTCTATCTATCTGTGTCTGTCTGTCTGTGTCTATCTATCTGTGTCTGTCTGTCTGTGTCTGTCTGTGTCTGTCTGTCTGTGTCTGTCTGTCTGTGTCTGTCTGTATTACTGTTTTATTAGTCTTAAGTCATTAGTTTACCCAAAAAAAACGCTGGTTGTTTTAGAGAAAACATCCTGTATATACTCGTATGTATATAAAGTCAATGTCAATTCAACAAATTGTGGTCGTAGGAAAAGTATCGTGTACAACACGTGCTGAAAGGGTATTTCACACTCGTGTGATTAAACCACTCGCCTCCGGCTCGTGGCTCAAACTTCAAACTCGTATGAAATATCCAACTTTCAGCACTAGTTATACAATATACTATGTATGTTAGTGTACACGTTTTCTTTAATTGATCGTTATTATCATAATGAGAATTTTCTTAAATTACAGATTAAAGAATATGATTCTAATGCAAAACTTTGGAAATTCACTTCTAATATCTTTGGATTCGTATTACCTTTTTATACGAGTATTGATTGTACTCATAACGTGTTCAAGCGTAATATTAAAATTTGGAATGTGCAATTTTTAAATTGCAAACATTAAAAGTGTATAATGGCATATATTTAAAAATTCAAATGCAATCCTAACATTTTTGACCTTTTTGCTCTTAAGTAAATAGTAAGGCTTTCATATCTTGTAAAAACCATCTAATAAATTTTATTTATTACAGATTATTAAATAGTAATATATATGTAGAAACTATCATATAGTAATTTATTTGAAAATAAGTGAATATCAATTACTTATTTGGTAATGGACTTTTTCAATTTATAAATTGTCTATGTCTATTCAATCTGTGCATATTACTAGTATTTTTAGCTGAGTGCGCACAGGTCAGATGATAAAAGCCAAACTCTTTCGTAATTTAGTTCGTTTATTCAAATATTTTATTAGGTATTGTGGTAAAAATTATCTGCAAAAATCTGTCAGATTTTCCATGTACTAAAAAATTAATAACTTTTGGTCTTTCATGTTTGTCATACATAAACTGGTTCTGACTATTAGATGACCACGATGGCTAACAAACTTCTTCAACGAGTGGCACAGTTTAACGATTTTATTATTTGAAATGAAACTGTTGCACTTGCTACAATAGTCGGTGCGATAAAATATGATGTTTACAGTACACTGAGTGCGAGCTCGTACTAAGTGGAAAATACCGAAAAAGTGCGCACTGAATTGATAAGTAGAAAATACTATAGTAAAATGGTGACTAAAACTACTAGCTACTACTGTCAAATGAAACATAAAAAACCTAGTGTGAAAATATGCATCATTTGACACTTCAGCTTTAACAAAAAATCTGATGTGGCCAGCACATAACCTCTCGCCGTATATTTTACCTGGCTGTATGCATAAAGCAAAGAATATTTTTATAAATACAAATAATATATTCATATAAATCTATGACGTATAAACTTCTTTGTTATTCAATAATAGCATGTCTCAACATGAAGATATTTTACCATAAATTATGTTACAATAAATTACAAAGTAGAGTACTATATATAAATATTAGGCTGGTAACAGCAATTTTCAATTCGAACAACTTTGTTTACTTTCTCTTCATATTCTTCTAGTAGAAACATTAATTTTGGGCGGTCTAAAATGTATATATCTGGATTGTGCATCTATTCTTACATATCTTCTTTTACATTTTATTTTTTCATACATGTTATATCTAAATAACACTAATTCCCTTTAATAAAGTGACGGATAGATTGCACTCCGATTATTCTTATATCGATGTGTAATTTTGTCAATATTTACAACTTACTTGAGAAGAATTTGATAGCTTTTTCGCAATTCAAAGTTACTCTAGTCTATAGTACTGGTGTACATTGTCCCATAATGTTTGAAACAAATTTAAGTCCTTCAACCTAGACTTGTCATCTCCATAATAGTCACAGATCAAGAATTAAGGGATTCTCCAAGTACATTTTTCTTTCATTACTCATTATTTCTGACACTGACATTTATCTGTCAGTTACAAATAATTTAAATTTGCAACTATTTTTCATGGCATCCTTTCGGTTGTAAAATTAATTACAACATTATTTTATATATTATATTCCTTTTATCTCTAAATCTATAAAATATGTATAAAAATATTTAAATGTATCAGAAAGAGAATTTATTTTTCTTTAATATTATCAAGAAAAATTTTCAAAAAATAATATTTAGAAGATTTTTTTTCAAGAATCTTCTACTTCCGGTTGTCCAATTGTTACCAAAACCTTTTCAGATCTTCCCATGAATGTCCGATTGGGAAATACGTTGTTAAACAAATTTTAAGTCTTATAGTTTTTGAGTAACCGTCCTTCCAACATCCCACACACACACACACATCCACACACACACACACACACACACACACACACACACACACACACACACAGACATCATCGTAAAAATGTTAAAATCGGATTGTAGGGACATTAAAACGTGCTTATTCAATAAAATCTGGATATGCGATTTTTAGCATGAATCCAATACCTCTCTTAGCGAGAGGTAAAAAGCATTTGAATTTGCTATTGTGAAGTTTTTTAAGGTTATCCTAAACTTTTTTACGTTCTAAAGTTTGAAAAGCATGCCTCGCGCCTTTCATTGAAGTAATAGTCGCAGATCCCATTGCGTACATTTTCTTTCTCATTTAATTGAAAAGGTCTATTAACACGTAGTAAGGAATATTTATTTTATATTATTATAGAAATAGAACACTATGTAACATAAGAATAAAAAATCTAATTGTCTATAAACGCTGAATATTAAAAACAAATTAAATCACCATGTTCGTTTGGAAAATATTTTCTCAATATGTGTAATATATTAAGCACTCATTATATTGATGGGCTACAATACAGTAATATACGAATAATATGAAAAATTCATTATAGAAGGAATCAAATTGATTCCCATATGAATTATTTTACAACAAATTTTCATCATGAGAGGTCAAGATAGGTAGGTATAATCTTATTCATTAAACCCATATTCATTATTTATATCGATATTACTTATAGAATTATGTAGAGACCTGAATTTATAATATGAAAGATGTATAAGAGAAAAAAATGAACTGTAGATGGCTGGCCAGACAATGATAAAATCATATTCTGCCCTTTGAGTGGTCAGAATGCAAATCTAGTACACAAAAACGAAAAGTATATCACCTTTCAATTGTCAGTTATCAAATAAAATCTATAGAATTAAGTAATGTTTAACTATGTTTTGCTATAATTTTTACCTCTCGCTAAGAGAGGAATTGAATTTATGCATATCCAGAATTTCATAATTAAGTACGTTTTAAGGTCCCTACAATCCGATTTTAATATTTTTACGATGATGTCTGTGTGTGTGTATGTATATATGGGACGTTGGAAGGGCGATTTCTCAAAAACTACGTATATACTTAATATCTGTTTAACTACGTATTTCTCAATCAGACATTACTGGGAAGACTGAACAGGTTTTGGTAATAATTGGACAACCGGAAGTACAGATTCTTAAAAAAAAGTCTTAATATTATTTTTTGATAATTTTTATTCTTGCATATTAAAGAAGAGTAAATTCTCTATCTGATACATATAAATAATTTATTATATCTTTTATATATTTAGAGATAAAGAAATATAAGGTGTATAATAATCTATTGTAATAGACATTACTGAAGATTTTTTGTTGGAAGTATATACATTATATTACTTCTTATTGTATTAATAGTTAACTTTTTAAAATTATAGGTATATAACAGAATTTTAATTTTCAGGTCTTGTATATTTTTAAAGATAAAAATATTTATTATTGACTAAGTTTGGTTTCACGAATTTAAATTATTTATTTAATACATGTAAAAACGGTCAGCTCTCAAGCGTCATGAACTATTTTCTTACGTGAAATGAAATATAATAATTTTGTGACCGTGTCAAATAGATTATAATGAAAACAGTTCAGAAGTTCGAAACCACAAAACAATAACGTTCAAAAATTACTAATTGTAAGATATCTGTGTGAACTACAATTTACGTAATATATTCGTGGTATAATTTTACTGGATATACATAATCTTTTAAAAGAGACTTTCTGTATGTATGAGATTTATATAAAATATATAAAAATGACGGAAGGTCATGTGCTGGCCACATCAGATTTTTTGAAATTTCTACCAGAAAGCTTTGTTTTTTGTTTTCATATAATTTTTGAATTATTGTCTTTTTACCTCTCGCTAAGAGAGGTATTGGATTCATGCTAAAAATCGCATATCCAGATTTTATTGAATAAGCACGTTTTAAGGTCCCTACAATCCGATTTTAACATTTTTACGATGATGTCTGTGTGTGTGTGTGTGTGTGTGTGTGTGTGTGTGTGTGTGGATGTGTGTGTGTGGGATGTTGGAAGGACGGTTACTCAAAAACTATAAGACTTAAAATTTGTTTAACAACGTATTTCCCAATCGGACATTCATGGGAAGATCTGAAAAGGTTTTGGTAATAATTGGACAACCGGAAGTAGAAGATTCTTGAAAAAAAATCTTCTAAATATTATTTTTTGAAAATTTTTCGTGGTAATATTAAAGAAAATTAAATTCTCTATCTGATACATTTAAATATTTTATTATATATTCCATAGATTTAGAGATAAAAGAAGTATAATATATAAAATAATCTGTTGTAATAAATTTGACAGCCGAAAGAATGCCATGAAAAATAGTTGATAATTTAAATTATTTGTAACTGACAGATAAATGTCAGTGTCAGAAATAATGAGTAATGAAAGAAAAATGTACTTGGAGAATCCCTTAGTTCTTAATCTGTGACTATTATGGAGATGACAAGTCTAGGTTGAAGGACTTAAATTTGTTTCAAACATTATGGGACAATGTACACCAGTACTATAGACTAGAGTAACTTTGAATTGCGAAAAAGCTATCAAATTCTTCTCAAGTAACTTGTAAATATTGACAAAATTACACATCGATATAAGAATAATCGGAGTGCAATCTATCCGTCACTTTATTAAAGGGAATTAGTGTTATTTAGATATAACATGTATGAAAAAATAAAATGTAAAAGAAGATATATAAGAATAGATGCACAATCCAGATATATACATTTTAGACCGCCCAAAATTAATGTTTCTACTAGAAGAATATGAAGAGAAAGTAAACAAAGTTGTTCGAATTGAAAATTGCTGTTACCAGCCTAATATTTATATATGGTAAACTCTACTTTGTAATTTATTGTAACATAATTTATGGTAAAATATCTTCATGTTGAGACATGCTATTATTGAATAATAAAGAAGTTTATACGTCATAGATTTATATGAATATATTATTTGTATTTATAAAAATAATCTTTGCTTTATGCATACAGCCAGGTAAAATATACGGCGAGAGGTTATGTGCTGGCCACATCAGATTTTTAGGACTGTGTTCTATTTCCGAAATAATTATCCGATTTTTTCCGTAATTTACTGGGAATTCCACTATCGGTATACCTACTATTGGGTTTTCTTTATTAGAGTGAACTGTTGATTTGTACGTGTTTTATTTTTTCTAAGTCTTTGTTAAATTGTTCCATGTGTTTAATAAAACCTTCTATATCATTTGAGTCGTTATCTTTATCTTTATTATCTGAATTGTTTTCTTTACTATCTGGGTTAGGGCGAACGCCCTCGGGGGTCACAATGTGTCCGAGATAGGCGATTTCTGTTTTTAAGAATTCCGATTTATCTAACTGAATTTTGAAATTGGATTGCCTGAGTCGATCGAAAACTAATTTTAAATTATTAATGTGCTCTTGTAAACTTGTACTAAATATTATTATATCGTCCAAATAAACTAAACAAATTTTGTGAGTCAAACCGCGTAAAATATTATCCATAACCCTTTGAAATGTCGCGGGGGCGTTTTTCAGCCCGAATGGCAGACGAAGAAATTCGTAGTGGCCATCTTCGGTGTTGAAAGTTGTCTTTTGTATGTCGGGTTCGTTCATTTCTATTTGGTGGAAACCAAAAGCTAAGTTAAGTGTCGTGAAGTAATGACATCGTCCTAACTTGTCTAAAAGGTCAGTAATGTTTGGTAGTGGGTATTTGTCTCCTACTGTTTTGTCGTTTAGCTTCCTGTAATCTATTACTATTCGCCATTTTCTTTTTCCGGAAGCGTTGAGCTTCTTTGGAACAACCCAAATGGGGCTGGACCATGGCGAGTTAGATGGACATATTATTTTCTGATCTAACATTGTTTTAATTTGCGTACGTACTTCTTCTTTATGTATTTGCGGGTATTTATACGACTTAGTATACACAGGAATTTCATCTGTTTAATTTGATTGGTGAAAGTTAATTTTTGATCATCAAAATGGAATATATCGGGGTATTTCTTTATTAAACTAATAATTTCTGTTTTTTCCTCTGAATTCATATGATCAGTACGAATTTTTGAAAGATTAAAATTATTGTTACTTGTTTGAATGCAATTAAAATTGGGTCTAGAGAATGTGACATAGTCGTCAATTTTTTCAACCTAAATTATATTTGGAATTTTGAATTTAATTTTGTTATCAGTCGGGTTTATAACTGTACATAAACAGTGGTAGTCTTTAGATACGGTCACGCATTCGGGAATAGATAAGTTGTGAAACTTGATATGTGGAACTAGTACAGTACCGTGTTTAACATTTACTTTAATTTTCAAGATTTGTTCTGTGTTTGGTTCTATAATATTTTCTATTGAATTATTTGAAATGACTTCTTGGGTTTTATTATTTTTGTTATCAAGATAATGTATTTTTATCTTTGAATTTGGAGAAATAATTAAATTGTTTGCGGTGTCAATTAATATTTTCAGATTTTTTAAATTGTCCATACCAAGTAACATATCAAATTGATCATGAAAGTTAAACAAGTGATATTTTAAATTTTGTCTAGTATTATTATTCAAATTAAATATTTTTGAAACAGGAACTTTTGTATTATACAACTCTGTAGATGTGCCATGAGCTGTTGTAATCTGAAATGGGTCTCGGGTGATAAGATCTTTATAAAATTTATATGCAATATTTGGTTTGATAAATGATTTTGTGCTACCTGTGTCTATAAGAACTTTAAGATTATTTTCGGGAAATATTATAAACGGGAGTTTACTTTGATTTATTGTAAAGTTCATTCATTCAAAGTGAGTTGAGATATTTGATCTTGAACCGAGGCTGTTTCCTCTAAAAAAATGATTCTCGTCTGTTTGTGTTTTGTATGTGTTATCGTATTCTGATTGTTCGTATATTTGTGCGTAATTTTCGTAACCATCGTCAAAATTTTCAGTTTGATCACTTTGGTCGGGTTCATCTATGTTGTATAATTCTTCAGAATTAAGCTTGGGTCTTTGTGGGTAATTTTGAGATTGTGTCATGGATCCTACTCTTTGTCGTTTTAATGCGACATTTCGTGGCAAGGTATTTTGAGTAGAAATACTCATCGGTGTTGGTTTGGGAATGTTATTAATAGGTTTTCTTAATTGATTTCCGAAGTTATTTCCAAAATTATTTCTTTGTATATTTGGATTGAAATTCGTTTGTCTATTAAACGGGTAAGAACTTTGGTACATAGGTTGTGGTGCATTTGCTTGAGGCATCATATATCGTGGTGTTGGATATGATAAATTTTGGAAATTATTTTTCTGATTAAATTTTTGTGGCTTACTATGATTGTTGAAATTTTTTGTATATCTCACCATGTCATTATATTGAAAATCGTTTGTAAGCATAGACAATGCTGAGTTTAAATCTGCGGGATTTTTAGCACGCATTAATTGCCGTATTGGTTCTTTCAACCTCTGAACAATATTCGTAGCGCGTAATTTTGAAAGTATTTAATTAAAACATCTGCCTCGGCAGTTGCAGAATTTGTTTTGATGTACGCTACTTGTAAATTTAGTGAGTGTTGTATTTTACTGTAAAATTCGAACACAGATTCTTTTTCATTCTGTTTTAATTCTGTCATCCCTATACACAGAGTATAGCCGTCGCGTTTATCCGCGTATGTGTTCTCTAAAGCAGTTTTCAAATCATCCCAAGTATTAATTACACAACTAGATATGTTTATGGCTGCTTCGCCCTTTATTTTAGACAATATAGTACTCATCAGATATTCATTTTGAAAATCTGCTGTATTAGTTTTATTGTAAAATTTCGTAACTATTTTTTTGCATATTTCGATGAATCTGGGTAGAAGTTCGCGTTCTCCCCTAAATTCAGGTATCATATCTATTCTTTCTTTAATTCGTTTGCCATTGTAAGTTTATTTACTGTGGCTTGTAAAATAGATTGTTTCAAACAAAATGGGATTTTAGTTTGAGAATTTGGTATTTGGGTACGATCTTCGGGATCGGAGTCAGATTCAGAACTTGTACTCGAGTCCGAGTTTATATTAGAAATTTCTTTAAGTGACATAAATGTACTCACAGCAAAAGTAGTAGCATTCGCTTCATTTGCCCTGAAGTCGATGATGCAATCTTCGTGTGGTGCAGGAGGTCTGGATGGCTGATGTGCGTTCAGCTTCGGCAGGCCCCAGGAAGTGGTTCGATGGCGGACATGATTTCTCACTAGGTTAAGGGTTCGTTGCTAAATGAATCACTAAGTGAAACGAATTATGTGCGCTAATTCGTTTTAGCAATCCTACAGTCGACTGCGCCAGTTAAATATCGAGACAAGTCGCTTTTTAAAAAAGTTTATTCATGTCTTTACAATATAAGCTCTGAATACAGACTACTGATATATTGCAATTCCTCAAAGAGGAAAACTACATTACATAATAAATCTAAACTAAGCATAATATGATAGGTATGAAATAGGATAATGTCTATTCGGCATAAAGTGGCACTGTAACATATATATATATATATATATATATATATATATATATATATATATATATATATATATATATATATATATATATATAATATAATACCAGTAATTTAGCTCCCATGCATAATACAGGGTCTAGACAGGATTTATTTTGTGAATATATCTTATATTACACTGCTTAATACAAAAACCACCACAAAATTCATTTATTTTGAGAAAGAGGCATTTTAGCTTTTTTTTCATAAAACACTTATATGACATCCTTTCATTTTCCATGCAACTGGTATCCGATGAATATTTTCATTCATAAAGTAGATAATTTTGCATCCTACCTGTATATAAGTTTTCATTGAATGGTTCATATGAAACCTGCCATTGTTGCCATTTTTCTTTCATACCTACCGTTTCATTTGTTTTAAGAAAATTTAATGATTCAGGGAAGCAATAAGAAATAAAAAAATTAAATAATATTTTTAGTAGCTAATCCACGTAACATGAAATCAATCTTGTCTTTTAGCATTATTTATTTTGTATTTTATATCATTTTATTTCTACATAACAAAGTATTTATAATATCTTTACGACATTTGCCATTTCATCCGGAAGTTATAATAATATGAAGGTTGACAGTATTATGTATCACATCATGTTAATTTTATCAGCCAGTTAAAATTTGGAATCAAAATAAACAAATGTATTACCTGCCATTTAAATATTTGTTTGCTACAGTTATTGGTGAACAATTTAAGCAGAATGTTAAAATCTTAAAATTATCCTAACAAGATACAAAATACATCCTGATATCTAAAGGGTTCAATATTATAAAAATGTAATATTTAATAATTATGTACTTTATTCATCTTAAAATAAATACATTCTTATAAAATTCCATGTTTCAAAACAGGTAAAGATGCGTAAGAAATAAAAGTACAAATACATACTCGTATGTATTATAATTTAAGATATACATACAGGTGAACACAAGAAACCGTGGCATAGGCGTTTAACATTGGAAACAGTTTTTCTCAAATATTATCTGTTCCGTAAAACATTATATAGTGCTTTATAAATAAAGATGTAGAGAATAAAATTCTAAATTTATGGATGTTATTTAAATTTACATTTTTGGTAGCGGAGTAAAGTAATTTAAAGAGGTGGTAAAAACATATTTAATATGCGTTATTTCAATAAATAATCGTCCATAAACTGTCAAATACCTATTTTTACCTCCCGCTACCTTGGTAAGGGAGGTATAAGGATCGTGCTAAAAATCGCATATCGAGATTTTGGTAAATGACCACGTTTTAAGGTCCCTAGAATCCATTTTTAACATTTTCACGATGATGTCTGTGTGTATGTATGTGTGTGTGTGTGTGTGGATCCTCTACGCTCTAACTGAAATACTATCATTCAGGAAGTTTTGAAACCATGTATTTCTACCTTATTCTAATATGGAAAGAACTGATTAGATTTTGGTGGCAATCAGATAACCGGAAATGACAGTTTACTTGAAGCTCAAGATAGTTTTTCTTCAAAAAATACCTTTAAATGTATTTTTTTCTCAATTTGTTATTATAAAAATTAAAGATTATTCCATTTTCTACAAGTTTGCTTTAATACTTTTCTATATATTGTATGGATAAATTTATACATAGGTAAATGGCGGAAGGTACTGTTTTTTACCTTCCGTCACCTATAGGTAAGGAAGGTATTGTCTTTGGTCAAAAAATTCGGTGGTAAGTTTTCATTGAATAAGCACGTTTTAGGGTCTTTACAAAACGATTTTACTATTTTTACGATGATGTCTGTATGTGTGTGTGTGTGTTCGTATGTGCGTGTGTGTGTGTGTATGTGTGTATGTGTGTGTGTGTGTGTATGTGACCGCTTTTTCGTGCACGATATCTCCAATACTAGAATTCCAAAAATTACAATTCTTGCGTATTCCTCTTCCTTACAACCATATGCAGACATGTTTAGATTTTGGTTATAATTGGTCAACCGGAAGTACCCTCATTTGAAGATTTTAACAGTTTTTCTTGAAAAACTCAGTTAAATGTTACTATAACTTAAAGAATATATTATTCTCTATACGATTTGATTGCATTTTATATTTCATATTCAACAGATATAGAGTTAAAGAATAATAAAGATAAAAAATTCGTATAAATTTCATAATTCAGCCAACTATGCTAACATAACCATGGAAACTGCTAATATATTCAGGTAATTCAAATTGACAGATGTCAGTATCAATAAAAAGCAAGTAATTGAATGAAAAAATATGGGAAGTCATTCTAGTGTTAGAAGTTTTTAGATATAATAGAGACGATTATATTGGTTTGAACATGTCATGAGGAGAGATGAATAAATTAATAGAAGGTGGAAGAAACATAGGAAGACCAAATAGAAGATGGAAATTGGATAGAAGCGTGTGTTGGCACTCGTTGAAACATGTCAGATAATTAAGTAAATAATTTTTACACTCGGTTATGTTTCAAAATATTTTATTAACAAATTATTAATGTACATTTCGGCTGTTACACCATCATCAGAATGACAATACAAGTGTGTTTCTCCTTATTATATACCTACATAACTGTTGTAGAAGATTAAGGGATTAAAATATAGTCAGAAGTGGTGATGAGTATAATTCAAGTTGTTCGTTCATAAGATTTTCACCGTTTATTACGGCCTTTTGAATTTCTTAGATTTATTAGAGGCGGTAGAAATTCAAAAGGCCGTAATAAACGGTGAAAATCTTATGAACGAACAACTTGAATTATACTCATCACCACTTCTGACTATATTTTAATCCCTTAATCTTCTACAACAGTTATGTAGGTATATAATAAGGAGAAACACACTTGTATTGTCATTCTGATGATGGTGTAACAGCCGAAATGTACATTAATAATTTGTTAATAAAATATTTTGAAACATAACCGAGTGTAAAAATTATTTACTTAATTAGAAGATGGAAAGACTGTATTGCAGAAGACTTGAGAGAAAAGGAACTGAATGAGGACGACACGCAAAACAAAAATTAGTGGAAGAAGAAAATAAAAAATAGCGACCCCCTAACGAATGGGAAAACTAAAGAAGAAGAAGATGTCAGTGTCAAGTGCAATTTGCATAGTTTGTTTATGAAATAACTTTACTGGAAATATAGGATCTTTTGCAAAAAAATTATGCATAGGGCGCGTGCAGTGACATGACTTTGCTGCCTTTGGCAAGCAGATATGGGGACCCGTATCAAAATGACAGCAATTAATTATGTCCATAACTGACAAGTGTCATAATTTTTCATTCAAAATTTCATGATTTTCTTATTTCATGTGATTTGTTTGTTATCAGGAGTATGGAATTCCGTTGCCGAGAAAGGGAATCATAAAATACCAAAAATTTAGAATCTTTTGCAAGAAAATTTATATATGGAATTTGTACATAATACACAGGATTGACGAAAGGTATTGTGCTGGCCACATCAGATTTTTTTTACATGTTACTTGGTCTGACAAGTTATACATGACGTTCATTTTTTAAAATACTACAAACAAAATTCAATTTTACCATGTCTTTAAATTAGGTTTACTCGGGCATCAAAAGCGCAAATTTGAGATTTTTGATGTCCAAAAATTCAGAATTTTATTCTCTAAATCTTTATCTTTACATAATGTTTTACGGGACAGATAATATTATTCGAAAAAAACTGTTTTCCTATGTTAAACGCCTATGCCACAGTTTCTCTAGTTTATCCTGTATACGAATAAAGAAACTCCATATTTGTGTTTATTATTTTTTTGAATACTTGTTCTAGATATAGACTTTAATTTTTAACCATGATTTATTATTCAACAATTCTTTTGTTGGTTGTTGGCAGAATGATACACAAATAGATCTATAAAAGGCAATAAAACAACTTGCAATAAATATCTTTTTAATTCTGTCACACTATTTTTATTACATTTAAAAAAAACTGACTGTCTCAGCACACTATATTATATTTTTACTTGTATTAAAATTGATAACTTCCAACACTCCGCCTCAATGTTAATACAGTAAAACAGTATTTAAATACAAAGTCCCAAACATGAACGAAGCAATACAAACTGCTGCACTGGTAATCCTTTAGTTAGGATATCAGCTTTCTGGTCTCTGGAACAGATGTATTTGACTTCTATAGTGCCGTCAAGACACAAGTCCTTGACAAAATTATACTTTATGTCGATGTGTTTCAGTCGCTGATGTTCCCATTTATTTAACAGGTGTATACAGGATTGATTATCTTCGTATACGGTTATTGGTGATGTAATCTTCATACCTAAATCCTGTAAAATACCTCGCAACCAAAGTAATTCTGCTACAGCATTCGCTAGGGCCACGTACTCCGCCTCTGTTGATGAGAGAGCAACGGAATTTTGTTTTCGTGTTACCCAGCAAACTGTTGATCCATATACTTCTATAACAGTGTCCCACACTCTATGTTCAGTACAGCGGAGATAGGCAATGTTATTCTTATGGACGATTTCTGTACCATGTTGCCAATTTTTCAGTGTAATGTAATATTGAAACATTCATAAATTTTCATTGCTATTCCAAAATTAGTTAACACTGAACACTTCAAGTTTTATAAGGGTCTTTTTTACCCAAGGGCTTATTGTATTCACCCGAAATTTGTATGCAGTTCCAAATAGTTTTATATACAGGATCGCGATAAGATGCGTTGGAACCGGGTTGTAAAAAATATGCTGAAGCTATTTGTAGGTACCTGTAATATGTATCGGAGCATTTTTTATGAAGTAATTGATACTTCCGTAGAGTGTATAAAATCTAGATTTCAATCGAAAATTTCAAATTTCGTTACTCAAGCTGAGCAATTTATTATTGGTTCAACTAATAATATTGATGATATTCAAACTTTTTATAAGGATGACATTGATGCAGAAAGACTGCTTCTACATAGAGATATGTTGCTTGACATAAAAAATTCTCAACAAAATATTCATTTTAATTGTTTAGAACATGTTATTAAGCTATTCAAAGAGGAGAAATTTTTAAAAGATATGCTACCAGAAATGGCCAATTTTATTAAATTACTGTTGACTATCCCGGTGTCAACTTGTACTGCTGAGAGATCTTTCTCCAGTCTTCGGCGCCTTAAATCATACTTGAGAAATACAATGGGTCAGAGCAGGTTAAATGCAGTAAAATGCTTACTGCATTTTAAATGCACATCGTAATTTCACGGATTCATTAAATCTTGACAAGATTGCAATATTTTTACTATATTCGTATATGTATTTATATTGTTAAGGACGATTGTAAAATGTCCATTTAAGTACAAAACTGTTTTATATTATTTACTTTAAATTGACTTGAGTGTATATGTTAATTAGTTTCATTTACCTACGCTTGTTATGTTTTTATACCCTACTTATATGTTGTGTTTGTATTATTTTATATTCTTTGAAAATTATTAAAGTAACCAGTTTATTATTTATTTTAATTTTATTTTTTTCTTTTCACCCACTTGTTTAGATACACTGAAAATACACCAGTCATAAATACATTCAATGAAGTACCCAGAATATTTCATCTCTTTTTGGGCATCTATTTTGCTCTTTCTATCTTATAGACTTACAGCAGGTAAATATGGCAACAATGTTCTGCATAAGAGCCTTAACTGAACATAGAGTGTGGGACACTCTATAGTAGGTAGCCACTCGTTGATTTTCTGTCTGTGTCGCTTGCCCAATCAGCATACGCTTTGAGGAGCACATCTTCATTTTCTCGGCGATAAAATAATTTGTAATTCAACGTATTTTTTATGTAACGCAAAATACGCTTCAAACCTGTCCAATGTTTTTCGGTCGCGCTGTTCTGGAACCTGCTATAATAATTAACTGATGCGCTTAAATCGGATCTTGTACATAACATAACGTACATTAAGCTTCCTACTAATTCTCGATATGGTTTCTTCTCAATAATGCATTCTGATGTCGTGTTTTCCTCTTTGTTTACTTTTACTTCTATTGGCGTATTTGAAGGTTTGCATTCGTCCATGTTAAATCGTACTAAAAGGTTTTGTAAATACAATTTTTGGCTTAAAAACATACCATTTTCCTTTCTTTCGATTTTTATTCCTAAAAAACAATCTAGTTCCCCGAGATCTGTCATAGAAAACTTTCTTGTCAATTCAGCTTTTAATTTGTCTAGTTCATTTATTTTGTTTGAAACTAATATCATGTCATCCACGTAAAGTAAAACGTATACCTTTATGTTGTCAGTAATCTTCACGTACAGACACTTGTCATGTTCAGAACGTACGAAATTTAAGCTCTTTATGTAGCGATCAAACTCTTCATTCCAAACTTTCGGGGCTTGTTTTAAACCATATAGTGATTTGTGTAGTCTACAAACCAAATTTAGATCTTCAAGAAAACCCGGCGGTTGCTTCATGTAAATTTCTTCTTTGAGATTTCCATGAAGAAAAGCATTCTTGACATCCATATGTATTGCGTGTAGATTTTCATTGTTAATAATTGCCAACAAAGTTCTTACTGTTGTTATTCGTGCAACCGGTGCATAGGTCTCATCATAATCAAAGTATTTTTTCTGTGAGCATCCTTTGATTACCAATCTAGCTTTATACCTAGATATTTGACCTTCTCCGTCACGCTTCAATTTAAACAACCACATGCAGTCTATGGCACGTCTTCCAGGAGGCAAAGTTGTCAACGACCATGTTTCGTTGTTAATTAGTGAGTTCATTTCTTCACGTATTGCTTTCTCCCATTCTTCCTTGTCTTCCCGATGTATAATTTCATCAATACTCTTCGGAGTGTCATCTAGTGATTCTGCAGCCATTGCCATAGCATTACAGATGTAGTTTTCTAGATATTTAGGCTTCTTTTTAATTCTTGTACTTCGTCGAGGTATTGATTCAAACTCGTTAGTAGTGTCTTTTTCTTCTGAATTATCCGTTTCTGGATCATTATTTTCATTTTCTCCGCTTTTGAGTATGTAACTTTCTTCTTCATTTTTATATGAAAATCTTGTTCATCGAATATCACGTCATGACCAGCCATTATTTTCCGTTCTTCAGGACACCAAAGGCGGTATCCATTTGGGCAATATCCTACCATAAAGCATTTTTTTGACTGAGATTCAAATTTTCCTTGAAAAAGTGCTTTAGGAATGTGTAAATATGCCACACAACCAAAAACTCTTAGTTTTTGAAGATTTGGTTTCTCTCCAAACCACATTTCCGCTGGCACCTTTTCTTTCAGTGTTTTAGTAGGACTACGGTTGATTAAGTAGACTGCTGTTAGTATTGCCTCAGACCAGAATCCTTTACTCAACTTCGAATAAAGTAACATGCATCTCGCCTTTTCAATAATTGTGCGGTTCATGCGTTCTGCAACGCCGTTCTGTTGTGGAGTGTATCGAATTGTATATTCAAATTGTATACCACGGTCCTCGAAAAATCTCTTCATTTCTTCCGAGATATATTCACCGCCATTATCACAACGGAATCTACTTATTTTTAAATTAAAATGTGTACTAGCCATGGATTCATAAATTTTGAAGAAATAAAACGTTTCTGATTTAGCTTTCATTACGTATGTAGCAACAAAATGAGTATAATCATCAATAAAAGTTATAACATACCGTTTTCCGTTATGCGATTCTGTGCTTATGGGACCAAAAACGTCACTGTGAATAAGCTGAAGTGGACGTTTTGCTCTGATTCGATCCTGGTTGTGTGGGAGCTGAGTTTGTTTTCCCTCAATACATTGTTCACAAATTTCTAAATTATCAAATTTTAAATTCCCATCAATTCCTTCAACCAAATTTTGAAGTTTTTCTAGTCCACTTCTACTTAAATGTCCCATGCGCCTATGCCACAGTTCAGTAGATTTACTTGACGATACTATATTGGCCCATTCCGTGTCATTCCACATGTCCAATCTATACAATTTGTTCTCTCGTCGAGCTATAGCTACTATCACATTGTTCAATGATATTGTTCCAGTGCCATTTTCAAATATTATTTTAAACCCATTCATTTCTAACTTAGAAATAGACAGCAAATTAAACTGTAAACCAGGTACATAGAGAGTATCTTTAATCGTGATAGAGTTAATTTTACCAGGAATATTTACTTTAACTTTTATCTCACCAATTCTTGTAGCTTCTAGTGTTTGACCAGATTTTGCAACCTGTATTTTCACAGAATTTGACAGTTCTCTGACGTTAATTAACATTTCATCGTTATTTACTAAATGTTCCGTTGCACCCGAGTCGAGATACCAACTTCTGCTGTTCGTAGTAGCAATTCCAGCAAAGGATGTAAAAGAATAGTTTTCACCATGCTGACTGTCACATGAATTTGTTACCATATTCGCCGTACTTTGACCTTGCTTACTCTGTTTCTGTTGACTCTTCTTCTTGCAATCAGCCCTCTTGTGACCTAGGTTTCCACAATTTTAACATTTATAAGGAAAGTATGTCTTTCCTGAACCTCTGGTATCTTGTCGATTTCCAGAACCAAATTTTCCGCTGTTACGTTGCGCTGGAGCCGAGAAAGCTACAGATAAATCCTTTTTCGTTTTCTTTCCATTGTTGTCTTTCTTCAGCTCTTCATCCAGTAGACGATTTTTCGTAAAGGCTAACGTCAACTTCTCCGCAGATAAAGTTTCCAATGCAGTTACCACCACCCCGTATTCGTCTGGCATCGTGAGTAGCAAATGACAAATTACGTCATTTTCCTCAAGTGTTGCACCTGTGGAACGAAGTTCACGGACCAGCTTATCAAAGTTTAAAAAATGTGTTTCGAGAGCGTCTAACGACGGATCAAATTTCATAGTTAATAGTGACTTTCTCAATAATAGTTGGTTAGCAATACCTTTTCGTTCGAAAGTGTTTGATAGTACTTGTCAGATTTCATAGGCTCTGTCACTTTATCTTTCACATACTCTAAGTGACTATCGGAGATCCTCTGAATTATTTGTGATTTACATCTTAGGTCCTTTTTGTGCAATTGTGCAAGTTGTTGTTCATTTTCAATCTTTCGTGCAGGAGTTTCCGTTTCAGCCGACACAATCATTTCCGTATATGGCTTTTTAATAAATTCACTTAATTCGAGTTCGTCCAACAACGTTTCCATTCGGAACTTCCAGTTGCTGAAGTTTGTTCCGTCGAATAGTGGAATTTTATACTTTTCCTCTTGTGCCATCATCCTGACCTGATGATTTTTTTTTATTTTTTTTTTTATAATTCAAACTCTGCAGTTATTCTATACTTCTGGGCCACATAACCTGTTGGTTGTTGGCAGAATGATACACAAATAGATCTATAAAAGGCAATAAAACAACTTGCAATAAATTCTGTCACACTATTTTTATTACATTTAAAAAAAACTGACTGTCTCAGCACACTATATTATATTTTTACTTGTATTAAAATTCATAACTTCCAACATCTTTATGTTCTCCCATTAATTGCTCACATTCGTGTCTTTTTGGGGCTTTTTATTTTTAATGTGGTTTTTAAAATATTCTTCTACAACACGCTTCTGATTCTGTCCATGGCACAAGTATTCTCTTACGTTTAACAGGATTTCTATTTATTTCTAATATCCTATACTTAATATAAATAGGTACTCTTTATAGAGGTGATGATCAGAACTGCCGAACATGTAAAATCATTCATTCGTAATTTCCTGGTTCCGCAAATACTTTAAGTAAAAAAGCTACAAATAAAAGTTGTGAGCATAAAATTAATTTTGTATACTTTAGTGTACCAACGATAAACCCAAAAATCACGGGAATTGTTGTACAAAAGTTGAAAAGTGTTGTAGAAGTGCGTGAAGATAGTGGAATAGAACCATTGTGAATAAAGTTTAAATCCTTGGTGCAGAACAAACATCAAATTTGCGGTCAAAGTGAGCCTAAGTAAGGTTATAAAGTTTTAAGTGACAGCGACAGAGTGTGTCTGCTGCGCAGCGTAGAGTTAGGAAGAGTCACAGTAGCAGCGGCGTAGTAAATTTAATTTGCAAGAAGGGGCAGATGAATCAGGAAATCAGAAGAGTAAATTCTATTTCTGATACTAGCGAACTGACCAAAAGGAAAAGAGAAGAAATTAATAAAGAATTTGAAATTTTTAAAAAAAAGTAAAATGACAGCGAGATCACCCACAAAAGGTAAAGAAACAGAGAACATGGATGAGTTAAAAAAACTGATTAAGGCAATGACGAAGGAGCTAAAAGAGGAAATGAAAACTAATCAAGAGGAACTAAAAGAAGAAATTAAGAAGAATAATGAGTGTATCCAGAAAATGCAGGAGGAGATAAAGGAGAAAGAAAAAATATGGAAAGAAGAAAAAGAACAACTATATGACAGAATTCAACAATTAGAAAAAAGATTGGAAAACCAGGACAAAAGAAAAAGGAGTAACAATATAGTAGTAAAAGGTCTAGAAGTAGATGAAAGAAAGCCAAAAACAATAATAAATGAGTTTCTAACAAAAGAATTGGATATAAAATGTAACATTAAATCAGCTACAATAATTAAAAAACAAGAACAGTCAATAATGATAGCGGAAATTGAAGACTATAACGATAAAATAAAAATAATGAAGACGAAGAAGAAACTGCAAGGTAGGAAAATATATATTGATAATGATTACACGCAAGAGGAAAGAAAAATGCATGCAGAAATAAGAAGAAAGGCCAAGGAAGAAAGGATTAAAGGCAGCACAATAAAAATGTTTTATAACAAACTATTAATAAATGAAAATCTGTATGTTTGGAATGAGAGGAAGGGGCTTTTAGAGGAAAGAGCTGATGAAGAACAGCGAAGTTCAAAAAACTAGTAAGTCTTACGGAGGACCCATGGAAGACGACCGAGCTTAGAAAAAGGTTAAAGAATAAAGGAAAAAAGATGCACAGCACAAAAAAAATTCGAAACAAGACAATTAAGGTAGCAACTTGGAATGTTAAGGGAACAAATGCAGAAGGGGCGTATAAAAATTTGGTAAGAGTTTTTAGGAATTATAATATTGAAATCGCGGCAATACAAGAAACGAAGCAAAAAGAAAGTAAAATTTTTGAAATAGAGGAGTATGTAATTTTTAACAGCGGTAGTGAAACTGGCATTTTCGGTGCAGGTTTTATGATAAAGAAAGCCATAACAAATGCCGTAGAAGATTTTAAACCAATTTCAGAAAAAATATGTACGTTAAGAGTTAGAGGAAATTATAGGAAAATAACTATAATAAATGTGCATGCGCCACATAATAAAAAAGACGAAGAAGAAAAAGACAGATTTTATGAACAGTTAACAAATATAATAAATGAAATTCCTAAATATGATAATAAAATAATATTAGGAGATCTGAACGCTAAAGTGGGGAAAGAAGAAATATACAAACACATATCTGGAGGAAATAGTAAACATGTTGAAAGCAATGAAAATGGAATAAAATTAATAGAGTTCGCTGAAGAACAAGATATGAAAATAATGAGTACATGGTATGAAAGGAAAGAAATATACAAGGGAACATGGATATCCCCAGACGGAAAAACTTGTAATCAAATCGACCATGTGCTGACCGAACGAAAATACGCCAATATTATAACAAATGTTAAAAGCCAGAGAGGAGCGGAAGCAGAATCTGACCACTTTATGGTTAAGGTAGAAATGAGACAAAGATTGCCACAAAAGAGAATAGCAAAAAAGAATGGGCTCAAAAGATACAATATACAGCTATTTCAAGAAAGAAAAATAAGAGAAGATTTTATAGAAAACATTGAAATAAACCTAAAAAAACATGGAGCACAGTGAAAGCGTAGAAGAAGAATGGAGAGCACTGGAAAGCCAATTATGTACGACAGCGGATATGACAATAGACAAAAAACATAAAGATGTAAGGAAAGAATGGTTTGACAAGGAATGCGAAACAGCCTTAGACAAAAAGACTTGGGCCAAGATACGAATAAATCAAAATCCAAGCAATGAGAATAAGGCAAAATATGAAGAAGAAAAGAGAAATTTTAAAAAATTGTGCAGACAGAAAAAGAGAGCAAAGATGGAAAATATGCTAGAGTCTATTAAAACCAATTATCAAAACAAATGTATCAGAAACTTCTATCAAGAAGTAAAAAGACAAAAAGAAGGGTTTAAACAGAAATCTATATTTTACAGAGGAAAAAGCGGAAGGTTGGTTACGGGAGAAGAAGGAGTAGAAAGATTTGCAGAATATTTCAGAGAACTATTGACTGATGAAACTGAAGACCAAGAAGAAGAATTGACGGAAGAATTTCTGAGAGATGAAGAAATAGAGGAGATACATCCGCCCCAGATAGAAGAAATAATTAATATATTAGCAGAATTAAAGAATATGAAAAGTCCCGGGGAAAATGGAATAGCTGCAGAGTGTTACAAATATGGGGGGGATGAGTTACATAAGAAACTACACAACATAATACTGAAGGTTTGGAAGTCAGAACAAATGCCTAGCAGATGGAAAGAAGCCTTAATAGTCCCGATACATAAAAAAGGTGATAGAACAGACTGTAAAAATTATAGGGGAATATCACTGTTAGTTATAGCGTATAAAATTTTAGCCATATGTATCCGTAATAGATTAAAAGCAACGGCAAATAAGGTTCTAGGAGAATACCAGGCAGGCTTTAGAAATAATAGATCTACTATAGACCAAATATTTACATTGAAACAAGTAATAGCCAACAGCTACGAACATAATTTAGCACTGCATATTCTATTTGTTGATTTTAAACAGGCATATGACTCCATAATAAAAAGTAAGCTTATTCATATTCTTAGAGATTTTAAAGTGCCAGAAAAATTAGTAAGATTAGTTAGGATGACGCTACAGGATACGAGCTGCAAAATTTCCATGGAAGGTAGAACTTCAAAAAGCTTCAGAGTTACTAGAGGCCTAAGACAGGGAGACCCAATATCTCCAATCCTGTTCAACTTAGTACTGGAGTGGGTTATAAGGAAGGGCAATATGCATACAAAAGGAACCTTAAATCAGCGAAGACATCAGCTTCTAGCTTACGCCGATGACATTGCCATAATGACCAGAACAAGAGGGGAACTTGAGAGAGTATTTAAAATCTTCGAAAGTACAGGGATGGAAACAGGTTTAAAAATAAATGAGGAGAAAACTAAATATATGCGCATAAATGAAAATCAAGAAAATCAAAAAGACAATCTCAAGATAATGACAGAAAGAGGAAAACGATATGAATTTGAGAAAGTGAGTAGCTTTGTCTATCTAGGGGTAATAATAACTAAGAATAATATTGAAGATATGGAAATTTCGGCGAGGATTACAAAAGGAAGCAGATGCATAGGAGCAATACACAAAATATTAAAATCAAATATAATTACCAGAAGTGCAAAAATAAAAATATATAAAACAATAATAAGACCAACAGTGCTTTACGGGTGCGAGCTGTGGGTGATGAACAAAAGTAACCAAAACCGTTTGGAGGTGTGGGAAAGGAAAGTGCTACGGAAAATATATGGTGGAAAAAAGGATGGTGACTTGATAGTGCGCAGAACAAACGCTGAACTCAAGGAACTCTACGGTGAACCAAATATTGTAGGAGTGATTAGGGGGCAAAGGTTAAGGTGGTTAGGACATATAAGCAGGTTGCCAGAAGACAGGACAGTGAGTTTAGTATATAAAAGGGGGGTAGCAGCAAAGAAAAGAAGAGGACGACCGAAAGGAAAGTGGAGTGATGCGGTGCAAAAAGACTTGGAACTCTTAAACATTCGCGACTGGGAAAAAAAGGCTAAAGACCGCAACGAATGGAGAACAATAGTGCAACAAGCCATGGGCCTGCTAGGCCTGGAGTGCTGAAATATTATTATTATTATTATTAGTATTATTTATTTGCATTAGTAATTGTTCACTTTAACAGAAATAAATAATAATAATAAAAATTAAGCTAACTTCATAGATAAACCACTAAACATTTCTTAATTTAATTGTTTCAACTCTATGGCTATCGCTATGTTTGGGGTGATTTTCAATATTTTTATATGTACTTTTATCGTTACAAAGCATACAAAATTAATTATTCATTTAGGTGCAAAATTTTAAGCTATACAACTCTTATTTGAAGCAATTTTACCTAAAATATTTAGAGAATCCAGAAATTACGAAAGTATGATTTTACATGTTAAAGTCCTATGTTTAGGAGTGCCGGTCATCAGGGTGGTATGTTTTAAATTAAGGATATCTTGAGAAATGAGAAAAATATTTACAGAAAACAATTACTGGGCTTATTCCTTAATATGTTCATAGGTCTTATGATTTCATTTAAAAAAAATTAATATTCGCTTGTAATGTGCTGCATTACTTTTTTATGTTACTCTATTTTCATGTGATTTATCGGAACTTTATCCTTACATGCTCGATATCTGCCGGTAAAGTTGTAGAGTAAATCGTGTTTAAAAATTAACTCTCAACCAAAATTGCGCAGTTTTCGACGGAAACATGTGGGATTCTTACAAAAAAACACAATTCCCCTATTTAACACAGTTTCGCCAAGTAAGTGACTTACCCCTTTCAAGGTATGTAAGTTCGTAAGAAAATTCAAAATCTGATCGACAGTTTTCAAAGTTCTAAAATTTAACGATAAGTACTGTAATGGAACATAAAACACTTTTCGTTATTACGAGTTAGTAATTATTTATTTACCTACGAGTTTACCTACTAGTTGTACACTCCACAAATTTCTTGTCATTATTAAAATTGTAATAAACAACACAGATTCGTATCTATGGCAAAACACAAGTAAAATGAAAACTGCCGCGACGTGCAATGTTGCCATATGCCCGGGTGTCTTTAGCTATTATATGTACGAAAAATATACAATTCCTATATACACTAGCGATCGTAGCGCACCAACTGGTAATTGTTGAAACTAGCAATATTCACATATTTTCACTTCGCATACAATTTTAGACCCCCCTGAAATTTTGTCACTAACATCCAGAGGGCGAAAGCTATGTGAAATACTACATAAGCAATTTGACACCCGGTATACGGGTGCCAGATTACAGTGGGTTCCAAATTATCCGTAATTTGTCAATGTATGGGTGCCAACATGATAGTGGGATTTATATATATATATATATACACAGTGGAGTCCGGATATAATGAACCCGCTTTTAGTGAACTTCCGGCTAAAGTGAACGCTACTTTAGGTATCCTAATTTTTTCCCATAAGACTAATACAAATTTTATCCGCTTATAATGAACCCGTTTATAATGAACTTCCGGATAAAGTGAACAGAATTTTATTAACTTAAGGTATAAAATTTCCGTTTATAGTAAACTTTTATAATGACAACAAACACACAACAGATGGAAACACAAGAGATCGAAAGAATCGACGTACGAGAGGTAGTAAAACCAGAACGATAGACTAGAGAGTATGTCGAATCTCATAGGCGTCGCTTGCGCAGTACGCTTCCCTGAAATTTTCCCCATAATCCCCATGCGTCCATCCCCATAAAATTACCGTAACACATTTTTTTACAATCACGCGAAGTTCCAGCTCAAGTTTGGGATGGTTTTGTGCCCTTGAAAACTATATAAATAACATTCGTTTTTCTAGCATTCATGTACAAACTAAAATTTCCGACTATCTTAAGTAGTTTATAATACATATAAATATGTTTTTTTTAATAATACATACACATGATGTAACCGTATAAAATAAATAAATACATACATATGTTAAACGTACAATTAACACGAGAAATTTTATTTTCCTTTTTAGTGAACCTCGGATATAGTGAACCAGTCTTAATGCATTTTTAAGTTCACTATATCCGGACTCCACTGTATATATATATATATATATATATATATATATATATATATATATATATATATATATATATATATATAAATAAATAAATATTTCATCACGGCATATTACCCATTACTGGGTGTGCCAATCTGCTTTGTATACAAATATCAGTAATGATGGAATATATATATATATATATATATATATATATATATATATATATATATATATATATATACTGTCTCTGCGCACAAATGAACAATTTGCAATACAAGAAAAATTTAAGAATTTGATAAGTTGTACTTATTTAACTTTTAAATCAATTTACTTACCTATTAATAGCTGTTCGTACAAATGATAACAAAAATAATAAAATTAAAGTTATAACTTTTTGATAATTCAATCAAGTGAATCAGATTGAAACTAAAACTGCATTCAGCAGAAACCGCCTTGGTCGGTGGCCGTTCGGTCAAGTGTTCAGCGACCACAGAAGTCTGCTGAATGCGCCCAATTCATTCACAGAAAAATGAAAAATGCTGAACATGTTCATGTTCTAACCACATGCCTGCTGAATGCGCCCAATGTAGAGGGGGATGCGGTTGCAAATCATTGGCAAATACTCCCTCCATATTTATTCCTACCTCCATGATAATATCAATGGGGACTTATACAATTCAAATATTTTGGTCGCCATCTAGTGTGTGAAAATGTATTTAATAATTAGTTATGTAGTGAGCAAGATTTAGCTCTAAGTTTGACGTTTATCACGTGATCCATATTTGGTCCCACGTGATCACAACAACCATTGTTTGAAAAGAAAGCCGTTGCCGTTAGGTTAGATAGTCTGTGATAAACATGTCTAAGACTGAACACAGAAGTTGAAATAATATGATTAATATAAATTGAATATGAATTAGTAATGTATTTACAGGAACCTGTGATAAAAAAGGAAGTTTAATTATGTACAAAATAACAATAAAATGACGCAAACCTATGTTTGTAAAGTGGACAAACATAATGAAACTTATTTTGGAAAAACAAGTACAGCAACTCAAGCAACTTTAATAAAGCTGTCTACTAATAAAGAGACACAAGTTTATATTAATAAAAACACATATAAAAATTGATAATAAGCAGAACAACTCCACACAAACAGAAATAAAGATTAATAAGGAAAGTAGTACCCAAACAGTCAACAATTATTATGTAAGAAAGTTATTTGGTGCTGTAGAGACATCGAGAAATGAAACTAAATTTGTCAATAATTGGAAACTAAATTATAATTTATTAAGCAATGATGCTGTAAAATTTATATATTTCACCGGCTTATTAGTAGAACATTTTAATGTTTTATATGATTTGTTAAATCCCACAGTTATGCCAAAGTTGAAATACAGATATATTTCCAAAAAAACGTCAAAGAAAACTAATTTAATAATTTAACATCCCGAGACAAATTATGTATAACTTTAATAAGATTATGACGTGGATATACACTAAACGAAATTTCATTATTTTTTTCCGTCTCTCTCAACAGTGGAATTTGTAGTGTTTACATAGATTCAGTTCATGTTTTTTTCAAATTGAAACGCTGAAATCGAATTTGTTTTCCCTCCGTGAGAATCAGAAAGATTTGATTCCGCAATGTTTCATTAATAACAATCACTACACACATAGAGTTAAGAATAAATATTCTTAACTCTATGAGTACACATAATAACTTAACCAAACTTTGCTGTCTAAATAACAAATTATGGGATCAACGGGGTGGTGCTGAAGAGGGAAAGCATTTGATCGACTCGGCCATGGTATATCACCTCACTCTTTCTAAAAATTTCTTGTCCCTTTCTAAATTTA
Source organism: Harpalus rufipes (assembly GCA_951394225.1). Classification (NCBI taxonomy): domain Eukaryota; kingdom Metazoa; phylum Arthropoda; class Insecta; order Coleoptera; family Carabidae; genus Harpalus; species Harpalus rufipes. The sequence continues at coordinate 26,671,453 of OX596281.1, read as the reverse complement.
GTGGAGGGAGGTCCGTTGCCGATCCGTCGCCGATGACGTCAAAATCATAAGTCCCCATTGCCATGTTACCAAATGAAACTAAGTGTGGTGACATCTTGTGACGAATAGCGATAACTGACCATCCAAGTCATGGAGGTAAGAATAAACATGGAGGGAGCATAAACTTGAACTTAGGACAAGGTGAATGCAGGCCTGTGGGGACGGACGCAGGTACTGCTGCAGTCACATTGTGGTGGGAATTCATGCGGCAAATATAAAATTAAATATTTGAAATTTAGATTTCTTATTTCTAGTAATATCAATAAACAAATATTTTTTAGCAAATATGTACTTAGAAGAAATTACAATATAGAAAAATTATAAATAATTAAAATTCCACTTACCTGTTACCGATACGGTTATCTTTTACAATATTTATTTAAATCGATAGATCTAGGCTAGGTATTTAAACGAAATTACAATTGTTTAAAACACTTATTAAATTTTGTAATTGTTTATTGTTAAATAATATAAAAATAAAACTTTCCTTCTGACTTATTGGAGTACCCCACAACACAACAAGTCACCAAGTTACAAACAATCTGCAAATAATTACCTATGTTAAATGAAACATATAATATTATTGCAAGAAAACTTACATATTGCAGTGCAAGAGTCAACTAGTCCAAATAATGTTTGTTCTGTTAAATTGCTATTGACATGTATTTTTAAGATCGCAGCGCTGGGGTGGCAAGTTTTGAACTACAGGTTGAATGAGAAATGAGGTTAACCAACTGTAACACATAACTTATAGAATTGTGTATTTCGCATAGTACTGTATTATATTTAATTTTCTTTTTATATTATTTTATAGTAGGTTTTATATTATCCATTCAGGGTAAATTAATGAAAATTCCCAGTACATTTTTATAAAATTTTAACTTAAATTGTATAACCACTTCTGTTTTAGATGATATCTTCAAAGAAATAATTAAAATAGCAAAATTTCATGATTATATTTCGTATTCATTTGTGAACATTAGTAATAGGATGTATTCGTGGAAGTGAAGATAACTTAAATGATATTTTTGTGAACATTTATAAAACTAACCTCGTTTTGTAACAACGTTTTCTTTGAAATATAATGAATAAATCTTCAAAGTATACAAGACGGATATATTAATTTATAATATTCTGATCCACACACTGCATTATTATCTTTTTTCATCTTGTCAAGCATATTTTTAATGTAAATACGAACTTTTCGTTTACGCGGGAATTCTTGACAACATAATTTATTGCCTTTCTAACGGGACAATGTGCACTCAAGTAAGCAGCAATATTTGTTACTCATATTACAATATATATGTCAATTTAGATACACAAATACGTATAATATTTAACAATTTTTTAATATTATACTTTTAATACCGTCAACCTGTAGTTCATTATTTTGCCACCAGATGTCATATCGCTTAGCAATACTTGCCAATAAACACGAAATATACGTTGAGTTACAGTTTTAAAATAGAACAATATTTCATAACTCACATGAATAAAAAATCTTAATTTTCACCAAATGTTACGAAGCACTTAAAGAAAAGTCAATATAAACCACGATATACATATATTAAAAAGTCATAAACGGTAAACACTTCTCCAAAACACGTACACGTTTAAAAACAAACAATGCTCAATGACAGATGACAGCAACAACCTTGTAACTTCAAACTGACAGCGGTCACAATGTAGAAGGGGAAGCGGCTGCACTAGCGATTGCAAATACTCCCTCCATATATATTCCTACCTCCATGATCCAAGTTGATCCGCCATTTTAGGAAATTTTTCAAAGTCAAGATTTATAAAAGTCACTTTTAAAAATCAGTATTTTAAAAGGCAGGATTTTTAATGTTACCCCACCGTTGTTGTTACCATTTTGTCTTCTGACGTTCTCGTATACATATATCTTTCGTATTTATTCACATTTATAAAATAAAATCAAGTTAATTTGTAATTATCGATAATCAAGTATTTATTTAGATTTAGTCAACTGTAGCATAACAGATTTAAATGGTCGACTAGACCGATTCAGCTGATTCAGGCGTTGCAATAAGGTTCAAAAATCGCTCAGATGATTTTGAAACATACGCGTGACTATACCTTGTCTCCACTCTATTTCTGGTCTAAGGGTCAACCCATGGAGGTAGGAATAATATGGAGAGAGTATTTGCAATTGCTAATGCAGCCGCTTCCTCGTCTACAATGTGTCCCATGTCATTTTCAAATTACAAGGTTATTGCTGTGAATTGTGCATTGTATATTCTTTGTACGTGTATGTGTGTTGCAGAAGTATTTGCAATTTGCGACTTTTTTGATATATTTCGTATTTTATATTGGTTTTTCTTTATATGTATCGCGAATTCCCACTACAGTGTGTACTACTACAGTACCTGCGTCCGTCTTCACCGGGTTAACATTCCCCGTATAGTTGGAGGAAGAAATATTTGAATCTGACTTATGCAGGGTTTACAATCTTTTATGGACGGTTGGGTTTGTTTGTGGTCAGGACTCATAAATTATTCGAACTTGAAGGCATCAATTTTAGGGTAAGAAATGGGTCGTATTTAATAATGATGTTAGAAAAAGTGTGTTTTAATCGCATTGTTATTTAAATACAGATTTAAAAGTACATAATTAGGAAACATCTTATAATATTTTAATCTCTTTTCACTTTACAAATTGACGTTAGAAGAAATACACTTAAAACGAATTATTATTTTAAAACAGATTTAATAGTACATCTTGAATGCAAATTTCGGGTACGGCCCAGGACAGAAAACTCTACCTGGCTCCGAGTACCATTACCGCAAAGTCCATAAAACGTTATAACGACCAATTGGCAGAATCTATAATGAGTTCCAAATATTTCTTCCTCCAACTATACCCGCAGTTCAAATTTATACTCTCCATATTATTCCTACCTCCATGGGTCAACCGCTATACTGTGGCTAAAAATTCCCTGACTAATTTGACCGTTCAGGAACCAGTTCATGAACGATCGATTTTTTGTTGGAACAACCGACGTTTAGTACGAGTCGGTCGAAATTCATGTTGGAACAACACTAAATGCGCTCTGCGCATGTACCCGACCATTCGCAATCTGGTTTGGTAGTGTGTTGGCACAAACCTTATTTATAATAATGAGTTATGTCAATATCATCGACCATCTAAACTAGTTTAGAAGGTCGATGGTCAATATATTTATTAAAATATTTATTCAGAATATATCGATACATGTAATATTCACTTAAATTAGTTACTATAAACTATTTTTAATCTGGCTATGACGTTCTTAGGATACTTTTAATTAAATTACTACATTAAAATAAAATAATACGATCTGCTACATATATTTACATTTATTTTAGTTACTGCTCCACATAAACTTGTGGGACATACAGAAGAAGAGACTTATAAGGATGATTTTGTTGTTGAAATGAGAATATATTTATAAGTCAATCCTCCTAGTGCGTCTCTTTAAGAACAATAACTCAAACACTACTTAAATATTGTTGAATTAATTTAAGATTTCATAAATACCAACATCAAACTCGCCAGCGAGTAAATAAATATCATTGTTTTTGCATTTATCTTTAAGAGTAGTAACTCTGTATGATGATATATTTATTAAGATCAAACAATGACATATGGAATTGGAGAATTCATATTCAAAAATATTGGGATAGTTAACTAAATAACAATAAACTAAACAATGATAAGAATTTCAAAATTACAAATATATAAAATTGTTAACAAACATGATTTTTTTTAAATACATGCATAGGCAAACATGCTATAAATATGAATTTGATGATTTTTAAAACTATAGGTACACACAAAGAAACCTTTCAGCACTCTTACAACAAATAACTTTTTGCTTGTAAGATTCATCCAGGGGTTGGAACATCCAATGATTATTCTAACTTTGACGTCATCGTCTAGTTTTATGTGCCTAGTCATAAAACAAAACACGAGCGATTGTAAATTTGGCTGCCAAGTTACTGTAACATTACTCTGCTTATTTATCGCACTTGGTTCAAATTGTAAGAATTAAGCAGTTTCGGTAACGGGTTGAGGAGTGGAGTGGAACAAAATTATTATATTCGGAAAGTTCTCGAAAAAAGAGGACAATGGACTAAAAGTTATTAATAAAAGGGGTTGATGTGAAAGGACATGCAGACATATTTTACAGGGAAATTATAGTGTGGATAAAAGTTTTTGTGTTCGTAACTAAATAAAACAGTTGAAAGAAAATTAATCTATTCATTCAACTGTTTTCTTTCATGGCTAAATCAATAAACATTCTAAATTATCTTCGTATTATTTACCACAAATATTTTTGCACGTCAATGAACTTATTTTATGAATACTATTTGGTAAATATTCTTTTATATTACTGGATATAAAATCAAATATATTGTATATTCAAAACAAGAAAGTCCAACCCTTTGCAATACGTATGAAACCAATTTTTAATGCTAATATTTCCAACTAATTTTAAAAATCAACAATTTCTATTCTAAAAATAAAGCAACAAATAAATTAGGAGCTCAACGAAAGATTGGTATGATTTTTTTAAAATAGATTTATTTTAATTTTCCATTAAACTCCCTAAAAATATAGTCCGTTTTTAAACATAGGCTATGCCCAAAGTTGCATTTATATAGCTCAAATATGCCAAACCCTAAATTTATAAGTACTAAATGACATTATTATTACTTAGGATTTAGACATTAAATTTTAAGATTTGTAGGAGCATATTATGCCTTGAAGCTGTCGTGGCCCGATTGTCCTTGAAAAGGTCAGGTTCACCAGTTCAGCGGTAAACGGTGTTAAATGCACCGCGTGAGGGAAAACTGCATATTTATCAACACTCAAAAAGAGTCCAACAATTTCAACCGCTAATGCTGACCGCGCCAACAAAACCTTTAGTGTTTCAGTGTTCCCATATAAAACAACAGATATTGACAGGGATTCATTAATTCTTAAATAATAACTACCAAATGCAATATCGGATACAGCAAAAAAAGAGTAAATTCAAAATTTTCCTAGAACGATTTATATTATTGAGCACGAAAGTTCAATAATTTAAATTTGTTTTAAATATAGATTTCTGATTTCTTTAATACTGTAAAACTTAGTTTTGAATTTACTCCCCTTAGTTTAAAATCAGAATATAGAATAAGTTAACTACCCCTGGACAAACATTTTTGACAACACGGTCCTTTACAATTCTACTTTTCCTAATCACAGAAAATCTTTTCCAAATTCCGAGACTCACCACTTGTACTATGTCTAATTAATTCTCCCTTTATGTGTCATGTAACCGTCGAACGCAGATGCTGCAGGTCCAGCAGCTACTAAAGCGGTGTCGAGAGCGGAGCGCCTCAGCCTGGAGCAAGTGGCTAGTAGTGCTCCACCGAGGAGGCACATGGCGCCGCCTCCCAATGCTAAGAGAGCAGAAAACCATCCAGTTTTGAGACAAACGCTGTTGGGGTCTATCTTAGAGGTATCTAGAAAAAGAGAGAATAATATTGGCGACAAAGAAAAATATTAAAAGAATGGTAAAAAAGTAATCAGACTGGCAGATAAAGGAGAAAGAAAAAATATGGAAAGAAGAAAAAGAACAACTATATGACAGAATTCAACAATTAGAAAAAAGATTGGAAAACCAGGACAAAAGAAAAAGGAGTAACAATATAGTAGTAAAAGGTCTAGAAGTAGATGAAAGAAAGCCAAAAACAATAATAAATGAGTTTCTAACAAAAGAATTGGATATAAAATGTAACATTAAATCAGCTACAATAATTAAAAAACAAGAACAGTCAATAATGATAGCGGAAATTGAAGACTATAACGATAAAATAAAAATAATGAAGACGAAGAAGAAACTGCAAGGTAGGAAAATATATATTGATAATGATTACACGCAAGAGGAAAGAAAAATGCATGCAGAAATAAGAAGAAAGGCCAAGGAAGAAAGGATTAAAGGCAGCACAATAAAAATGTTTTATAACAAACTATTAATAAATGAAAATCTGTATGTTTGGAATGAGAGGAAGGGGCTTTTAGAGGAAAGAGCTGATGAAGAACAGCGAAGTTCAAAAAACTAGTAAGTCTTACGGAGGACCCATGGAAGACGACCGAGCTTAGAAAAAGGTTAAAGAATAAAGGAAAAAAGATGCACAGCACAAAAAAAATTCGAAACAAGACAATTAAGGTAGCAACTTGGAATGTTAAGGGAACAAATGCAGAAGGGGCGTATAAAAATTTGGTAAGAGTTTTTAGGAATTATAATATTGAAATCGCGGCAATACAAGAAACGAAGCAAAAAGAAAGTAAAATTTTTGAAATAGAGGAGTATGTAATTTTTAACAGCGGTAGTGAAACTGGCATTTTCGGTGCAGGTTTTATGATAAAGAAAGCCATAACAAATGCCGTAGAAGATTTTAAACCAATTTCAGAAAAAATATGTACGTTAAGAGTTAGAGGAAATTATAGGAAAATAACTATAATAAATGTGCATGCGCCACATAATAAAAAAGACGAAGAAGAAAAAGACAGATATTATGAACAGTTAACAAATATAATAAATGAAATTCCTAAATATGATAATAAAATAATATTAGGAGATCTGAACGCTAAAGTGGGGAAAGAAGAAATATACAAACACATATCTGGAGGAAATAGTAAACATGTTGAAAGCAATGAAAATGGAATAAAATTAATAGAGTTCGCTGAAGAACAAGATATGAAAATAATGAGTACATGGTATGAAAGGAAAGAAATATACAAGGGAACATGGATATCCCCAGACGGAAAAACTTGTAATCAAATCGACCATGTGCTGACCGAACGAAAATACGCCAATATTATAACAAATGTTAAAAGCCAGAGAGGAGCGGAAGCAGAATCTGACCACTTTATGGTTAAGGTAGAAATGAGACAAAGATTGCCACAAAAGAGAATAGCAAAAAAGAATGGGCTCAAAAGATACAATATACAGCTATTTCAAGAAAGAAAAATAAGAGAAGATTTTATAGAAAACATTGAAATAAACCTAAAAAAACATGGAGCACAGTGAAAGCGTAGAAGAAGAATGGAGAGCACTGGAAAGCCAATTATGTACGACAGCGGATATGACAATAGACAAAAAACATAAAGATGTAAGGAAAGAATGGTTTGACAAGGAATGCGAAACAGCCTTAGACAAAAAGACTTGGGCCAAGATACGAATAAATCAAAATCCAAGCAATGAGAATAAGGCAAAATATGAAGAAGAAAAGAGAAATTTTAAAAAATTGTGCAGACAGAAAAAGAGAGCAAAGATGGAAAATATGCTAGAGTCTATTAAAACCAATTATCAAAACAAATGTATCAGAAACTTCTATCAAGAAGTAAAAAGACAAAAAGAAGGGTTTAAACAGAAATCTATATTTTACAGAGGAAAAAGCGGAAGGTTGGTTACGGGAGAAGAAGGAGTAGAAAGATTTGCAGAATATTTCAGAGAACTATTGACTGATGAAACTGAAGACCAAGAAGAAGAATTGACGGAAGAATTTCTGAGAGATGAAGAAATAGAGGAGATACATCCGCCCCAGATAGAAGAAATAATTAATATATTAGCAGAATTAAAGAATATGAAAAGTCCCGGGGAAAATGGAATAGCTGCAGAGTGTTACAAATATGGGGGGGATGAGTTACATAAGAAACTACACAACATAATACTGAAGGTTTGGAAGTCAGAACAAATGCCTAGCAGATGGAAAGAAGCCTTAATAGTCCCGATACATAAAAAAGGTGATAGAACAGACTGTAAAAATTATAGGGGAATATCACTGTTAGTTATAGCGTATAAAATTTTAGCCATATGTATCCGTAATAGATTAAAAGCAACGGCAAATAAGGTTCTAGGAGAATACCAGGCAGGCTTTAGAAATAATAGATCTACTATAGACCAAATATTTACATTGAAACAAGTAATAGCCAACAGCTACGAACATAATTTAGCACTGCATATTCTATTTGTTGATTTTAAACAGGCATATGACTCCATAATAAAAAGTAAGCTTATTCATATTCTTAGAGATTTTAAAGTGCCAGAAAAATTAGTAAGATTAGTTAGGATGACGCTACAGGATACGAGCTGCAAAATTTCCATGGAAGGTAGAACTTCAAAAAGCTTCAGAGTTACTAGAGGCCTAAGACAGGGAGACCCAATATCTCCAATCCTGTTCAACTTAGTACTGGAGTGGGTTATAAGGAAGGGCAATATGCATACAAAAGGAACCTTAAATCAGCGAAGACATCAGCTTCTAGCTTACGCCGATGACATTGCCATAATGACCAGAACAAGAGGGGAACTTGAGAGAGTATTTAAAATCTTCGAAAGTACAGGGATGGAAACAGGTTTAAAAATAAATGAGGAGAAAACTAAATATATGCGCATAAATGAAAATCAAGAAAATCAAAAAGACAATCTCAAGATAATGACAGAAAGAGGAAAACGATATGAATTTGAGAAAGTGAGTAGCTTTGTCTATCTAGGGGTAATAATAACTAAGAATAATATTGAAGATATGGAAATTTCGGCGAGGATTACAAAAGGAAGCAGATGCATAGGAGCAATACACAAAATATTAAAATCAAATATAATTACCAGAAGTGCAAAAATAAAAATATATAAAACAATAATAAGACCAACAGTGCTTTACGGGTGCGAGCTGTGGGTGATGAACAAAAGTAACCAAAACCGTTTGGAGGTGTGGGAAAGGAAAGTGCTACGGAAAATATATGGTGGAAAAAAGGATGGTGACTTGATAGTGCGCAGAACAAACGCTGAACTCAAGGAACTCTACGGTGAACCAAATATTGTAGGAGTGATTAGGGGGCAAAGGTTAAGGTGGTTAGGACATATAAGCAGGTTGCCAGAAGACAGGACAGTGAGTTTAGTATATAAAAGGGGGGTAGCAGCAAAGAAAAGAAGAGGACGACCGAAAGGAAAGTGGAGTGATGCGGTGCAAAAAGACTTGGAACTCTTAAACATTCGCGACTGGGAAAAAAAGGCTAAAGACCGCAACGAATGGAGAACAATAGTGCAACAAGCCATGGGCCTGCTAGGCCTGGAGTGCTGAAATATTATTATTATTATTATTAGTATTATTTATTTGCATTAGTAATTGTTCACTTTAACAGAAATAAATAATAATAATAAAAATTAAGCTAACTTCATAGATAAACCACTAAACATTTCTTAATTTAATTGTTTCAACTCTATGGCTATCGCTATGTTTGGGGTGATTTTCAATATTTTTATATGTACTTTTATCGTTACAAAGCATACAAAATTAATTATTCATTTAGGTGCAAAATTTTAAGCTATACAACTCTTATTTGAAGCAATTTTACCTAAAATATTTAGAGAATCCAGAAATTACGAAAGTATGATTTTACATGTTAAAGTCCTATGTTTAGGAGTGCCGGTCATCAGGGTGGTATGTTTTAAATTAAGGATATCTTGAGAAATGAGAAAAATATTTACAGAAAACAATTACTGGGCTTATTCCTTAATATGTTCATAGGTCTTATGATTTCATTTAAAAAAAATTAATATTCGCTTGTAATGTGCTGCATTACTTTTTTATGTTACTCTATTTTCATGTGATTTATCGGAACTTTATCCTTACATGCTCGATATCTGCCGGTAAAGTTGTAGAGTAAATCGTGTTTAAAAATTAACTCTCAACCAAAATTGCGCAGTTTTCGACGGAAACATGTGGGATTCTTACAAAAAAACACAATTCCCCTATTTAACACAGTTTCGCCAAGTAAGTGACTTACCCCTTTCAAGGTATGTAAGTTCGTAAGAAAATTCAAAATCTGATCGACAGTTTTCAAAGTTCTAAAATTTAACGATAAGTACTGTAATGGAACATAAAACACTTTTCGTTATTACGAGTTAGTAATTATTTATTTACCTACGAGTTTACCTACTAGTTGTACACTCCACAAATTTCTTGTCATTATTAAAATTGTAATAAACAACACAGATTCGTATCTATGGCAAAACACAAGTAAAATGAAAACTGCCGCGACGTGCAATGTTGCCATATGCCCGGGTGTCTTTAGCTATTATATGTACGAAAAATATACAATTCCTATATACACTAGCGATCGTAGCGCACCAACTGGTAATTGTTGAAACTAGCAATATTCACATATTTTCACTTCGCATACAATTTTAGACCCCCCTGAAATTTTGTCACTAACATCCAGAGGGCGAAAGCTATGTGAAATACTACATAAGCAATTTGACACCCGGTATACGGGTGCCAGATTACAGTGGGTTCCAAATTATCCGTAATTTGTCAATGTATGGGTGCCAACATGATAGTGGGATTTATATATATATATATATATATATATATATATATATATATATATATATATATATATATATAAAATAAATAAATATTTCATCACGGCATATTACCCATTACTGGGTGTGCCAATCTGCTTTGTATACAAATATCAGTAATGATGGAATATATATATATATATATATATATATATATATATATATATATATATATATACTGTCTCTGCGCACAAATGAACAATTTGCAATACAAGAAAAATTTAAGAATTTGATAAGTTGTACTTATTTAACTTTTAAATCAATTTACTTACCTATTAATAGCTGTTCGTACAAATGATAACAAAAATAATAAAATTAAAGTTATAACTTTTTGATAATTCAATCAAGTGAATCAGATTGAAACTAAAACTGCATTCAGCAGAAACCGCCTTGGTCGGTGGCCGTTCGGTCAAGTGTTCAGCGACCACAGAAGTCTGCTGAATGCGCCCAATTCATTCACAGAAAAATGAAAAATGCTGAACATGTTCATGTTCTAACCACATGCCTGCTGAATGCGCCCAATGTAGAGGGGGATGCGGTTGCAAATCATTGGCAAATACTCCCTCCATATTTATTCCTACCTCCATGATAATATCAATGGGGACTTATACAATTCAAATATTTTGGTCGCCATCTAGTGTGTGAAAATGTATTTAATAATTAGTTATGTAGTGAGCAAGATTTAGCTCTAAGTTTGACGTTTATCACGTGATCCATATTTGGTCCCACGTGATCACAACAACCATTGTTTGAAAAGAAAGCCGTTGCCGTTAGGTTAGATAGTCTGTGATAAACATGTCTAAGACTGAACACAGAAGTTGAAATAATATGATTAATATAAATTGAATATGAATTAGTAATGTATTTACAGGAACCTGTGATAAAAAAGGAAGTTTAATTATGTACAAAATAACAATAAAATGACGCAAACCTATGTTTGTAAAGTGGACAAACATAATGAAACTTATTTTGGAAAAACAAGTACAGCAACTCAAGCAACTTTAATAAAGCTGTCTACTAATAAAGAGACACAAGTTTATATTAATAAAAACACATATAAAAATTGATAATAAGCAGAACAACTCCACACAAACAGAAATAAAGATTAATAAGGAAAGTAGTACCCAAACAGTCAACAATTATTATGTAAGAAAGTTATTTGGTGCTGTAGAGACATCGAGAAATGAAACTAAATTTGTCAATAATTGGAAACTAAATTATAATTTATTAAGCAATGATGCTGTAAAATTTATATATTTCACCGGCTTATTAGTAGAACATTTTAATGTTTTATATGATTTGTTAAATCCCACAGTTATGCCAAAGTTGAAATACAGATATTTCCAAAAAAACGTCAAAGAAAACTAATTTAATAATTTAACATCCCGAGACAAATTATGTATAACTTTAATAAGATTATGACGTGGATATACACTAAACGAAATTTCATTATTTTTTTCCGTCTCTCTCAACAGTGGAATTTGTAGTGTTTACATAGATTCAGTTCATGTTTTTTTCAAATTGAAACGCTGAAATCGAATTTGTTTTCCCTCCGTGAGAATCAGAAAGATTTGATTCCGCAATGTTTCATTAATAACAATCACTACACACATAGAGTTAAGAATAAATATTCTTAACTCTATGAGTACACATAATAACTTAACCAAACTTTGCTGTCTAAATAACAAATTATGGGATCAACGGGGTGGTGCTGAAGAGGGAAAGCATTTGATCGACTCGGCCATGGTATATCACCTCACTCTTTCTAAAAATTTCTTGTCCCTTTCTAAATTTAGTGGAGGGAGGTCCGCTGCCGATCCGTCGCCGATGACGTCAAAATCATAAGTCCCCATTGCCATGTTACCAAATGAAACTAAGTGTGGTGACATCTTGTGACGAATAGCGATAACTGACCATCCAAGTCATGGAGGTAAGAATAAACATGGAGGGAGCATAAACTTGAACTTAGGACAAGGTGAATGCAGGCCTGTGGGGACGGACGCAGGTACTGCTGCAGTCACATTGTGGTGGGAATTCATGCGGCAAATATAAAATTAAATATTTGAAATTAAGATTTCTTATTTCTAGTAATATCAATAAACAAATATTTTTTAGCAAATATGTACTTAGAAGAAATTACAATATAGAAAAATTATAAATAATTAAAATTCCACTTACCTGTTACCGATACGGTTATCTTTTACAATATTTATTTAAATCGATAGATCTAGGCTAGGTATTTAAACGAAATTACAATTGTTTAAAACACTTATTAAATTTTGTAATTGTTTATTGTTAAATAATATAAAAATAAAACTTTCCTTCTGACTTATTGGAGTACCCCACAACACAACAAGTCACCAAGTTACAAACAATCTGCAAATAATTACCTATGTTAAATGAAACATATAATATTATTGCAAGAAAACTTACATATTGCAGTGCAAGAGTCAACTAGTCCAAATAATGTTTGTTCTGTTAAATTGCTATTGACATGTATTTTTAAGATCGCAGCGCTGGGGTGGCAAGTTTTGAACTACAGGTTGAATGAGAAATGAGGTTAACCAACTGTCAAATGGGCAAACACATAACTTATAGAATTGTGTATTTCGCATAGTACTGTATTATATTTAATTTTCTTTTTATATTATTTTATAGTAGGTTTTATATTATCCATTCAGGGTAAATTAATGAAAATTCCCAGTACATTTTTATAAAATTTTAACTTAAATTGTATAACCACTTCTGTTTTAGATGATATCTTCAAAGAAATAATTAAAATAGCAAAATTTCATGATTATATTTCGTATTCATTTGTGAACATTAGTAATAGGATGTATTCGTGGAAGTGAAGATAACTTAAATGATATTTTTGTGAACATTTATAAAACTAACCTCGTTTTGTAACAACGTTTTCTTTGAAATATAATGAATAAATCTTCAAAGTATACAAGACGGATATATTAATTTATAATATTCTGATCCACACACTGCATTATTATCTTTTTTCATCTTGTCAAGCATATTTTTAATGTAAATACGAACTTTTCGTTTACGCGGGAATTCTTGACAACATAATTTATTGCCTTTCTAACGGGACAATGTGCACTCAAGTAAGCAGCAATATTTGTTACTCATATTACAATATATATGTCAATTTAGATACACAAATACGTATAATATTTAACAATTTTTTAATATTATACTTTTAATACCGTCAACCTGTAGTTCATTATTTTGCCACCAGATGTCATATCGCTTAGCAATACTTGCCAATAAACACGAAATATACGTTGAGTTACAGTTTTAAAATAGAACAATATTTCATAACTCACATGAATAAAAAATCTTAATTTTCACCAAATGTTACGAAGCACTTAAAGAAAAGTCAATATAAACCACGATATACATATATTAAAAAGTCATAAACGGTAAACACTTCTCCAAAACACGTACACGTTTAAAAACAAACAATGCTCAATGACAGATGACAGCAACAACCTTGTAACTTCAAACTGACAGCGGTCACAATGTAGAAGGGGAAGCGGCTGCACTAGCGATTGCAAATACTCCCTCCATATATATTCCTACCTCCATGATCCAAGTTGATCCGCCATTTTAGGAAATTTTTCAAAGTCAAGATTTATAAAAGTCACTTTTAAAAATCAGTATTTTAAAAGGCAGGATTTTTAATGTTACCCCACCGTTGTTGTTACCATTTTGTCTTCTGACGTTCTCGTATACATATATCTTTCGTATTTATTCACATTTATAAAATAAAATCAAGTTAATTTGTAATTATCGATAATCAAGTATTTATTTAGATTTAGTCAACTGTAGCATAACAGATTTAAATGGTCGACTAGACCGATTCAGCTGATTCAGGCGTTGCAATAAGGTTCAAAAATCGCTCAGATGATTTTGAAACATACGCGTGACTATACCTTGTCTCCACTCTATTTCTGGTCTAAGGGTCAACCCATGGAGGTAGGAATAATATGGAGAGAGTATTTGCAATTGCTAATGCAGCCGCTTCCTCGTCTACAATGTGTCCCATGTCATTTTCAAATTACAAGGTTATTGCTGTGAATTGTGCATTGTATATTCTTTGTACGTGTATGTGTGTTGCAGAAGTATTTGCAATTTGCGACTTTTTTGATATATTTCGTATTTTATATTGGTTTTTCTTTATATGTATCGCGAATTCCCACTACAGTGTGTACTACTACAGTACCTGCGTCCGTCTTCACCGGGTTAACATTCCCCGTATAGTTGGAGGAAGAAATATTTGAATCTGACTTATGCAGGGTTTACAATCTTTTATGGACGGTTGGGTTTGTTTGTGGTCAGGACTCATAAATTATTCGAACTTGAAGGCATCAATTTTAGGGTAAGAAATGGGTCGTATTTAATAATGATGTTAGAAAAAGTGTGTTTTAATCGCATTGTTATTTAAATACAGATTTAAAAGTACATAATTAGGAAACATCTTATAATATTTTAATCTCTTTTCACTTTACAAATTGACGTTAGAAGAAATACACTTAAAACGAATTATTATTTTAAAACAGATTTAATAGTACATCTTGAATGCAAATTTCGGGTACGGCCCAGGACAGAAAACTCTACCTGGCTCCGAGTACCATTACCGCAAAGTCCATAAAACGTTATAACGACCAATTGGCAGAATCTATAATGAGTTCCAAATATTTCTTCCTCCAACTATACCCGCAGTTCAAATTTATACTCTCCATATTATTCCTACCTCCATGGGTCAACCGCTATACTGTGGCTAAAAATTCCCTGACTAATTTGACCGTTCAGGAACCAGTTCATGAACGATCGATTTTTTGTTGGAACAACCGACGTTTAGTACGAGTCGGTCGAAATTCATGTTGGAACAACACTAAATGCGCTCTGCGCATGTACCCGACCATTCGCAATCTGGTTTGGTAGTGTGTTGGCACAAACCTTATTTATAATAATGAGTTATGTCAATATCATCGACCATCTAAACTAGTTTAGAAGGTCGATGGTCAATATATTTATTAAAATATTTATTCAGAATATATCGATACATGTAATATTCACTTAAATTAGTTACTATAAACTATTTTTAATCTGGCTATGACGTTCTTAGGATACTTTTAATTAAATTACTACATTAAAATAAAATAATACGATCTGCTACATATATTTACATTTATTTTAGTTACTGCTCCACATAAACTTGTGGGACATACAGAAGAAGAGACTTATAAGGATGATTTTGTTGTTGAAATGAGAATATATTTATAAGTCAATCCTCCTAGTGCGTCTCTTTAAGAACAATAACTCAAACACTACTTAAATATTGTTGAATTAATTTAAGATTTCATAAATACCAACATCAAACTCGCCAGCGAGTAAATAAATATCATTGTTTTTGCATTTATCTTTAAGAGTAGTAACTCTGTATGATGATATATTTATTAAGATCAAACAATGACATATGGAATTGGAGAATTCATATTCAAAAATATTGGGATAGTTAACTAAATAACAATAAACTAAACAATGATAAGAATTTCAAAATTACAAATATATAAAATTGTTAACAAACATGATTTTTTTTAAATACATGCATAGGCAAACATGCTATAAATATGAATTTGATGATTTTTAAAACTATAGGTACACACAAAGAAACCTTTCAGCACTCTTACAACAAATAACTTTTTGCTTGTAAGATTCATCCAGGGGTTGGAACATCCAATGATTATTCTAACTTTGACGTCATCGTCTAGTTTTATGTGCCTAGTCATAAAACAAAACACGAGCGATTGTAAATTTGGCTGCCAAGTTACTGTAACATTTGTAACGCTATTTTGGGGATAGCGGTCAGAAAGTTGGCGTGAGATTGCTCGGGCGCCAACGGTCGGATAGCAGGTTTGGAGATAGGGTGAAATATGAAGAACACAATTGTAATAAAAGATACAAGACAACTTTATTGTATGGTAGTTCGTTGTACAAAATAGTATGATGGTCGCTGATGGGTACAATAAGATGCTGGGTGTGCGAACTATGCGATTTACCGGTTTTCGGAAAAACGACGCCGGGCGTCGCGACGGCGATGATGTCAGTGTATGAACGGTAGATGCACGGGTATCCAAAAATGTAGATGGAAATGTGTTCGGACGGTTTCGGTGTGATTGACGCTAGGCGTCGTGACGGCGGTGACGGTGGCGGACAAACGGTAGATACGGTGATCTTAAGGATCTGTCTAGGAATGTATTCGGATGGTTTTGGTGTAATCGACGCCAGGCGTCGCGACGCTGATGTCGCGTTGGTTCGGCGGTTAACGGCAGTAATGACGGACGAGGTGTAGCTATGCGTTTCTGCAATAATAGGCAAAACGACGCCGGGCGTCGCGACGCTGATGTCGCGTTGGTTCGGTTGTTAACGGCAGTTATGACGGACGAGGTGTAGCTATGCGACTCTGTAATAATCGGCAGTTCGACGCCGGGCGTCGCGACGCTGATGTCGCGTTCGTTCGGTGGTTAACGGTAGTTATGACGGACGAGGTGTAGCTATGCGATTCTGCAATAATCGGCAGATCGACGCCGGGCGTCGCGACGCTGATGTTACGTTGGATCGGCGGTTAACGGCAGTAATGACGGACGAGGTGTAGCTATGCGTTTCTGCGACAATTGGCAGATCGACGCCGGGCGTCGCGACGCTGATACTTGTAACCGGTTGTTCGCGGAGTACGTGAAGATCGATGATACGGCGTACGACGAGAAAGTCGACCCAGGCAAACCTCACAGACTCTAGGCCTCGAGTACACCGGCTTACGCACTGGGGCGTCGCGACGCAGAGTCGGAAAAACGCACTTGGGCCGACGGACGCTAAAATACTCGATTTGGAATAACGGGCCGTTTTACAGTAACTCTGGATAAACACGCAGACTTGACGTCTGTAACGCCCGGGTTTACACGCCGGCGGCGTCGAAACGTCAAGTCGGTAAAACTCGCAACGAGTCACTGTAAAATGGCTAGGCACACGCAACTGGTGAATTTACTCTACGGAGATGATTACGGCCGGCGTCAGTCGTAGTGTCTCTGGATGTTTTCGATACGCCCTTCGAAGATGCTTTGGCTTACGCACAACAAGCGTTGCGACGTTGGGCGTCTGAAGCTCACAACGAGACACTAAGACGGACTCTCAACAAACAACTGAACAACTCGGACGGAGAGCTCACGGTACGGGTTTCAAAGAAAAATGAAAATATTGCTCACCTGGAGATCGGTTTGGAAGTCTTGATGGAATACTTGCAATCAAGAATCGCAATCGGCTTCAGTTGTCGAAAGGAATACTCGCAGTCAACAACTGTCTTCTGCAAACGCGGGCCCTGCTTTTATACAGCCCTACTAATTAAACCAGCTTAAGTTTGTTTACTAGTAGCAAAACTGCATAAAAGAACAGGGCAAATAGGATAAAAATGGAACGCGGTGTTGACGACCCTTTACGAGGTTTATTTCTCGGTCAAATTACGCGCCTTATCCCAATTGTCGGGAAGAAAAGTTTTCGCGGTTCGCGGATTAATAAGGGCTGAGTTACACGGCTTTGAACTATTTAATCCGCAAAACTTGTGACAGATTCACATCGTCACATCCCCGGGTTACTTCGGACAAAAAAAAAAGAAAAACAAACGGAATAAATACACCCAGCAAAAACCCATCTTACAATAATACTAAAAGAATCTTAACTACAAACAACTTAACTAAAAAAACTTAACTAAAAAAAAACTTAACTAAACCCAATAAGAAAAAAAATACAAAGAAAAAAACCAAAACAAGATTGTCCACAGGCGGCACTCAAATGTCCAGGGCCTGGGCAATAAAAAGGGGAGGGGGCACTGCACTCACGCACTTATGGAAGCCTCCGTCTCAGGGGGGGAATGGTCACCCTCTTGCCGTTCGGGAGCCGGAACCGCAGCCGCTTCGACAGACACGCACCTGCTGGCCGCAGACTCTGAACCCAGGCGTGGTAGTCCTGGGGGCAAGCTGGGGCCACGGACGGGACGGACGGCGGTGGTGCCTGCTGTGCAGTCGGGATGGCCTGTGGGCGTGGCTTCGAACGGTCGGGGCTGAGGGATGACAGGATATCCCAGAGCTCGGAGACTGCTTCCTTCACGGTGGGGGGTTCTGGTGGACGGCTGGGACCTACAATGCAAGAAACTACCTTGCCCAGGGGGTCTCCGGTCCGCTTGGCCTGGCCTGCGTCTCCGTCGGTTTCGGCGTCGTGAATGGGGGACGCAGGCAGCTGGAGGATGTCGCCATCGGGGGAAGGCGACCGGTACGGCCGGATTACTGGCGTCTTCGGCGGCTTCGGCGGGTAGGCCCCAAACCGGGCATTCAAGGCCTCGCGGAGGACCTTGTCGCTCTCCCCAGGTCTCCATCCAGGTACCTGGGGCTCAACTGGCTTTGGGGGCGGTGGTGGTGGTGGTGGTGATGGTGGTGGTGGTGGTGCTGCAGTGCGGGCTGGGCGGATGAGGCGGTTCTCCAGGATGCGGATCCTTGGCCGGTTGCCGTTGGTGACCCGTCCTGTGTCTGGCAGCAAGATCGGCTTGCTGCCAGCCCTACCTCCCACCCTAACTGGACGGGTCGGTCGGCGGATCCACGGAGCGGCGGTGACGTTCATCCTGGACATCGTCAAAGTTAGAGATCGGTTTTAAATCCTTCACGTGGATTCGCTTTAGGGTGCGACCGTGGGCTCCGCGCAAGTCATACACGTTCGCGGAATGTTTTTTTAACACTTTCCACGGCCCGGAATATCGCGGCGCTAACTTCGCGGCGAAACCACGTGCGGCGGAGGACAGCGGGTGCTCTCGGCGCATCACCGATGCTCCCATTGGTGGCTGCCATTCTCTGCGTCGCAAATTATAATAATGGCATTGCGTGTTGGCAGCGCGTGTCAGTTTTATTTTAGCCATTTCCCGCAGCTCGGCTAATTTGTTGAGACGACTCTTTAGTTCCTCCGGCGTATTTTTACCCTCTCCTTCTGTCCCTTCTTCAAGGTTTTGCGTGGCCTCGTGGAAGAGCCCTGGCATCAAAGGTTCGCGCCCATAATTGAGAAGGGCCGGAGAACAACCAGTCGACTCATGCTGGCTGGTGTTGATGGCCATGGTGAGTTCGGGCAGATTTTCGTCCCAGGTCCGCTGGTTCTCTTGGCAGTATTGGGCTATCATGGTCTTCATCACCCGGTTGACTCGCTCCACAGGGTTGCACTGTGGTGTGTATGGAGGAGTTTGTAGGTGACGTATGCCCAACGCCGTCAGTGTCCCATGAAGAACCCGGTTGGCGAATTCGGTGCCGTTGTCGGTGATTACCGTTCGGGGGCAGCCATACCGGAAGAGCACCAGCTCTTGGAATGCCCGGGTAATGTTTGTGGCTGTGGCTCGTCGGAGGGCACGACATTCTACCCACTTGGTCATGCGGTCCTGCAGTACTAGTAGGTAGCTGTTGCCCTTTTTCGACGTCGGTAGTGGGCCCATAATGTCGGCGGCTATGGTGTCCCAAGGTTCGTGGATTTTGGGCGGATTCATTTTTCCGGCTGTCCCCAGTTGACTGACCTTGAACTGTTGACACGTTGCACACCGACGGACGTATTGTGCAATGTCACGGAACATCCCCGGCCAGTAATAACGGACGGCTACTCGAGCTGCGGTCTTGGATACCCCTCCGTGTCCTCCTACAGGGTGGTCGTGATTCTCGGCCAGTACTCTTGGGCGGTTCGTCCGCGGGACACAAAGCTTCCACTCGGCCCCTTCAAGGTCGTGTGTTGCGGGGATCCGACGATATAGGTTATTGTCCCGTATACAATAGTCTGGCCACGCGTCAGGATCCATTTCCGGACCAATTACGGTGTCCAGCAGTCGCTGAAACGTTGCGGGGGCGGCGTGCAGTCCGAAAGGCATTACCCGGAACTGGAATAACCCTCTGCCTGGTACAGTAAAAGCCGTCAGAGGTTTACTGGCTTCTGACAACGGTATCTGCCAGTACCCTTGCTTTAGATCCAAGGTGCTGAAGATCGTAGCCTGTCGGAGTTTTTCTAAAATATTATTAATGTACGGCAGAGGGTAGGCGTCCTTCTCGCTAACTGCATTCAGCCTCCGAAAATCGATACAGAAGCGGGGTTTTCCGTCCTTTTTCCTCACGATGACGGCTGGAGAGCTCCAAGCACTGCGAGAGGGTTCGATTATGTCTTCAGCCAGCATCTTCTCTACTTCTTCGTCGATGATGGCTTGCATTTTCGGGTTCCGGGGTTGGTATCGCTGTTTGAGCGGTGTCGGGTCTTTAAGACGAATATGGTGAGTAACCAGGGGCGTCGTACCACGAAGCTTCTCAAACTTTGGCAGTTCCTCCTGCAGGAGGGCGGCTAGAGTCGCTGGGTTATTACGTGGCTGACTAGTGGCCTGTAGTGGTGCTGGGACTACTGGAGGAAGATAACAGCGGCTCCCCTGGGGCCCGGTGCTGATGGTCATTTGAAACTCTCGGATGGCGTCCATTCCCAGGATCATGGGTACCGTCAGCGATGGAATGCACAGAAGGGAAATATCACGCCGGACCCCTTGGATATGACATTCGACCTGGTACTCCTCGGTGATGGCCACCACAGCCCCATCCGCCATTTGGGCTTGTGGCGCCGTCGGGTGGTGTCGGACGTTTCCCTCTCGGCGGTAAATGGCGGCAGTCTTGGCGTCGATGTACGAGAGTGTGGACCCCGTGTCCACGAGAGCTTGCACCGGGTGCTCCCCTACGGTGACGACCACACGGATGCGGCCGTCTTTCCCTTGATTGACGGCGGAAACTAGCGGGTATTGTCCCGGAACCGACTGGGGGGTCCGCCTTGCGTTCCAGTCGGTTTGGCGTTTCCCGGACAGCGACAGTCGCGTGAGAGGACGTCGCGTCGGCCACAACGAGAGCAGAATACTCGTGGAGCATTTTTACAGTTCTGCCGAAAGTGACCTGGTTCTCCGCATCTCCAGCATGCGCGGCGTAGGTCTGTCGAGACGGCGTGGCTAGTCGGCATCTGCTGTGCAGGCGCCGGCTCTTGAGAGCGCCTATTATGGGCCTTTAGCTCTCGTTGCAGTTCCTCCAGCTCCCGGACTTCCTCCAGGAGGGCGTGAACGGTGGTGCAGTCCTGGCGGCGTATTCTCTGGCGGTATTCGGGACGGAGGTTCTTGTACAGCCGATACAATTGCTGTTCTTCGCTGAACCCGCCATGTCTTCGCATCAGGGTCTGTAGTGCGGTGATATAGTCTTGCCCTGTTTCTCCACTGCGGTGAATCCGTTGGGAAATTTGTTCCTCGTAGTGGTATTTCATATCGGGGATGAAATACCGTGAAAATTCCTTCACGAATTTATCCCAGGTGGACAGGGAATCTTTATTGTTGCGGTACCATAATATGGCATTCCCGCGGAGGAGTTCAGGCAGGGTTGTGAGCAGCTGGTCACCGGGAAGGCCGTAGCTGGTTTGCAGCTCGGTAAGGCGTTCTATGAACATGATGGGGTCTGTTTTTCCGTCGTACTGTATATTCCACTTGCGAACGGTTTCGCATAAATGTACAGACGTCCTTGCAGTTTCTGCTTCGCGTGACGTATCGGATGATGGCGACAGCTGCATCGCTTCAATGGCTTTATCGGTGGTTTTAGGCTTTTCGGCGGTGACTTGTTTCACGAAGTCGGTCATCCTTTTACGCAGTTCTTCTACTGTACCTTCGTTGTTAAGACCGAAACGCTGCAGTTCTATTTGTAGCTCCTCTTTCTTTAACTCATACACCCAGCTTGTAGCCATTGTGTTCTTCTATTAAGAGTCCCTGCTCGGGCGCCAAATTCTGTAACGCTATTTTGGGGATAGCGGTCAGAAAGTTGGCGTGAGATTGCTCGGGCGCCAACGGTCGGATAGCAGGTTTGGAGATAGGGTGAAATATGAAGAACACAATTGTAATAAAAGATACAAGACAACTTTATTGTATGGTAGTTCGTTGTACAAAATAGTATGATGGTCGCTGATGGGTACAATAAGATGCTGGGTGTGCGAACTATGCGATTTACCGGTTTTCGGAAAAACGACGCCGGGCGTCGCGACGGCGATGATGTCAGTGTATGAACGGTAGATGCACGGGTATCCAAAAATGTAGATGGAAATGTGTTCGGACGGTTTCGGTGTGATTGACGCTAGGCGTCGTGACGGCGGTGACGGTGGCGGACAAACGGTAGATACGGTGATCTTAAGGATCTGTCTAGGAATGTATTCGGATGGTTTTGGTGTAATCGACGCCAGGCGTCGCGACGCTGATGTCGCGTTGGTTCGGCGGTTAACGGCAGTAATGACGGACGAGGTGTAGCTATGCGTTTCTGCAATAATAGGCAAAACGACGCCGGGCGTCGCGACGCTGATGTCGCGTTGGTTCGGTTGTTAACGGCAGTTATGACGGACGAGGTGTAGCTATGCGACTCTGTAATAATCGGCAGTTCGACGCCGGGCGTCGCGACGCTGATGTCGCGTTCGTTCGGTGGTTAACGGTAGTTATGACGGACGAGGTGTAGCTATGCGATTCTGCAATAATCGGCAGATCGACGCCGGGCGTCGCGACGCTGATGTTACGTTGGATCGGCGGTTAACGGCAGTAATGACGGACGAGGTGTAGCTATGCGTTTCTGCGACAATTGGCAGATCGACGCCGGGCGTCGCGACGCTGATACTTGTAACCGGTTGTTCGCGGAGTACGTGAAGATCGATGATACGGCGTACGACGAGAAAGTCGACCCAGGCAAACCTCACAGACTCTAGGCCTCGAGTACACCGGCTTACGCACTGGGGCGTCGCGACGCAGAGTCGGAAAAACGCACTTGGGCCGACGGACGCTAAAATACTCGATTTGGAATAACGGGCCGTTTTACAGTAACTCTGGATAAACACGCAGACTTGACGTCTGTAACGCCCGGGTTTACACGCCGGCGGCGTCGAAACGTCAAGTCGGTAAAACTCGCAACGAGTCACTGTAAAATGGCTAGGCACACGCAACTGGTGAATTTACTCTACGGAGATGATTACGGCCGGCGTCAGTCGTAGTGTCTCTGGATGTTTTCAATACGCCCTTCGAAGATGCTTTGGCTTACGCACAACAAGCGTTGCGACGTTGGGCGTCTGAAGCTCACAACGAGACACTAAGACGGACTCTCAACAAACAACTGAACAACTCGGACGGAGAGCTCACGGTACGGGTTTCAAAGAAAAATGAAAATATTGCTCACCTGGAGATCGGTTTGGAAGTCTTGATGGAATACTCGCAATCAAGAATCGCAATCGGCTTCAGTTGTCGAAAGGAATACTCGCAGTCAACAACTGTCTTCTGCAAACGCGGGCCCTGCTTTTATACAGCCCTACTAATTAAACCAGCTTAAGTTTGTTTACTAGTAGCAAAACTGCATAAAAGAACAGGGCAAATAGGATAAAAATGGAACGCGGTGTTGACGACCCTTTACGAGGTTTATTTCTCGGTCAAATTACGCGCCTTATCCCAATTGTCGGGAAGAAAAGTTTTCGCGGTTCGCGGATTAATAAGGGCTGAGTTACACGGCTTTGAACTATTTAATCCGCAAAACTTGTGACAGATTCACATCGTCACACATTACTCTGCTTATTTATCGCACTTGGTTCAAATTGTAAGAATTAAGCAGTTTCGGTAACGGGTTGAGGAGTGGAGTGGAACAAAATTATTATATTCGGAAAGTTCTCGAAAAAAGAGGACAATGGACTAAAAGTTATTAATAAAAGGGGTTGATGTGAAAGGACATGCAGACATATTTTACAGGGAAATTATAGTGTGGATAAAAGTTTTTGTGTTCGTAACTAAATAAAACAGTTGAAAGAAAATTAATCTATTCATTCAACTGTTTTCTTTCATGGCTAAATCAATAAACATTCTAAATTATCTTCGTATTATTTACCACAAATATTTTTGCACGTCAATGAACTTATTTTATGAATACTATTTGGTAAATATTCTTTTATATTACTGGATATAAAATCAAATATATTGTATATTCAAAACAAGAAAGTCCAACCCTTTGCAATACGTATGAAACCAATTTTTAATGCTAATATTTCCAACTAATTTTAAAAATCAACAATTTCTATTCTAAAAATAAAGCAACAAATAAATTAGGAGCTCAACGAAAGATTGGTATGATTTTTTTAAAATAGATTTATTTTAATTTTCCATTAAACTCCCTAAAAATATAGTCCGTTTTTAAACATAGGCTATGCCCAAAGTTGCATTTATATAGCTCAAATATGCCAAACCCTAAATTTATAAGTACTAAATGACATTATTATTACTTAGGATTTAGACATTAAATTTTAAGATTTGTAGGAGCATATTATGCCTTGAAGCTGTCGTGGCCCGATTGTCCTTGAAAAGGTCAGGTTCACCAGTTCAGCGGTAAACGGTGTTAAATGCACCGCGTGAGGGAAAACTGCATATTTATCAACACTCAAAAAGAGTCCAACAATTTCAACCGCTAATGCCGACCGCGCCAACAAAACCTTTAGTGTTTCAGTGTTCCCATATAAAACAACAGATATTGACAGGGATTCATTAATTCTTAAATAATAACTACCAAATGCAATATCGGATACAGCAAAAAAAGAGTAAATTCAAAATTTTCCTAGAACGATTTATATTATTGAGCACGAAAGTTCAATAATTTAAATTTGTTTTAAATATAGATTTCTGATTTCTTTAATACTGTAAAACTTAGTTTTGAATTTACTCCCCTTAGTTTAAAATCAGAATATAGAATAAGTTAACTACCCCTGGACAAACATTTTTGACAACACGGTCCTTTACAATTCTACTTTTCCTAATCACAGAAAATCTTTTCCAAATTCCGAGACTCACCACTTGTACTATGTCTAATTAATTCTCCCTTTATGTGTCATGTAACCGTCGAACGCAGATGCTGCAGGTCCAGCAGCTACTAAAGCGGTGTCGAGAGCGGAGCGCCTCAGCCTGGAGCAAGTGGCTAGTAGTGCTCCACCGAGGAGGCACATGGCGCCGCCTCCCAATGCTAAGAGAGCAGAAAACCATCCAGTTTTGAGACAAACGCTGTTGGGGTCTATCTTAGAGGTATCTAGAAAAAGAGAGAATAATATTGGCGACAAAGAAAAATATTAAAAGAATGGTAAAAAAGTAATCAGACTGGCAGATAAAGGAGAAAGAAAAAATATGGAAAGAAGAAAAAGAACAACTATATGACAGAATTCAACAATTAGAAAAAAGATTGGAAAACCAGGACAAAAGAAAAAGGAGTAACAATATAGTAGTAAAAGGTCTAGAAGTAGATGAAAGAAAGCCAAAAACAATAATAAATGAGTTTCTAACAAAAGAATTGGATATAAAATGTAACATTAAATCAGCTACAATAATTAAAAAACAAGAACAGTCAATAATGATAGCGGAAATTGAAGACTATAACGATAAAATAAAAATAATGAAGACGAAGAAGAAACTGCAAGGTAGGAAAATATATATTGATAATGATTACATGCAAGAGGAAAGAAAAATGCATGCAGAAATAAGAAGAAAGGCCAAGGAAGAAAGGATTAAAGGCAGCACAATAAAAATGTTTTATAACAAACTATTAATAAATGAAAATCTGTATGTTTGGAATGAGAGGAAGGGGCTTTTAGAGGAAAGAGCTGATGAAGAACAGCGAAGTTCAAAAAACTAGTAAGTCTTACGGAGGACCCATGGAAGACGACCGAGCTTAGAAAAAGGTTAAAGAATAAAGGAAAAAAGATGCACAGCACAAAAAAAATTCGAAACAAGACAATTAAGGTAGCAACTTGGAATGTTAAGGGAACAAATGCAGAAGGGGCGTATAAAAATTTGGTAAGAGTTTTTAGGAATTATAATATTGAAATCGCGGCAATACAAGAAACGAAGCAAAAAGAAAGTAAAATTTTTGAAATAGAGGAGTATGTAATTTTTAACAGCGGTAGTGAAACTGGCATTTTCGGTGCAGGTTTTATGATAAAGAAAGCCATAACAAATGCCGTAGAAGATTTTAAACCAATTTCAGAAAAAATATGTACGTTAAGAGTTAGAGGAAATTATAGGAAAATAACTATAATAAATGTGCATGCGCCACATAATAAAAAAGACGAAGAAGAAAAAGACAGATATTATGAACAGTTAACAAATATAATAAATGAAATTCCTAAATATGATAATAAAATAATATTAGGAGATCTGAACGCTAAAGTGGGGAAAGAAGAAATATACAAACACATATCTGGAGGAAATAGTAAACATGTTGAAAGCAATGAAAATGGAATAAAATTAATAGAGTTCGCTGAAGAACAAGATATGAAAATAATGAGTACATGGTATGAAAGGAAAGAAATATACAAGGGAACATGGATATCCCCAGACGGAAAAACTTGTAATCAAATCGACCATGTGCTGACCGAACGAAAATACGCCAATATTATAACAAATGTTAAAAGCCAGAGAGGAGCGGAAGCAGAATCTGACCACTTTATGGTTAAGGTAGAAATGAGACAAAGATTGCCACAAAAGAGAATAGCAAAAAAGAATGGGCTCAAAAGATACAATATACAGCTATTTCAAGAAAGAAAAATAAGAGAAGATTTTATAGAAAACATTGAAATAAACCTAAAAAAACATGGAGCACAGTGAAAGCGTAGAAGAAGAATGGAGAGCACTGGAAAGCCAATTATGTACGACAGCGGATATGACAATAGACAAAAAACATAAAGATGTAAGGAAAGAATGGTTTGACAAGGAATGCGAAACAGCCTTAGACAAAAAGACTTGGGCCAAGATACGAATAAATCAAAATCCAAGCAATGAGAATAAGGCAAAATATGAAGAAGAAAAGAGAAATTTTAAAAAATTGTGCAGACAGAAAAAGAGAGCAAAGATGGAAAATATGCTAGAGTCTATTAAAACCAATTATCAAAACAAATGTATCAGAAACTTCTATCAAGAAGTAAAAAGACAAAAAGAAGGGTTTAAACAGAAATCTATATTTTACAGAGGAAAAAGCGGAAGGTTGGTTACGGGAGAAGAAGGAGTAGAAAGATTTGCAGAATATTTCAGAGAACTATTGACTGATGAAACTGAAGACCAAGAAGAAGAATTGACGGAAGAATTTCTGAGAGATGAAGAAATAGAGGATATACATCCGCCCCAGATAGAAGAAATAATTAATATATTAGCAGAATTAAAGAATATGAAAAGTCCCGGGGAAAATGGAATAGCTGCAGAGTGTTACAAATATGGGGGGGATGAGTTACATAAGAAACTACACAACATAATACTGAAGGTTTGGAAGTCAGAACAAATGCCTAGCAGATGGAAAGAAGCCTTAATAGTCCCGATACATAAAAAAGGTGATAGAACAGACTGTAAAAATTATAGGGGAATATCACTGTTAGTTATAGCGTATAAAATTTTAGCCATATGTATCCGTAATAGATTAAAAGCAACGGCAAATAAGGTTCTAGGAGAATACCAGGCAGGCTTTAGAAATAATAGATCTACTATAGACCAAATATTTACATTGAAACAAGTAATAGCCAACAGCTACGAACATAATTTAGCACTGCATATTCTATTTGTTGATTTTAAACAGGCATATGACTCCATAATAAAAAGTAAGCTTATTCATATTCTTAGAGATTTTAAAGTGCCAGAAAAATTAGTAAGATTAGTTAGGATGACGCTACAGGATACGAGCTGCAAAATTTCCATGGAAGGTAGAACTTCAAAAAGCTTCAGAGTTACTAGAGGCCTAAGACAGGGAGACCCAATATCTCCAATCCTGTTCAACTTAGTACTGGAGTGGGTTATAAGGAAGGGCAATATGCATACAAAAGGAACCTTAAATCAGCGAAGACATCAGCTTCTAGCTTACGCCGATGACATTGCCATAATGACCAGAACAAGAGGGGAACTTGAGAGAGTATTTAAAATCTTCGAAAGTACAGGGATGGAAACAGGTTTAAAAATAAATGAGGAGAAAACTAAATATATGCGCATAAATGAAAATCAAGAAAATCAAAAAGACAATCTCAAGATAATGACAGAAAGAGGAAAACGATATGAATTTGAGAAAGTGAGTAGCTTTGTCTATCTAGGGGTAATAATAACTAAGAATAATATTGAAGATATGGAAATTTCGGCGAGGATTACAAAAGGAAGCAGATGCATAGGAGCAATACACAAAATATTAAAATCAAATATAATTACCAGAAGTGCAAAAATAAAAATATATAAAACAATAATAAGACCAACAGTGCTTTACGGGTGCGAGCTGTGGGTGATGAACAAAAGTAACCAAAACCGTTTGGAGGTGTGGGAAAGGAAAGTGCTACGGAAAATATATGGTGGAAAAAAGGATGGTGACTTGATAGTGCGCAGAACAAACGCTGAACTCAAGGAACTCTACGGTGAACCAAATATTGTAGGAGTGATTAGGGGGCAAAGGTTAAGGTGGTTAGGACATATAAGCAGGTTGCCAGAAGACAGGACAGTGAGTTTAGTATATAAAAGGGGGGTAGCAGCAAAGAAAAGAAGAGGACGACCGAAAGGAAAGTGGAGTGATGCGGTGCAAAAAGACTTGGAACTCTTAAACATTCGCGACTGGGAAAAAAAGGCTAAAGACCGCAACGAATGGAGAACAATAGTGCAACAAGCCATGGGCCTGCTAGGCCTGGAGTGCTGAAATATTATTATTATTATTATTAGTATTATTTATTTGCATTAGTAATTGTTCACTTTAACAGAAATAAATAATAATAATAAAAATTAAGCTAACTTCATAGATAAACCACTAAACATTTCTTAATTTAATTGTTTCAACTCTATGGCTATCGCTATGTTTGGGGTGATTTTCAATATTTTTATATGTACTTTTATCGTTACAAAGCATACAAAATTAATTATTCATTTAGGTGCAAAATTTTAAGCTATACAACTCTTATTTGAAGCAATTTTACCTAAAATATTTAGAGAATCCAGAAATTACGAAAGTATGATTTTACATGTTAAAGTCCTATGTTTAGGAGTGCCGGTCATCAGGGTGGTATGTTTTAAATTAAGGATATCTTGAGAAATGAGAAAAATATTTACAGAAAACAATTACTGGGCTTATTCCTTAATATGTTCATAGGTCTTATGATTTCATTTAAAAAAAATTAATATTCGCTTGTAATGTGCTGCATTACTTTTTTATGTTACTCTATTTTCATGTGATTTATCGGAACTTTATCCTTACATGCTCGATATCTGCCGGTAAAGTTGTAGAGTAAATCGTGTTTAAAAATTAACTCTCAACCAAAATTGCGCAGTTTTCGACGGAAACATGTGGGATTCTTACAAAAAAACACAATTCCCCTATTTAACACAGTTTCGCCAAGTAAGTGACTTACCCCTTTCAAGGTATGTAAGTTCGTAAGAAAATTCAAAATCTGATCGACAGTTTTCAAAGTTCTAAAATTTAACGATAAGTACTGTAATGGAACATAAAACACTTTTCGTTATTACGAGTTAGTAATTATTTATTTACCTACGAGTTTACCTACTAGTTGTACACTCCACAAATTTCTTGTCATTATTAAAATTGTAATAAACAACACAGATTCGTATCTATGGCAAAACACAAGTAAAATGAAAACTGCCGCGACGTGCAATGTTGCCATATGCCCGGGTGTCTTTAGCTATTATATGTACGAAAAATATACAATTCCTATATACACTAGCGATCGTAGCGCACCAACTGGTAATTGTTGAAACTAGCAATATTCACATATTTTCACTTCGCATACAATTTTAGACCCCCCTGAAATTTTGTCACTAACATCCAGAGGGCGAAAGCTATGTGAAATACTACATAAGCAATTTGACACCCGGTATACGGGTGCCAGATTACAGTGGGTTCCAAATTATCCGTAATTTGTCAATGTATGGGTGCCAACATGATAGTGGGATTTATATATATATATATATATATATATATATATATATATATATATATATATAAAATAAATAAATATTTCATCACGGCATATTACCCATTACTGGGTGTGCCAATCTGCTTTGTATACAAATATCAGTAATGATGGAATATATATATATATATATATATATATATATATATATATATATATATATATATATATATATATATATATATACTGTCTCTGCGCACAAATGAACAATTTGCAATACAAGAAAAATTTAAGAATTTGATAAGTTGTACTTATTTAACTTTTAAATCAATTTACTTACCTATTAATAGCTGTTCGTACAAATGATAACAAAAATAATAACGTTATCACAACAACCATTGTTTGAAAAGAAAGCCGTTGCCGTTAGGTTAGATAGTCTGTGATAAACATGTCTAAGACTGAACACAGAAGTTGAAATAATATGATTAATATAAATTGAATATGAATTAGTAATGTATTTACAGGAACCTGTGATAAAAAAGGAAGTTTAATTATGTACAAAATAACAATAAAATGACGCAAACCTATGTTTGTAAAGTGGACAAACATAATGAAACTTATTTTGGAAAAACAAGTACAGCAACTCAAGCAACTTTAATAAAGCTGTCTACTAATAAAGAGACACAAGTTTATATTAATAAAAACACATATAAAAATTGATAATAAGCAGAACAACTCCACACAAACAGAAATAAAGATTAATAAGGAAAGTAGTACCCAAACAGTCAACAATTATTATGTAAGAAAGTTATTTGGTGCTGTAGAGACATCGAGAAATGAAACTAAATTTGTCAATAATTGGAAACTAAATTATAATTTATTAAGCAATGATGCTGTAAAATTTATATATTTCACCGGCTTATTAGTAGAACATTTTAATGTTTTATATGATTTGTTAAATCCCACAGTTATGCCAAAGTTGAAATACAGATATATTTCCAAAAAAACGTCAAAGAAAACTAATTTAATAATTTAACATCCCGAGACAAATTATGTATAACTTTAATAAGATTATGACGTGGATATACACTAAACGAAATTTCATTATTTTTTTCCGTCTCTCTCAACAGTGGAATTTGTAGTGTTTACATAGATTCAGTTCATGTTTTTTTCAAATTGAAACGCTGAAATCGAATTTGTTTTCCCTCCGTGAGAATCAGAAAGATTTGATTCCGCAATGTTTCATTAATAACAATCACTACACACATAGAGTTAAGAATAAATATTCTTAACTCTATGAGTACACATAATAACTTAACCAAACTTTGCTGTCTAAATAACAAATTATGGGATCAACGGGGTGGTGCTGAAGAGGGAAAGCATTTGATCGACTCGGCCATGGTATATCACCTCACTCTTTCTAAAAATTTCTTGTCCCTTTCTAAATTTAGTGGAGGGAGGTCCGTTGCCGATCCGTCGCCGATGACGTCAAAATCATAAGTCCCCATTGCCATGTTACCAAATGAAACTAAGTGTGGTGACATCTTGTGACGAATAGCGATAACTGACCATCCAAGTCATGGAGGTAAGAATAAACATGGAGGGAGCATAAACTTGAACTTAGGACAAGGTGAATGCAGGCCTGTGGGGACGGACGCAGGTACTGCTGCAGTCACATTGTGGTGGGAATTCATGCGGCAAATATAAAATTAAATATTTGAAATTTAGATTTCTTATTTCTAGTAATATCAATAAACAAATATTTTTTAGCAAATATGTACTTAGAAGAAATTACAATATAGAAAAATTATAAATAATTAAAATTCCACTTACCTGTTACCGATACGGTTATCTTTTACAATATTTATTTAAATCGATAGATCTAGGCTAGGTATTTAAACGAAATTACAATTGTTTAAAACACTTATTAAATTTTGTAATTGTTTATTGTTAAATAATATAAAAATAAAACTTTCCTTCTGACTTATTGGAGTACCCCACAACACAACAAGTCACCAAGTTACAAACAATCTGCAAATAATTACCTATGTTAAATGAAACATATAATATTATTGCAAGAAAACTTACATATTGCAGTGCAAGAGTCAACTAGTCCAAATAATGTTTGTTCTGTTAAATTGCTATTGACATGTATTTTTAAGATCGCAGCGCTGGGGTGGCAAGTTTTGAACTACAGGTTGAATGAGAAATGAGGTTAACCAACTGTCAAATGGGCAAACACATAACTTATAGAATTGTGTATTTCGCATAGTACTGTATTATATTTAATTTTCTTTTTATATTATTTTATAGTAGGTTTTATATTATCCATTCAGGGTAAATTAATGAAAATTCCCAGTACATTTTTATAAAATTTTAACTTAAATTGTATAACCACTTCTGTTTTAGATGATATCTTCAAAGAAATAATTAAAATAGCAAAATTTCATGATTATATTTCGTATTCATTTGTGAACATTAGTAATAGGATGTATTCGTGGAAGTGAAGATAACTTAAATGATATTTTTGTGAACATTTATAAAACTAACCTCGTTTTGTAACAACGTTTTCTTTGAAATATAATGAATAAATCTTCAAAGTATACAAGACGGATATATTAATTTATAATATTCTGATCCACACACTGCATTATTATCTTTTTTCATCTTGTCAAGCATATTTTTAATGTAAATACGAACTTTTCGTTTACGCGGGAATTCTTGACAACATAATTTATTGCCTTTCTAACGGGACAATGTGCACTCAAGTAAGCAGCAATATTTGTTACTCATATTACAATATATATGTCAATTTAGATACACAAATACGTATAATATTTAACAATTTTTTAATATTATACTTTTAATACCGTCAACCTGTAGTTCATTATTTTGCCACCAGATGTCATATCGCTTAGCAATACTTGCCAATAAACACGAAATATACGTTGAGTTACAGTTTTAAAATAGAACAATATTTCATAACTCACATGAATAAAAAATCTTAATTTTCACCAAATGTTACGAAGCACTTAAAGAAAAGTCAATATAAACCACGATATACATATATTAAAAAGTCATAAACGGTAAACACTTCTCCAAAACACGTACACGTTTAAAAACAAACAATGCTCAATGACAGATGACAGCAACAACCTTGTAACTTCAAACTGACAGCGGTCACAATGTAGAAGGGGAAGCGGCTGCACTAGCGATTGCAAATACTCCCTCCATATATATTCCTACCTCCATGATCCAAGTTGATCCGCCATTTTAGGAAATTTTTCAAAGTCAAGATTTATAAAAGTCACTTTTAAAAATCAGTATTTTAAAAGGCAGGATTTTTAATGTTACCCCACCGTTGTTGTTACCATTTTGTCTTCTGACGTTCTCGTATACATATATCTTTCGTATTTATTCACATTTATAAAATAAAATCAAGTTAATTTGTAATTATCGATAATCAAGTATTTATTTAGATTTAGTCAACTGTAGCATAACAGATTTAAATGGTCGACTAGACCGATTCAGCTGATTCAGGCGTTGCAATAAGGTTCAAAAATCGCTCAGATGATTTTGAAACATACGCGTGACTATACCTTGTCTCCACTCTATTTCTGGTCTAAGGGTCAACCCATGGAGGTAGGAATAATATGGAGAGAGTATTTGCAATTGCTAATGCAGCCGCTTCCTCGTCTACAATGTGTCCCATGTCATTTTCAAATTACAAGGTTATTGCTGTGAATTGTGCATTGTATATTCTTTGTACGTGTATGTGTGTTGCAGAAGTATTTGCAATTTGCGACTTTTTTGATATATTTCGTATTTTATATTGGTTTTTCTTTATATGTATCGCGAATTCCCACTACAGTGTGTACTACTACAGTACCTGCGTCCGTCTTCACCGGGTTAACATTCCCCGTATAGTTGGAGGAAGAAATATTTGAATCTGACTTATGCAGGGTTTACAATCTTTTATGGACGGTTGGGTTTGTTTGTGGTCAGGACTCATAAATTATTCGAACTTGAAGGCATCAATTTTAGGGTAAGAAATGGGTCGTATTTAATAATGATGTTAGAAAAAGTGTGTTTTAATCGCATTGTTATTTAAATACAGATTTAAAAGTACATAATTAGGAAACATCTTATAATATTTTAATCTCTTTTCACTTTACAAATTGACGTTAGAAGAAATACACTTAAAACGAATTATTATTTTAAAACAGATTTAATAGTACATCTTGAATGCAAATTTCGGGTACGGCCCAGGACAGAAAACTCTACCTGGCTCCGAGTACCATTACCGCAAAGTCCATAAAACGTTATAACGACCAATTGGCAGAATCTATAATGAGTTCCAAATATTTCTTCCTCCAACTATACCCGCAGTTCAAATTTATACTCTCCATATTATTCCTACCTCCATGGGTCAACCGCTATACTGTGGCTAAAAATTCCCTGACTAATTTGACCGTTCAGGAACCAGTTCATGAACGATCGATTTTTTGTTGGAACAACCGACGTTTAGTACGAGTCGGTCGAAATTCATGTTGGAACAACACTAAATGCGCTCTGCGCATGTACCCGACCATTCGCAATCTGGTTTGGTAGTGTGTTGGCACAAACCTTATTTATAATAATGAGTTATGTCAATATCATCGACCATCTAAACTAGTTTAGAAGGTCGATGGTCAATATATTTATTAAAATATTTATTCAGAATATATCGATACATGTAATATTCACTTAAATTAGTTACTATAAACTATTTTTAATCTGGCTATGACGTTCTTAGGATACTTTTAATTAAATTACTACATTAAAATAAAATAATACGATCTGCTACATATATTTACATTTATTTTAGTTACTGCTCCACATAAACTTGTGGGACATACAGAAGAAGAGACTTATAAGGATGATTTTGTTGTTGAAATGAGAATATATTTATAAGTCAATCCTCCTAGTGCGTCTCTTTAAGAACAATAACTCAAACACTACTTAAATATTGTTGAATTAATTTAAGATTTCATAAATACCAACATCAAACTCGCCAGCGAGTAAATAAATATCATTGTTTTTGCATTTATCTTTAAGAGTAGTAACTCTGTATGATGATATATTTATTAAGATCAAACAATGACATATGGAATTGGAGAATTCATATTCAAAAATATTGGGATAGTTAACTAAATAACAATAAACTAAACAATGATAAGAATTTCAAAATTACAAATATATAAAATTGTTAACAAACATGATTTTTTTTAAATACATGCATAGGCAAACATGCTATAAATATGAATTTGATGATTTTTAAAACTATAGGTACACACAAAGAAACCTTTCAGCACTCTTACAACAAATAACTTTTTGCTTGTAAGATTCATCCAGGGGTTGGAACATCCAATGATTATTCTAACTTTGACGTCATCGTCTAGTTTTATGTGCCTAGTCATAAAACAAAACACGAGCGATTGTAAATTTGGCTGCCAAGTTACTGTAACATTACTCTGCTTATTTATCGCACTTGGTTCAAATTGTAAGAATTAAGCAGTTTCGGTAACGGGTTGAGGAGTGGAGTGGAACAAAATTATTATATTCGGAAAGTTCTCGAAAAAAGAGGACAATGGACTAAAAGTTATTAATAAAAGGGGTTGATGTGAAAGGACATGCAGACATATTTTACAGGGAAATTATAGTGTGGATAAAAGTTTTTGTGTTCGTAACTAAATAAAACAGTTGAAAGAAAATTAATCTATTCATTCAACTGTTTTCTTTCATGGCTAAATCAATAAACATTAAATTATCTTCGTATTATTTACCACAAATATTTTTGCACGTCAATGAACTTATTTTATGAATACTATTTGGTAAATATTCTTTTATATTACTGGATATAAAATCAAATATATTGTATATTCAAAACAAGAAAGTCCAACCCTTTGCAATACGTATGAAACCAATTTTTAATGCTAATATTTCCAACTAATTTTAAAAATCAACAATTTCTATTCTAAAAATAAAGCAACAAATAAATTAGGAGCTCAACGAAAGATTGGTATGATTTTTTTTAATTTTCCATTAAACTCCCTAAAAATATAGTCCGTTTTTAAACATAGGCTATGCCCAAAGTTGCATTTATATAGCTCAAATATGCCAAACCCTAAATTTATAAGTACTAAATGACATTATTATTACTTAGGATTTAGACATTAAATTTTAAGATTTGTAGGAGCATATTATGCCTTGAAGCTGTCGTGGCCCGATTGTCCTTGAAAAGGTCAGGTTCACCAGTTCAGCGGTAAACGGTGTTAAATGCACCGCGTGAGGGAAAACTGCATATTTATCAACACTCAAAAAGAGTCCAACAATTTCAACCGCTAATGCTGACCGCGCCAACAAAACCTTTAGTGTTTCAGTGTTCCCATATAAAACAACAGATATTGACAGGGATTCATTAATTCTTAAATAATAACTACCAAATGCAATATCGGATACAGCAAAAAAAGAGTAAATTCAAAATTTTCCTAGAACGATTTATATTATTGAGCACGAAAGTTCAATAATTTAAATTTGTTTTAAATATAGATTTCTGATTTCTTTAATACTGTAAAACTTAGTTTTGAATTTACTCCCCTTAGTTTAAAATCAGAATATAGAATAAGTTAACTACCCCTGGACAAACATTTTTGACAACACGGTCCTTTACAATTCTACTTTTCCTAATCACAGAAAATCTTTTCCAAATTCCGAGACTCACCACTTGTACTATGTCTAATTAATTCTCCCTTTATGTGTCATGTAACCGTCGAACGCAGATGCTGCAGGTCCAGCAGCTACTAAAGCGGTGTCGAGAGCGGAGCGCCTCAGCCTGGAGCAAGTGGCTAGTAGTGCTCCACCGAGGAGGCACATGGCGCCGCCTCCCAATGCTAAGAGAGCAGAAAACCATCCAGTTTTGAGACAAACGCTGTTGGGGTCTATCTTAGAGGTATCTAGAAAAAGAGAGAATAATATTGGCGACAAAGAAAAATATTAAAAGAATGGTAAAAAAGTAATCAGACTGGCAGTCAATTCAATATTTTTTTTGCTGACGTTTTCTCTACGTGGTATTATCATGATTTAATAAAACAAAAGACATTTTTATATACAGATGGTGACCAGCACAGCGGAGCAGGAGTTTAACATGTAAAATCAGACTTTTGTAATTCCCTAATCATTTTAAGTAAAAAAAACTTCAAATTAAAAGTTGTAGGGCATAAAATTCTGCATCTGAATCAATAAGCAAACTTAATTTTGTGTGCCTTGTAACGGTAGAAATTAGGTAAGGTATGAAAATGTCGAAAATAATCAAAAATAGCAATAGCCATGGAATTGATACAAAAAAATTAACAAATATTAATATTTATTATAATTAATATTATATGTCAATCTAGATTAATTTATTTTTATTATTATTTATAATTTCTGTTCAAGTGAACAAATATCAATTTAAATTAACAGATAATTGTTAACTGGAACTAGGGTGACCTCCCGGACAAGTCCTCTTTTTTAAAGGCTGTGTCCGGGTCCGGTATCTTTTGTAAATCACAGAAACTGTCCTCTTTTTCTCATTATTGTAAAATATTTTTTGCCGCGGTAGTACCTTCCAGCAATAGAATTTCGCGCATTTTATGTTCGTCTTCGTTAGTCTTCACGATGCAGCACGATATCAACCGAGCTCACTGCATCTGCAGAGCATGCGCGTGTTGCTGGTGGTCCACAAATGATTTCGCGCGCGCGCGTTCGTGTGTGTGTGTATGTGTGTGTGTGCGTGCGTGTGTGTGTGCGTGTATATACGTTCAAATCAAATGACAAGATTACTGTCAAAGTTTTGATATGCATTTTTTTGTTTAAGCCTAACTTAAAATTTAAGTGTCAGTGTCAGCGGTGCAACTGGGCATTATATTTTCAAATAAGAATTTTATTGTTTAACAAAAATAATTTGTGTTTTACATTATATTTATTTATGTAATAAAGGTTTAATCATTTCATCAAGGGTGTTTATATTATTTCTACATTTGAATGTGTGCTCTTTTTTGCAAAATGAAATAACCCCCCCCTTTAAAAAAAAATTTCGCCTCCGGCGGATTTTGCCTCGCTTCGCTCGGCGTCCTCTTTTTCATCGTTTCAAATATGGTCACCCTAACTGGAACAGAAATTAGAAATAATACCTAATAAAAATAAATTTCCGTAACAAATAAAACGTTAGACATTTATTATTTATTTTGTCTCAATTACATGGCTATTATTATTTTTAAGGTGATTTTCGACATTTTCATACCTAATTTCTGCTGTTACAAGCCCATACAAAATTAATTTTGCTTATTGATCAGATGCAGAATTTTATGCTCTACAATTTTAATTAGGGAAGCAGGAAATTAGGAAAATCTGATATGGTGGAAATGATTAGGCAGAGGACTCACGTCATCAACCTGAAAAAAACCTTACAAAAAGAAATATAACTTGTAGTAATTATTAGTTGTTATTTATTTTTTAAAAAGAAGAAAAAATATACTAGTATTAAAGAAACGTATATATTAATTATTTACAATTATTTCTAAGTCAATCGTTATTCCTTTTACGGAATATAAAATTATTTGACACAACAAGATCATTCTCAGTAGTGCCAACGTATGGTACGAAAATAAACTACAATTATTTCAAATAATTTTATATTCCGTAAAAGGAATAACGATTGACTTAGAAATAATTGTAAATGTCATTATAGTTATTTATGTACCAAGGGTATTACTAAGATGTTTATGCCCGAGGGCTATAAACATCAAGTAATACCCGTGGTGCATACAATATTTTGTCTTACTAATGTATCTTTGTAACATAAATAATAAATAAAATGGATTAAAAAAAATTAAGAATGTAGGCTATGAATAAATAAATGCGGTAACTAAGTACAACTCTGTTTTTGTAAACAACAAAAAAAATTCCTTTTTTCTGTCACTGCGTCAAGATGAACAATCAATTTAGTGTAATTCCTGAAAAAATACTGGCACACGCTGCAAAAGCTACTGAAAATTTGTTGCCCAAGAAGTCTAAAGACATGTACGATAAAGAATACAATAAATTTGAAAACTGGATGGTAAATAACTCTGTGGAAATTATAAATGAGACTGTGTTACTCGGATATTTCGAGGAATAGTCAGAATCATTTTCCCCAAGTTCGTTGTGGACTAAATATTCCATGTTAAAGAAGACGATGATAGTCAAAAAGAATATCAATATTGGAAAGTTTTCTATGTTGGGGGAATATTTAAAGCAAAGTTCTGAAGGATATCAAGCGAAAAAGTCTAAAATTCTAACAAGAGAGGAGGTGTTAAAGTTCATTCATGAAGCACCGAATAAAACATATCTGATGATTAAAGTTGCCCTGTTTGGTATATTTGGTGGATGTCGACGACAAGAGTTGGTGAATATGTTAGTTGATCATATTGAAGATAGAGGCACAGTCTTTGTTGTAAATATTCCTGAAACAAAGACTGATAAGAAGCGAGTTTTTACAATAATTGAAGAGAAAGAAATGAATAGTTTGAAACTGATAAAAGAATATGCGTCGTTACGACCGCAAGGTTGTTCCCAGAAAAGATTTTTCTTAAATTACAGAAACGGTTGCTGTACTGTACAGCCTGTAGGCAAGAACACATTCGGGAAGATTCCTAGCACTATTGCAAGTTACTTGAATTTGAAGGATGCTTTTAAATATACAGGCCACTGCTTGCGAAGAACTTCTGCAACATTGTTAGCAGATGCAGGGGCTAGTATGACAGTTTTAAAACGCCATGGAGGATGGAGAAGTACAGCTGTTGCGGAGGGTTATCTAGAAGATAGTATTTCTTCAAAAAATAAAATCTCAAAGATGTTGTCTGGCGAGCCTTCTACATCTGCTTCAACTATTGAATCAATAGAATCGTCCAGTATTACTTCCGGTAATATCACTTTTACGGGATCATTTCATAACTACAATTTTAGTGTAAATGATACCAAATAATAGCACTATTGGAGTTTATTCGTTACTAACCTTTTTATTTTCATTGTAGTAGTTCATGTTTATATAATAAGTAAATGTATAAGATAACAAATAAATCAAATTTTGATACTATTATATCGCATTTTGACTTTTGAGGTTATTACATTGTTGCATTGAGCTAGGGTGCGTTCATGCATCTACCTTAAAATCCAGAGAATTGAATAAAAAATGACATTTGGTTGTTAGTATTACCGTGGTAACTCTTAATGCCCTAGGGCTTTTAATATAAAATAATACCTGCGCGGGTATTAAATACTGTATATCGTATCTCGTATCTATGCCATTAAAGTACAATAATATACTAGTAAGACATAAATATATATACATAACTCAATACTAGTACTTTTTTGCTTCTTCTGTTAAAAATAAATAATACCCAATAATTTCCTCAAGTTATATTTAATTTTATAAGGTTTTTTTGAAGTCGATGACATGAGTCCTCTGCCTAATCATTTTTACAATAATACATGTTCAAGTCCTGTTCGGCTGTGCCGGTCATCACCTGTATTGATATATTTTATCAATCAATTTTTTGAAATAAAAAATCTGATTTTCTGTAAACAGACAAATTTTTAAATATGATCTATAATATTTGAAAAAATGGTATCCACTTTGGCAAACCACAAGATTGTTTATTTGAAAATACATACATTTACCAATATCTGTATTTTCGGGAGAACCAAAGGGCAAAAATTCTTATTGCTTTTTGACAAATTTTACTTGCATTTTAATTAAAATTGTCAACCTACAGCTTCTGCAAGGAATAGGAGATGCAGGCTAATCGTCATCCAGGGAAGTGTATTCAATGAGAGGCATTTAAGGACCTAGTGGAGGGAAGAGAAATTGAAAGAAAAAGAAGAGAAGAAATTTTGGGACAGGAGAAGACAGAGAGAAGGTACCAAGAATAAGGAGGTTATAGAAAAGTCTTCAAATATTCATCGTAAAACAAATAAAATAAATAATTAATAAAAAGAATTGCCAATTCTACCTAATTATCTGTTATTTCAATGGTACAAAGAATGAAATATCCAGAAAAAGTAATAAATAAAATTGTCATCGCGTCTTTAATTAACGAATATATAAAATATATCTTGAAAATGGAATACATTTTAAAGAAATGCAAAATTTTAAATATTTTTGTATAATAATAAAAAAGAAAATTCCTGAACTATTTGAAATTTAATGTGTGAGCATTGTGTTTGTACGTATGTTCAAGGATTCACACAAGCCTCTTTAGCTCAGTGGCAGAGCACTGGTCTTGTAAACCAGGGGTCGTGAGTTCAATCCTCACAGGAGGCAAAACATTCTTTTTACTAAAACTTTTCCCCACATTTTTAAGTCCGTTCTACCAACACTTTCAATAAATAATTTGTGAAATTCATCCTACCTTTCGATTTATCAACTTTTGATAGTTCATCATCCGATTCACCTTCTTGCAACACTCGCAATGATTGAAACAAGTTCACATTTTCGCTAAGCGATGCCGCTGGAGTACTAGAGGCGACGACTTTTCCTTCTTGAGCGTCGACGGATCTTTTGGCCACTCCTTTTACGTTTCGCCAATGGCACGGTTGGCTCTATAATAATTTTGATAAAAATAAATTAAGAGAAATTAAAAATTGAATATAAATAAAAAAAATATCTCCCCGACGGGGAATCGAACCCCGGTCTCCCGCGTGACAGGCGGGGATACTGACCACTATACTATCGAGGACTTGCAAATAAAGATATGGCGCGTTAATTATGAAAAGAAATAATATAATTTATTGATTTAAATTTGTTAATTTTAAAATCACATGAAAATAAAATAAAATTGTTTTACTTTATTTATGAACTATCTGAAACAACTGAAAATTAATGAAATACTTTCGAAATAACTTCTAAATGTTTTATTTTTTTTATTTTATTGAAATATGAAATTCACAGAAAACTGCTTAAAAGTTACACAACTTTAAAATTTAAGTATGGAGTTAAAGATAAAAAAAATTATACTAAATATATTCGCAACAAAAATTATTTCTTAACTTACTGGACATCTACCATGGCACATTCGAACATCGCACTCAATATACAACGTAGGCGATCCAGTGAATCTAAAAGTCTTCATATATGCAAAGACTTGCGTTTCGAATATTCCAGATTCAGACCATGAACCTCTGAATCGGCTGATGAGTTTGTCATCCACTGGACAACTAAAGGAAGAAAAATATGTAAAAAAATTACAGATATAATAAATGTAAAATATAAAAAATTTACCCACTAGGCCCCGGGGGGATTCGAACCCCCGATCTCCTGTTTACTAGACAGGCGCTTTAACCAACTAAGCCACGGCGCCGACGTGACGAATATTATAAGCAAAGGGAGAAGAGAAATTATTGAACATTGTTAATATTTCATAATTTATACCCATTTTACTTGTGGCAACTCAAGAAACATATATTATTATAAATAAATTTGTTCTTGAATAATATAATTTTAATTGATATTTAACATTATAAACAAACAAATAATAAATACGTAGCTTATAAAACGTCTTATCCATATTTTAGGTACAATAAATCTAAATTTAAAAATATAAATATAAAATAAACTTACCCATATTCATCTATGAGTTGTATCTTTTTCGTAGCTCCATTATGTGCGTAACAATCGTTCACAACAATATCAAATCCATCTGCAACAATTACACAACAGTAAATAAATTTAAAACGCATCGTTTACTCATATTTTTGTTGTTAGAATAGTTATTTGTTTAACAAGGCAAAAAAGTAGCAGATTCGTTGCAGGGCGGCATTTCATGGATGACTTTTAATGACAATTAACGAAAAATATCTTTATAGATGAGATATTTTATTAAATATGAATGGTTTTTTTTTTGAAATTTTAGCTTGATTTAATTATGTTCCAAAATAAGTTCAGATTATATTTGGAGGGGTGAACGTGTATACAATTAAACTTAAATATATCATAACATTTTTATTTGTTATATTATTAAATGTGGATGCTTAGTTCTTAGATAAAAATCAATAGATGATATAGTTAGAGTTTTTGTGAACTATAAATTTCCAAAAAACCAGAAAACTGAGGTTAGAATTTGCCTTTGGTGCGAGTTCATGGTTGGAGCAGCTCTTTTTAAGAATTCGATAGTTTATTTATTCAGTAATAGATTGCAAACCCCTATAAAAGGCAAAGTAAAAATAAAATATTAGAAATTAATATGCCAGGTGCAAACCAAAATAACGTATGTCGTTGATAGTCCTATACCCACCAGTAAATAGGCCAGGGCCTGAATTCTAATTGTTTTCGACGCGAACTCATGTCGAAAAAGATAGTGACGCTGAGCGAACTGTAGTGGCGCATAGTGGAACTATAGTCAGCGCCAATTTTAAACTTTTCGACGATTAAATATATCTAGGAAATTAACGCTTTCATCGCCTTCATTGTAGGGAATTTTTGTCATTTATTGTTGGTATCAATAAAATTTACTTTTCCCGGGTAAGTATTAAGTTTAAAATCAAGTTGCATTCTTCGGTTCAATAAAAAATTGCAAAGTAACAGGAGAAAATATATTTTGAATACCATTAAAATGCAGAAAAGAAGGTAAAAATGTTTTATATGACGAACATGAGAAACGGTTGTCTACACATTAAAATTTCCTCAGAAAATCCCAATATGAACTAAAAACTGTGCTTACTCAGAA
This sequence comes from Harpalus rufipes, assembly GCA_951394225.1. Taxonomy (NCBI): domain Eukaryota; kingdom Metazoa; phylum Arthropoda; class Insecta; order Coleoptera; family Carabidae; genus Harpalus; species Harpalus rufipes. The sequence goes on along the minus strand of OX596281.1, from coordinate 26,627,185 downwards.
ACATTCTACCTGCCTGAACAACCATCCTTACTTAGAAATAGCCTGGATGACCCGACAGTGAGTTTTATGGTCACCCTTCACCCTTAGATGGCCATGAAATCTTAAAGATGAAATCATTTTCTCTTCAGCCTTTAGCTGTGTTGTTTGTGGTAGCGATTTTCTAAATTTGTTTGTTTTTAATTTTTTATAATGGATCGAACATAACCTCCAAATCTATATCAAAATCACGAACAAAAGTAACTTGAAATGTGAAATGTCAAACTATTCGATGTGAAAAAAAAGAATTCAACGCGAAATTTGGTGTCGAAAAGAATTCGACGTGAAATTTGGCGTCGAAAGGAATTCGACACAAAACGATTCCATGTCGGTAAGTTAGTTTTAGTACCTGACTCAACTTATGCGTGTAGCTTTTCGACGATTAAAATTATTTCGTCGAAAAGTTGAATTAGAATCGGGCTCCCAGTGCACGAGAAGCTATGAAGCATATATGCACCGAAGATGTAGGATCAAATCAAGATATACGTTCATTGAATTTTGTAATATTGTTTATAAACTGCACAGTTCATGTGAATATTATTGTACGAATCTGGAGATAAAAGATCGGTCTAGATGCTACATATAATGCTTTGCATATGATATAATTTTATGAGATTTCACGGGTTGAACAAAAATTTCTCCCGTAAAAAATATACGAGGATCAAAATTATGTTCTCATCGGTATGAACTGAGTTTGACTTTGACCATTGCACTTTTTTGGTCTATTTCAAATAACACAAATATTATAGTTTCTCGACGACAGTTTTGAGAGCCCGTGAAGTGATGTCTGATAAACGCCCTCAACGGTACAGATAAATTGTCATTACCGATATCTGTGAATAAAAGCAGAGTGGCACGTTCAAAAGTGGATATTAAGGCGTGATGATATATTTATTTATAGTTACATATATATTTTTTAATGTACCTACTTTTTTAAAACCTAATAAAATCAAGCAAAAATGTGAGCAGTTTATATTTGAATGGATAAATATCACAATTTTATGTATAATAAATTCAAGCTAAAATGAATGCAGTTAATAAGGAGAAGGGGAGACCATATAAGAAATATTTGTCAAAATAAATATAATATACAACTTTTTTTACAATATTTTTTAGATTTAGTATTTTTAAATAACAATATAAATAATAAATTGTAAAATGAATATATCATCGCAGCTTATTACCCATTTCTGGGTGTGCCAATTTGTTTCCATTCGCAGATTTCGATAATAACGATATCTTTGTATCGTTGAGGGCATTTTCTAGGCGTTACCATTTAATAAGTAATATCAATAATGGCAACCTAATGGGCAAAATCGTTCGCGTTCATTTGAAGAGTTAGTATTCGTTTAGTGCTGCCTCTAGCGTGCAAGTAAAAAATTATATTGAGATATGGGAGCCCAGAGTGGTCAGAAAAAAGTTTTGATAATTTTTAGTGCCGCTACTTGTGTTGTAGCAGGTAGCATTTGCCTAACAGAAATAAGGGATGTGGAAATACTGGAAATTGAAATACTTTTGTCATCACTTTGAATTTTTTTCTATTATTTATCAAAATATTTACAGATTTTGAATTATTTTTATCTTTCTATCATAGCTGTTTTTATTTTTAGCAAATTTAAAAGATTTTGACATAGTTGCTAATACAATTAATATAAACACAACAATTCGCCGCTGTATTCATTTTAAATAAAATAATTTGAAATGAATCACTATTACAAGATAATTGTAACACTTTCAAAACACCAAATTACACGAAGTAGACTGTATGAAACTCAAACAGAAATGTTAAATTTATGAAAAGTACAAAGAGAACCACTACCATTACGTAAAGGGCAAAAATATTAATCCTAATTTCAAACAACCCATCCATAGTTCATAATGAAAGGAAAAACCCGACACCTACGTTCCAAGAAGCGTATGAAATTAAGAGAGACATGAAGGGGTGTATTAAATCTATGAATGGTCAACTAGATCTTATTCATTCAAATTTATGGATTGTATAGTGGCCGGCATTTCCTAATCCTTTCTTTTAGTTATCTATACCGACGTACGAACCTTTTCTCGTCATTGTATACATTCTAATGAATCTCTCAGATACAGGTCATTATATGGGTGAATACCTATGTATTTATTATATATTTTCTTCACTCATTCGTTTATGATGTCTAGTCTGTCGGCAATTGAGCTGAATATTGAATGAACATAAAATTATGAATAATAAAGCATGTACGAGAAATGAAGATGGAATTTTCTTGAATATTAAAATTTCACTTATTCCATGATTTTATAAGAATGAACTAAACTTTAAGATTAAAATAAGCCGAAACGGATTTGTACTTCTATAGAAATTTAATCAAAGGTTTCTATATATGGTATCGGGTGGGGAAGATGTAACTGCATTTTGCATATGTTCTTAAGAGAAAAATATTAGGGTTAGGTGGAAGATCAGCATTTTAGCTGAACCTCGTCCTTAATGGTGTATTTTTTTTATAACCATTAATAAAGATTATTATTATATACCAGTTTTCAGAATATTTGCTAACGATTTTCCTAAATAGTTACGAGCCCAACCCCAAATGTATTCGTACCCTCTGAAATAAATATATTAACAGCAATGAAAAATTTTTAGGTTACAATAGTTAAGACTATATTTGGGCATTTTTTATTTTATGTATTAATAAAGTGTACTGGATTTAAATACAATGTTATTAACTAAATTTCTCATTTAAACAACAATCTACGGGCAAATATATGACAAAAGACATGTCCCAAATTTTTTCGTTCCAACAGTAAATAATACAATATTTATGTTAGTATTATCTATAAAACTGAGGGTAAAAGTAACTGACAACATACTGAATTAATTGTCATTTTAAATGTTATTATTTAAAAAAAAATATTTGCGAATTATTAACGACGAAAACATTTGTCACATGCAGACAATGGTTTTTTTGCAAATAAATTATTATTAAACCCAAGAAATTTTATTATAAGCAATGTATTAATACACCATATCAAAATTTGTTGAATTGGAGTAATAATCATAGCATTAATATAATTGTAGGTAGTACCATGTAGTACTTTAATAAATAAATATCACTTTGCAAATAATTTGACTAAAAAAATAATATTTAATTTAGTAATTAATTGAATATATTATCAGTTTCCTTTACCTTCAGTTTTATAAATAATACTAACATAAATATTGTATTATTTACTGTTCTAACCATAACTAAAAAAATTAGCACGTATCTGTTGTCATATATTTGCCCGTAGATTATTGTTAAAATGATAAATTTAGGTAAACATTATATTTAAATCCGGTACACTTTATTAATACATAAAACAAAAAATTGCCCAAATATGGTCTTAAATAAATTAATAAATATATCATCACGGCATGTTACCCATTGCTGGGTGTGCTAATCTGCTTTGTACACAGATATCGGTAATGATGAAATATGGTCTTAACTATTGTAATCTAAAAAAATATTTCTTCTTGCTGTTAATATAATTTTTCAGAGGGTACGAATAGATTTGGGGTTGGGCTCGTATAAGTAATTTGTAACTATTTTATAAATTACATTTTCTTTTCAAAATAATAGATTTGTTCTTGATAATATAATGAATCATAATACAAAATCAAGTCAAGCCATACAACTGATTTAAATATAAATATTGCAAAACACAATTAAACAAATGAAAATCGCAATTACAGATTATAATAATCTTACACTTTATTTAAATTTTCAATTAATAAATTTAGTTAGTTCATAATATTTTTATAATTTGGAGAAAAAACTAAATAAATTGCAAGCGATGTATTCTCCGACCACCGACAATGTAAAACTTTATTACCCATAGTAAATATCTAATTCAATAGAAAGTATATACCCTTACAAACAAATATCAAACTTAATTTCCATGTTCTTACACCTTATTTTAAAACCGAAATACAGTATTCTGAAATACCGATTTTAATTCATATATCTATGGATAGATGGCTCTGTATCGCTAAGCATCTTTTTTGGCGCAACACTTTTTATTCTTAGGTTGCCATTATTGGTATTACTTATTAAATGGCGTTACTTTAAAGTCCCTAAAGCTGTTGTGGAGAAAACAGGGCTGTTGCAAGGATTTTTGTACGCCTTCTATGTTAAATTTTAAAAAATATTGTTCTGTGAATAGCCTCAAATTTTAAAATATCACGAAATATCCATTAAATATTTTACAGTTAATTATTGAAATTTAAGTAATATTTTGAAAAAGTCACGAGATCTGAAACTGAATGTGACATGAAAATTCAATTATTATTTTTTTAATACTATAAAAAATATTGCATAAACTTTCATTTAAACTACATATTAAAATGTGAAACCTATTAAAAAAATACGAGTGGATGATAATTTTAATTTTACCGAAATTATTTGACAATATATCAAGAATATTAACGCATAAAATTAAGAATCATAAAATGTTTAAAAATCACGAATGCATCACTTACAATTTAAAAAAATAAACACATACACTGTCATCCATATGTTTTAGTATTACATAATTCATTAGTTTGACAACTAGATAATAAAAAAACAAACTCTTCCTTACCGTATTTGCTGCGCATGTAGATAATCAATGTCAGTGGATCCCCAACTCTAACAGGTCCCGTAACCCTATTCCCATTTGTTCCATACCCGTATCTAATTTCCATATAGCACTCGGGCGGTGTGAGAGTAAACACAACTGGATTCCCCGTCGCCACTCTGCAACATACGATCGTAAGTGAGCCTAGCTCACAACAGCCCGCCTCTTTAGCTCAGTGGTAGAGCACTGGTCTCGTAAACCAGGGGTCGTGAGTTCAAACCTCACAGGAGGCACATTGTTTTGTTAAGGAAAATGATAAGTTTACGATTTTTAGTGAGGTTAGGATGGTTTGTTAGTATGGGAACTATTTTTAGCAAGCCTCTTTAGCTCAGTGGCAGAGCACTGGTCTTGTAAACCAGGGGTCGTGAGTTCAATCCTCACAGGAGGCAAAAATAATTTTATAGAAATAAAAAAAATATTTTTAACGTTTCTAACATACGAATATTGCGTAACATGATTTTATAGAGAATTTTATGCAAAATCCAAATTTTCAACGCGCATTGCTCTATTTTTAAACGTGTCCGAGTAATACACAAAAATATCAAATTTGATCCAATGGCAACACTTTAAAAAAAACTTGAAAAAATTACATCTTTTCAAATGATTGTAACTCATGAACCAATCTCCTGAAAAAAATATAGCATAATATGTAGGTATTTGTAGAGAATTTTATGCAGAATCCAAATTTTTAATGCGTGTTGCTGTATCTTGAGCTTCCTCCAAGCAGCAGATAAAAATATTAATTATGAACCGATTACACTTTAAAAATATTTTGTTTACATTTCTTTTATGCGTTTTCAATTCATGAATGCTTCATCGGAAAAATTCTTACATGACACTATTCTACAAAGAATTTTATCCGGAATTCAAATTTTTAACGCGCATTGCACTATTTTTAACCGTGTCAGAGTAGTAGACGAAAAAATATTAAATGAGTTATTTATAATAATATAAATATTAAAAAAATAAGTTTTGAAGTGTTATTAATTTATAAACCACTCAATGGAAAAAGTGTTACATGACATTATTTTATAGAAAATTTCTGTAGAATTAAAATTTTCAACACGCGTTGCCATTTTAAAATAGAGTCCGAGAGGTATACGCAAATATGAAATATGTATTGATACTACAAATTCAAAGAAAATTTTATTAGCATTTTATTTCACCTTTTTTTAACTTCTATCTTCTAAAGCTCTTGGACACAATTTTATGTATTTGGTAATACTTTTCTGAAGTTTTATTATTAAAAAAAAAATAAAAAAATTACTTACTCTACGTCCAGAAATGGGAACGTTACGGTCTTCCAGAAATCATATCCATATTCACAAGTGACTTTAAAATGTTCATCAAATTCTTCTTCAATCAATGGATTATATTGGACTGTCACAGTATTCCACATAAAATTTTTCTAAATAAAAATATATATTAATAATTTATAAACATTTATTTGTAATATTTTTACCGTAGGAGACTTCCTACTGTCTTCATGATGCGTATTTTTGCCCAAAGTACCACATCGATTTAACTGAATGTAAAATTCATAGTAATCCCGCCCTGTACCGTTGATGTACATGCAGTCTGGATCATAGGCGTATCCTAAGAAAATTTATAAGTAAAATAACTCCAATTATATATTACGAAACGTATATCTTGCATCACTTTAATAATACATGGGAAAATTATCACCACATAAAATGATCCTTCCATGTGCAGCAAGCATAAAACATTTTTTTTCGATGTATAACTGTGACTTCTTTTATTCTGACGGTTTATTTAATTAAATAATTATTACAGTTACACCACGCCATGTACCTCGAAAATTGTCGCGTATATTTTGACAAAATAACGGAAAAAATTGCAAAAAATTGGGAATTATATTAGTAGGTAACATTATTACCTGCTGAATAAACAAGGCCGCTGAAAGTTCCGTTGAATCCAACGCGAATTTTCATGTAGTCGTCTTGGCATTCTGCTTCGATATCTAAAAGCGAGTAATAAGTAAGTATGTAAATAATTATACCATTTAATAAGATAAAATGTGATAGGTATTGGACCAGGCTGAGGGTGAAATTTAGTTCTGGTATTATATATATTAAATAAATAGTGAATTTGTATTATTTGTAAGTTCACCAGTCCCGGAGACCTCGTGCCCCTCTGACATTTGCCGATTGTGAGTCCAGTGCCGGGACTCTGCCGTATCGCCTGGCGATCGTATGACGTCACTCCAACATTTTGGTACTGTCTGCCGTATCGCCTGGCGATCACAAGAAGTCAATTTTATGTCATGCGAACGATACTGCAGAGTCCCAGTACAGATATCTGGATAGGTTCGTACTTAGACAGATGTTAGTAGTGATATATTTTTTTCTACAAATCTATTAAAAGTAGATTTTTTTAATATTTGTTTTTAGGGTTAACAAATGTCATTTTATGATACTAGTGTTGAAAGTGAAGGGAACACACATTGTTCTAATGTTCATACATCGCCCCGTCCATTTCTTGTTTCGTTCAGTTTCCTAATCCTAACGTTCAAATCTTGACCATGAAGTTGCGCAGATGAAATTGGCGCGCTCACAATTTAAAAAGTACACTCCGGAGTACAAAATGGACAAGAAAATTATTTATTGAATTGGAGTAGGTAGAGTTATTGTTAGTATTTAAAAAAATATACTGAGGAGTGTACTTTTTAAATATTAAGTAATGGAGAATGGTTTTGTAAATGTAGATTAATGCAATTTACCTGTTGTTGATATAACAATAGTTAATAATTTCTTTGTGCAAAATGCATGGTTTATTAGTAAAAATGAAATATAAAGCATACTTATTTGTTTCCATAATTTGGTACAAAGCAATAATACTTTATAACCATAACTATAACCTACGCACATGATAACAAAAACAAATGACAGAACACACAACAGATGACTCAAAGCCAAGATTATGCGCGTGTAATCTTAATCTGTCACTAGTCGGTGTGACGGCATAATCGAATTGGAGGTAAAAAATTGTACTTTATAGATATAATATATATTTTTGTTACAAAATTATTAGATATAAAAATTTGAAAATAAAAATACTCTGATATACGTGTTAAAAGTGATTTTATTTTGTTCGAAGACTTGGACCACTCCGCTTCGCGTCGTGTTTCAAACTTCGTTCTAACAAAATAAACTGTCACTTTTAGCATATATAATTAACTATTTATTCTATAACAATTTTTTTCAGGCAACGATCTTATACAACCTAAAATCATCCATTAGTGGAATATCATGCAATAATACAAGTCATTAAAAACGATTTTATATAAATTAATGAACCTCACAAATAAACGATCAACGGAAAATTTCTTTAATTTCTAGTGACTAAAAGTAAATACATATCGATAGCAACAAAAAAAATCTGTTGTGGCCAGCACAATACCTTCCGTCAATCCTGTGTATAATGTATAAATTCCATACATAATTTTTCTTGCAAAAGATTCTAAATTTTCAGTAAAATTATTTCAGAAACAAACTATTCAAATTGCACTTGACACTGGCATCTTCTTCCTCTTTAGCTTTTCCCATTCATTAGGGGTCGCTATTTTTGCGTGTCGTTCTCATTCGGTTCTTTTTCTCTCAAGTCTTCCGCAATACAGTCCTTCCATCTTATCTTTGGTCTTCCTCTGCTTCTTCAACCTCCCATTACTAAACTACTCATTCTTGTTGCAATATAATTCTTCATTTCTCCTCATGACATGTTCAAACCTATGTAATCGTCTTTCTTGTATCTTTCTAGAAAATTGTAACACGAGTTATTTTATTACCGTATCTTTCCGTGTGTTCCCCAACATCTACTTCAACATCCTCATCTCTGCCACATTAATTTACTTTTTACTCATACTGACATCTGTCAAATTAAATTATATGAATATAATAGTAGTTTCCATGTTTAGCATAGCTGGCTGAATTATAAAATTTAATTTCTTTAAAATTCTTTAACTCTGTATCTATTGAATATGAAGTATAAAATGTAATCAAATCGTATAGAGAATAATATATTCTTTAAGTTATAATAATATTAAATGTCAATAAATCAAATTTAACTGTTAAATCTTCAAATGAGGCTACTTCCGGTTCACCAATTATAACCAAAATCTAATCACTTGTTCTTCTGGATGTAAACTTGAGGAATACGAAAAAAATATAATTTTTGGAATCGTGGTATTGAAGATATGGGATCCGGAACTTTTGTCACACACACACACACACACACAGACATACATACATACAGACATCATCGTAAAAATGGTAATATCGTATTATAGGGACCCTAAAACATGCTTATTCAGTAAAAACTCATCATTGAATATTTTGACCAAAGACAATACCTTCCTTACCTAATGGTGACGGAAGGTAAAAGTGTAACTGTTAAAATGCAATATAAATGTTACATGAACCATTCACAAGCCAATGCGATTAATTCAACTTTTTAATCTTTTTTTTTTCAATTTTAGTGCCGAAGTACAATTTGTTGGATGTTTAACATCTAATGTTTTAAATAAATATATCTTTGCCTTAATACCTTTTTTTTGCTGTCAAACATAAATAATTTAAGATTTTCTTTGTGGAGTTAATCGATTTGGGAAATAAACAGCACCGGTTCATATTCTGTAATCTTTAATTTTACTCAAAAAACAATGAAAATATAAGCGTTGAAAAAAAATTGTACACCACTCGAAAGTAAAGATATTTTATCTAATCGCGGACATTAGCAAACTTTCCCCTTGTGAGTAAAATATATCTTTACTCACTTGCACAGTAAATAAATACAGCAGACGCTCGTTAATCCGAATTCCTTTAATCCGAACATTTCAATAATCCAAACTGTTCGGTTGGAATTTTCACCCCTCCAAAGTCCAAAGTACTAAAGACTAGAAAAACAGTTTTTTAGCTGCCAAAAGTTTCTATATTAATTTATAGAACAAAGAAGTGATACATATTATAGAAAAAAAATACGAATTTATTTTACCAAACACGTTACATTTCTGTTTCATATGAAGCTACAAAACAAATTAAAAAATTTGCGAAATTAAGGTAGTTGTCACTCCACCTATTCAAAAACTTGTTCTATATTCAAAATAAAAATTAAGCTAATGCAGTTTATATTTGCAATAACTTATATTTTCTAACATTATAATTATTATATACACAGATTGCATCAAAATAGTTAAAAGCTAATATTAAACACTGTAACAGATGAATTTTCTTTATTTTTCCGTACAAAAGTTTTTTTTTTAACTGTACCACTTGCACTAACACATACACAAGTGTCGTATTTCAATGTTGAAGAATAACTGTGGCATCGTCGCACCTAGACATTTATTGGTACATTCGGGTATAAAAGTAATAAGATATTATAAGATATAATACTAATTCTAAACTACAAATGGAAACTGCAAAACAAATTAATATATTTCTTTCTTAAAATTACAAAAGTAGTATTATACTGTTTAAAGTTTTCATGCCTTTCACGTAAAATACCAATTTCAAAAGTATTTCTTTCGAATGTACGTCTGAAATTCCTTTAACCAAAGATCACCTATTATTCACTAATACCAAGCGGGTGTTAACTTCACTGATACTCCATCTGAAACGCTTGTACATGGTTGTCAAGTATAATTCTACCTATTTATCGTATCTTCAGATTATAATTTTCTAGAGGCAATAAAATTAAATCTGGGTGGTAAATAATTTTCTAATTTTTACATAAAATCCGTTAATTAGTTTACTATAACATACTAGTTTTTCGATTAAATGTCATTATGGATATAATAGTATATTATGTGGCAAGTGTGTGAAACTGAAATTTTAAATAGGCTTCACACAGGTGTTACATGCTATACTTTTTCTACGACCTTGCAATAAAATATATATTTTTTTTATAAATTAATAACACATTTCTCATGAAGTTGTTATTTCTACGGACCATTTACAAACACATGATTTACGTGTATATAAAGATATTCATTGTATGTGTTAACACTGAACTATTTACTTCACGCACACTATGCGGGAAGTGACACTTCACGCACAGTGTATATTTACTTCACGCACGGTGTACAAAAAATCAAGCTTCACACATAAAAATTGATACGTGAAGTACTCACTTCACGCATGGGAGTAGAAAAAAGTTATAATTTAAAATGTTGTGTTTATTTTGCCATTTCCTATTCTTCACGTGTTAAAAAGGCCAAATTTAATTGCAAATATCTCAGGTACCGCCTTGTCATTTGTTTTAAAACTTGGAGAGCAGGTAGATTATACTTCAGTTGAGATGTACTTAAAATTTCAATTAATTCTGATATAATGGTTTCACGATATAACTACCTTAAGAAAAAATCTGATGTGGACACCACACGACTTCCTTGTACGATTATTAAACTATACATATTTTTTTAATAACTAAATTACAAAATATTAATTTTAACTTCAAAACGGTAAGATATATAGCGACCATAAAAAAATACATGTCAATATTTTTAATTGAATTAATGATATTGACTAATGTCATGAATGATGTGGATACCACACGACTTCATTGTGCGCATATTAACCTATACATATTTTTTAATAATTAAATTACAAAATATTGACAGGCTTAAGCCAAGCCCGAGAAATATTTTGATATAGAACAAAAAATTATTCATTTACTACTATCATTCTTAAATTAACATTAATCTAACCCGGCTCTTTTTAAAGAGAGTTTTGATTACAACAAAGAAATATTTGATTACAACAATGAATATGACTAATTTCACAATAAAAATATAATATTTGTTATTGTACGAATCATAAAATTGTACGTATTTAACGTAATTTGACATGAACATTTTTTTTTATTTTTTGTCCTAATCCATAGCAAGCTTTATTACAAAAACAAAAAATCTGATGTGGACACCACACGACTTCCTTGTACGATTATTAAACTATACATATTTTTTTAATAAATAAATTACAAAATATTAATTTTAAAATTTAACTTCAAAACAGTAAGATATATAGCGACCATGAAGAGAGTTTTTAAAGAGAGTTTTGATTACAACAAAGAAATATTTGATTACAACAATGAATATGACTAAGTTCACAATAAAAATATAATATTTGTTATTGTACGAATCATAAAATTACACGTATTTAACGTAATTTGACATGAACATTTTTTTTATGTTTTTGTCCTAATCCATAGCAAGCTTTATTACAAAAAAATAATTTTTAAATTTACATATCTCGCTTATACCAAGGGCTAATTTAATAATACTTGATGTGCTAAACGCAGAAATTAATTCTTAAAACTTTTATTTGAAGCATTTATTTCTAAAATCAAAATAAAATCATTTTATTCAAGAAAAACTGTTAACAACTTCAAGTAATGTACCACTTCCGGTTAGCCTATTTTAACCAAAATCTATTATGTTATTTCGATTGACATAAAAGTCTTGTATACCAAATTTGAAAAGTTTTGGATTATATTTTAAAAGAGTTTTTCATTAAAATCTATTATAGGCTTCATGTAAAGTACCACTTCTAGAAATTGTTTAATAACCAGAAAGGGAGGTGCACAACTAGATGTTATAGGAGTCCTAAATACAAAATTTCAACTTTCTACGGCTACCGTTTTTGAGTTATGCGAGATACGTACGTACGTCACGACGAAATTAGTCAAAATGGATTCAGGGATGATCAAAATGGATATTTCCGCTGAAATCTGAAAACCGAAATTTTTCGCGATTACAATACTTCCTTTACTTACGTACAAGGAAGTAAAAAGTATATAATTTTTAAATTTACATATCTCGCTTATACAAAGGGCTAATTTAATAATACTTGATGTGCTAGACGCAGAAATTAATTCTCTAAAACTTTTATTTGAAGCATTTATTTCTAAAATCAAAATAAAATCATTTTATTAAAGAAAAACTGTTAACAACTTCAAGTATACCACTACCGGTTAGCGTATTTTAACCAAAATCTATTGTTATTTCGATTGACATAAAAGTCTTGTATACCAAATTTGAAAAGTTTAGGATTATATTTTAAAACAGTTTTTCATTATTATTATCCATTATAGGCTTCATGTAAAGTGCCACTTCTGGAAATTGTGTAATAACCAGAAAGGGAGGTGCACAACTAGATGTTATAGCAGTCCTAAATACAAAATTTCAACTCTCTACGGCTTACCGTTTTTGAGTTATGCGAGATACGTACGTACGAACGTACGTACGTACAGATGTCACGACGAAATTAGTATGTGTATGTGTGTGTGTATGTGTATGTGTATGTGTATGTGTTTGTGTGTTTGTAGGTGTGTGTGTGTGCGTGTGTGTTTGTGTGCGTGTGTGTGCGTGTGTGTGTGTGCGTGTGTGTGTGTGCGTGTGTGTGCGTGTGTGTGTGACGAAAGTTTCGGATCGCATAACTTCAATACCACGATTCCAAAAATTATATTTTTTTTCGTATTCCTCAAGTTTATATACAGAAGAACAAGTGATTAGATTTTGGTTACAATTGGTGAACCGGGACTAGCCTCATTTGAAGATTTAACAGTTAATTTTGATTTATTGACATTTAACGTTATTATAACTTAACGAATATATTATTCTCTATACGATTTGATTGATTTTATACTTCATATTCAATAGATATAGAGTTAAAGAATTTTAAAGAAATTAAATTTTATAAATCACCCAGCTATGCTAAACATGGGAACTACTAATAAATTCATATAATTCAAATTGACATATGTCAGTATCAATAAAAAGTAAATTAATGTGGCAGAGATAAGGATGTTGAAGTAGATGTTGGGGAAGACACGGAAAGATAGGTAAGGAAATAACTCTCGTGTTACAAGTTTCTAGAAAGATACAAGAGAGATGATTACATTGGTTTGAAAATGTCATGAGGAGAAATGAAGAATATATTGGATGAAGAATGAATAGCTTAGTAATAGAAGGTTGAAGAAACAGAGGAAGACCAAAAATAAGATGAAGAATTGCATTGCGGAAGACTTGAGAGAAAAGGAACTGAATGAGAACGACACGTAAAACAGAAATGAGTGGAAGAAGAAAATAAAAAATAGCGACCTCTAACGAATGGGGAAAGCTAAAGAAGAAGAAGATGTTAGTGTCAAGTGCAATTTGCATAGTTTGTTTATGAAATAATTTTACTGGATATTTAGAATCTTTTGCAAGAAAAATTATGTATGGAATTTATACATAATACACAGGATTGACGGAAGGTATTGTGCTGGTCACAACAGATTTTTTGTTAGTTTAGTTGCCGTCAAATGAGTATGGACAAGAGATTTCTACACTGTTGCCAATTCACGGGCAATGTTGAAAATGCTAAGATATAAAAAACGGCAACAATTATTTGACGGCGAATATAATTATTATTATCATATTTCGGTTTTTCTTTATGTTAGTAAAAAATGACAATGTTTTGTTACTATCATGTTCATGGTTAATGAGATTTTTTTTTTAATTTCGCAAATTTTAAATTTATTTCGTGGCTTTATATGGAACAGAAGTGTAACGTGTTTGGTATCAAAAAATTCGTAACCTTTTTCTCTATAATAATTATGCACCAATTCCTTTTTTTTATATATTAATATCGAAACTTTTTGCAACTGAAAAACTGTTTTCCTTTGATACTAAAAGTAGCCTTTTTATTTTTGTTAGAAAGTAATCAATCACTGTTACTTTTAACACTAGTGTTAAAAGTGAATTAGTTTCCATGGTAATAACGAATGGAACAATAAATCAACATTTTTGGCATATGTCAAAATAATATTAGAAATACAAATTGAAATGAAAAAATAGTGTATGATGCACGTGTTAAAAGTGATTGTACATTGTACAGTTTTCTATTGATTACATTTTGTTTGAAGGTTTGAACCACTCCGCTTCGCATCGTGATCCAAACTTCCTTCTCACAAAATATAATGTCACTTTTATCGTCAATAACTATTTTCCATGTTATAGCCCTATGGCCCGTTTTAAAAATTACACCTGTATATTTAAATAAACATTATTTTTTTCCGCTGTATTTTTAATTAAACTTTATAATCAAAACTTTTCGTTAATCCGAACATCCCTCTGTATTAATTAGTTTTGATTAGTAAGACTTTACTGATTAATTTCTGTTTGATTATAAACATCTAGGTACATCTGTGATACGCGATCGTACTACGCAAATTTTTAATTTACTTGTTACAGTAAAAAAGGGCTAAAAATCATTTAATAGTATATTAAGTATCAAGAACGGTAATTCCTTAACGTTCATGATGTTTATAACATTTTTTGCGCGATTGCAGTTCGCTAAAAAATTTATTTTTTATTTCATTTTTAATTTTTTTCATTATAAGTATCATCGAAACTGAATATAGTAGGTAGCTTTACAGTATGCTATGACTTTATTGTTTTGTTATGGTTTCATTATGCGTTTGAATGTCAAGAAGTCAAGGTGTTATTTAAACTTAATTTAAACTATTCAACAAAGAAAAATAATTAAATGAGTGACTCTAAGAGTGAGAATTTAAATATAGAAGAATCGTGGAATTCGGATGTTCGGCAGTAATACCAGAAAAATCCAAACTGCGATATGAAAATACTTACAAAATTTTCAAAGAATGGTGCAGTGCAAAGAATGTTGGTATAAACGAAAAAGTTATGCTAGCATATGGTTCAGAGATCTAAGCAACTAAAAGCACCTGGACGCTTTGAGTATTCAATGTTAAAGAGCACAATTTTTCTTTATGAATCTATTGATATTTCAAAATTTAGTATTCTTATTGCTTATCTTAAAAGAAAAAATGTTGGCTATAGATCTAAGAAAACTAGTATTTCACTACATGACAATTTTTTTGAATAAAACACCAGACCAGGAATTTTTAATTCATAAGGTATGTTTAGATCACTTGTAAAATGTAGGCAATAATTATATTATTTTTTTGTGTATTTTTAGATGGGAATGATATTAGGAGTACCCGGTGCATGTAGGAGAGAAGAATTATACAATATGACTATCAAAGATATAGAAGAACGTGAAGGATTCATAATTGTAAAAATACCAAATACAAAAACTAACATTCAACGGACATTTACAGTTATTAACAAACAAGATGAAAAAGTACACTACTTAGACATTTTTCGTAAATATATCAAACTTTGACCAAGCAACGTGAAATCGGATAATTTATTTTTGAACTATCGCAGAAGAAAATGTTGGCCGTCAAAAATTGCGAAATATTTTAATTTGCAAAATCCGGATAGTTACACTGGCCACTCGTTTCGGCGCACTTCAGCAACACTTTTAGCTAATAAAGGAGTGGATGTTCTTGGATTAAAAAGACATGGTGGCTGGCGCCCTTTCACAGTAGCGGAAAGCTACGTGGAGGATTCTCTTCAGAACAAAATAGAATTCGCCGAAAAAATTCTACACGACGGTGGAATAGCAGTGCAAAAGATTAATTCTTTGACTTCCGAAACATTTTCTGTGAATAATGCTAATAACGCGCAAACCAGTCGCATTAGTATTAATAATTGTTCTAATTGTACATTTAGTATTAACATACATAAATAATATTTGTAAAATAATTGTAATTATTGTAAAACCAAATATGTGAAAAATAAAATACTGACACTGTGTGTATTTATTGTAATCAAGCATTTCTTTGATGTAATCAAACCCCCTTTGAATGCCGGTCGAACTATTATTATTTAAATAAATTTATAAATTATTAAATTTATATACTTTACTTACCGTCGTGTTAGTCCTAGCAACCAGTAAACCTGTCGTGGAAACAGATATGGTAAGTTGATAAAAAAGATCAATCGCGCAAAAAATATTAAAAATTTATTTTATTAATTACTATTAAAATATATATATATATATATATTTTTGAAAAAAAAAATTAAAAAATTCGCCCAACGTGGGGCTCGAACCCACGACCCTGAGATTAAGAGTCTCATGCTCTACCGACTGAGCTAGCCGGGCGACTTATTCAAACTCCTACTCTCAAACAATATCTCGCACTTTTCCAGTCTTTCTCCTGGTAAATTAATGAATTACTCAACATAATTATTTATAATAGTAATTTCGCATTGTGCAAATCAAGTGTATGCGTATATCCTGCTGCTATCAGCAACAAATAACAAATCATCGTCGGTGCTGGTATGGGTGAGCGATCAGCTGATGGCATGATAAGGTGGCTGTGACCCACATATTGCCGCCTTCGGGCTTATCATAGATCGCACGCATCACTTTCGCTTTCTCTCAAGTCTGCTAGACGTGCTGAAGGCGTTATGATGACCAGGACACCATTGTTGTATTGTTACAAGGAGATTTTAACTTTTGGCGCTTATATAAGACAAAACAAATTGTAGTTTTGTCCAAAAACGCCAAAATCGCATAGAAAACGTTTTAAATTTTTAAAAAATGTATCTTCACTTTTTTGTTTACATTGAGTTTATAGATGATAGTTTAGTACCGGAATTATACTGGCAAATCAAAAAATATTCAAATATAAAAATGAAAATATAAATATCAATAATTAAAGAATTTAACTTCAAAGGAATCTGATCTGCGTTTAAAAAATATATAATATTTTAACATAATTATTTATGTATTAAGGGGGTATAATTAAAAGATTGTAGCATGGGGAAATGTTTAAAGCTCGACCACTCGACCCGTAGTGGAGATCTTTAATTTTCCCGAGTGCTATAAACTTGATTATGCTCGTGGTACAAGGGATACATTTTATTTTGGTTCTCGAAATTAAAGGATTCAATAAGTATATTTGTATATACGTTATCTTTGTGCTGGTGTTGTGAATTTTAAGTATGCTGTGGTTTCTACGTAATTTGTTGGTGTTCCTATGTTGTTTGTTATAAACAATTTTAATTTAGTGTCAAATGTAAATGACAGATATCGATTATTCCAAAGAAATATCGAATGAATTTGAAGCTACACAGGGCAAGTTCCACAGAAGTCAAAAGACGTATACGAGAAAGTATACGAAAGTTTTGCGAACACCGCGTTCGAAAAATGTGATTTATTGTATTTTTTGTTGTGTTGTCTGACATTTATCCATAATCCACGATTTTGGTATGTGTGAATAGCTGTTGCCTGGCAACTTTATAGGCTCTCAGGCAATAAAAGCCAAAATACGCCCGCTTTTGATGGCGAATAATAGTTATTTATGTATTAAGGGCATAATGAAGCTTTTATGGCCTGTGGCGGGATTTTGGGCCCGAGGCGTCAGCCGAGGGATAAAAACACGTCAAAGGCCATAAAAGCAAGTTACGCCCGTGGTACATACATAATTTTATGCACGGTCGAAGATTTTATGATTATGAGAATTAGAAAAAGCATTTTTGTTAGGTATAAAAGATAATAGATGTCAGTACAATGTTTTGTAAAAAGGCGTTAAGCATTAATATCATAATAGATGGCGCTATAATATAATGTAAGAAATGTGAGAGCAAACTAATCTAGGGACTTTTAACATGTACAGAAGAAGTAAACGTGTGTATAGTGTCAAATAAATTAGTGTGAAATTAGTTCAACGAATTTATTAGTTTATCTAGAAGTACAAATAAAATGTTTTTATTTCATTTTCCGTGTATAAATTGCTTGCATTAAGAACATTATATTATTTTTGTCTAAATTCTCGTTCGAGAATTTATGGTTATTTCTAGTATAATGTAAATTACTCATTTTCATCAGAGTTTCGTCCGATTTTCGTACTTGATTTGAGTGGTTATATTAACGTTTGTGCAACTACCTATTTTGTTTTGTATTATTTATTTTCATCGATTAATTTTAACTTACAATGCCATTACATGTAATTGATAAAGTTTTTAAGTTTTAACATTTTCTTGTTTTTGTCATTCTAGGTTACTTATACATTTTTGTTTGTCACGTGTCAACCTCTCATTTATAATACAAAATGTACGTAATTAATAAATGCTGCATAATTATATATTATAAAAATCGGACGAAACCGGGCAAAATATCTAGAACAGGAATATGAGAAAATAGTATACAGTAATTTAAGCTTTATAGCTAATAGTTTTATTTGACGTTTCATTATAGCCCGGCGGGCTATAATGAGGTCCGCGGGCTATAAAAGCACGTTTATATCAAAAGAAATCGTGTATAAATGTCAAATTATGATACGTCCGTGTATAAACAAGTTTATGAAATGTAAGCCAAAAATGAAAATAATTTTATGAATAAGGGTTATGTAGGTAAACAAGTAGAAGTAATGAAATATATTGTCTCGTACATCGAAGGTAAACCCAATATTTTTATTTACTAAATAATCGATAACTCCTAATCAATATAGGTTTTTTTTTAATCGTTTATGTTAATAACATAATAAGGTGACCAACTATACTCATTTACTGAGTTTTGTACTCTTTTTTCGCAAACCGTACTCTTTTCAAATCCTGTACTCTGAAAGTACTCATTTGTATAATTTTGTACTCATTTGTATTTCTAAAACATTTTGAAGAAATTCTTTCAAAACGATATGTCAGAACCTATGCTTTATTTTATTCAAAGTCCGGCGTCGTTGTTTCATAAAATTACTCTACAAATTGAAGGAGATAAAATTTCAGCAGCAGAAGTTTGTATTATATTAAACGATTTCATACTGCAATGTAAATCAAAATTTAATGATGAATTTTTACCACTAATTCTAAAGAATAAACTGACCGTTTTGGAAGATTCCAATCCCGGAATAAAAAATGAATTTTTAAAAGATTTTTTTTTATAAAATTTGCTATGAATATATCGAAGAATGGATAGTGAACTTTAGAGCATTAAATTGTTTCAAATGGACCCTTCTAAATAGTAAAATTGAATGGAAAGAAGTTTCTTCAGCAGTCGAATTTGTAATGAAGTAAAAGATATTGTTATTAATGACAATTTTCTCTTTGAAGAAATTCGAAGAGTAAATTTATATTTAAATGAAGAAAAATTGAAGAAATGGAACGATGAGAAAATAGAACTTGACAAAAGATGGGTAGAAATCTTTCGGCATTTTAGAGTAGAACATATCCCACATGAAAATTTAAAAGTTTTAATAGAAATTTCCTTATGTTGTCCAGGCACTAATGCTGCTGTTGAAAGGGTATTTTCACTAGGGAATGATTATTGGAGCAGTGAGAAGTCGCAACTTTCTGTAAAAACATTATCTGCCGTCTTAACAGTCAAATTTAATATGCAAAATGAAAGTTGTTCGGATGTGGCTACATTATTAGACGAACATCCTCATTTAGCAAAAAAAATCCACTCCGAAGAAAAATATGTTTTTAAAAGAAAATAAAGTTTTTATCGTTTTTTCTTCTTTTTTTTCACCTATGAAATACTTGCACAGTGTACTCTTTTTGAACAAAAAATAGTTGGTCACCTTAATGTTATATACAATGAAAAAAAAACCTTATTTAACGGACGTATTTTTTTTTTATTTAGTTAAGATATTTATGTTTCCTGAATAATTTTATTAATCCGGTCAAGAAAAGCGTAAACCTGTTGTTGAACCGTTTAAAAATTACCTTCTCGATTTCGGTTACCAATAACAGTTCCTTTTTCGGTTTCTTGTCTTGATCTAAGGGTTGTAAGTGCTTAGCATGTATTTGAACAAAATGGATAAAAATAATAATAAAAGAAGTTTCACCTATCGAGATTGCTTGTAACACTTTTTGTTGCATAATTTTAAGACAGAAATAACTACAGTAAAAAAATTAAAGATGTCCGATCAAGGTCATCTGTATCACGAATGAATTAACAAATTGGCATACATTTATCTCTCTCATTTGCCATAACACGAAGCGTGTGCGATAAGGATGGATATGAGACGCTTGTCTTTCAAAAATTCATACTGTTTAGACTAAGTTAGGACATTCCATTTTAAAACGATGCTTGTTGTTGACAATATTTTCGCTGTAACGTAATTGTATTTATTAATTCATATATATTACCTTGATTCATAGTCGTACGAATAACATTATTTTCTGTCTGTGTCAGTGACACTGACATTGTGTCAATATCTCATTTTTCACATATTTGGTTTTACATTTTTTGCTAATAAACTTATCAGCTGACTTAGTTTTGAATTTTGAATGCTATATATTTTTATAATAATAAAATAACAGTAGTATCTTATATACCCTCAAAAAACTAAGTAAATGCCATTACTGAATTTGTTGGAATGGGCAGAGCTAAAATCTTAATTCGTACAATTCGGAGATGACCTTGATCAGACATCGTTAAAAAAATACTGTACATTTTAAATTTAAACGCCCAATTATAATTTATTCGCAAATATCGATAACGACTAATTTATTGTACCGTACTGAGCGCTTACCACTGTGGTGCACTTTCTGGAAATTCTATAAGTGCTCGTGATATGCTTCCCGATAATTACATTTTATATGTGTTTTGTTCTCTACATATCGAGAACGTGTACAAAATCAGACTGACTGGTTCCGTAACGTATCGCTCGTTTAAACAGCAGTTCCTTTCTTAATTAACAAAAATAAAATAAATATAATAAATTTATATATAACTACCAACTATTATTTGGTTGAATGCTTAAATAATAAATATTTATTATCGTCAGACCTTTTTGTTATATGATAATTGTAATTAGAAAGACACAAAAAATGATATTTTCAAATTTTAAAGTAGCCCTTAATAAAGCTAGTTTTACACCCTTAAATAGTAAAACATTGTTTTTAACAAAAATGTTGGTACCAAATAAGTTATAAATAGCTGAACTATTTTTTTAATAATAATTGCTGGTAGCACAAGCCTTGTTT
The DNA here is from genome assembly GCA_951394225.1 of Harpalus rufipes. NCBI lineage: Eukaryota > Metazoa > Arthropoda > Insecta > Coleoptera > Carabidae > Harpalus > Harpalus rufipes. The sequence goes on along the minus strand of OX596281.1, from coordinate 26,605,644 downwards.
TAATTAAAACGCTGTTTTTAAAAAATGTCAAATTTCATTATTTAAGAAGAATAATAATAAATAATATCAAATTTATTAAAATAGGTATAATTTTAAAGCAGAACATATTGGATGGTATTCAAACAAATATTTTTTAAAAAAATCGTTCTTTAAACATAAGCGTGGAAGTAAATGTTGAAATTTGAATTTAACATTTCTCAAAAGTGTTTTAGTTAAAACACGGCTTGTGCTACCAGCTAATGTTTTTAACAGCTTCTTCATTTCGGCGGGAAAGTAAGTCACGAGTAGAATGTTATTAACACTGTTACGATCCAAAATAACTTGTTAGTAACATTTGTTATCAACATCCTTTTATCTAGCCCGCCTCCAGAGAAAACAAAATTACTGTTATTAACAAATTTAGAAATAATGTTATCAATATGATAATGGAATAACTAACAAATTTTTTCGTTCAATAATATTTTGCAGTAATACTGTTCGATAAACATTGATACAATATATGAAAATAAATGTCTGTACTTACGTTGTACTCTAGTAGTATTAAATCTAAATCTTCTAAATTCCCTATCCCACGTATCTACTGATGGCGGTCTCCAATCCAGTTCATCAGGGACAACTGGTTGACGACCTCTGGTTCTCAAAGACGTTACAGGAATGTAACCACTTGTATCTGATACAAATACCACCTAAACACACGCAATATAGTAACTGTTATCATAACAAAATAACTTCAAAATCAAAATAACATACAAGATACAAGTGTTAACCTGACACCCGCGACACCGGAACATACGTCTATACTTCATTTCACGCAAGAAAATAGAGTTGGTTTAAAGAGGAATATAAATTCTGCCTTTTAATTGGTGAGAATGCAAACCTGGCTCACAAAAACGAAAAATAATTCACATGTCAGTTATTAAATAAAATCAGCAGAATTAAGTGAAGTTTAACAATGTTTTGTTGTAATTTTTAATATTAAGGTCTTGTATATTTTTACACATAAAAATAGTTGTTATTGACACAGTTTGGTTTGACGAATTTAAATTATTTATTTAATGCATGTAAAAACGGTCGGCTCTTAAGCGCCATCTACTATTTTTACCTTCCGTCACCTCTAGGTAAGGAAGGTATTGTCTTTGGTCAAAAAATTCGGTGGTGAGTTTTCATTGAATAAGCACGTTTTAGGGTCTTTACAATGCGATTTTACTATTTTTACGATGATGTGTGTGTGTGTGTTCGTGTGTGTGTGTGTGTGTCCGTGTGTGTGTGTGTGTGTGTGTGTGTGTGTGTGTGTGTGTGTGTGTGTGTGTATGTGTGTGTGTCTGACCGCCGTTTCGTGCACGATATCTCCAATACTAGAATTCCAAAAATTACAATTCTTGCGTATTCCTCTTCCTTACAACCAAATGCAGACTTGTTTAGATTTTGGTTATAATTGGTCAACCGGAAGTATCCTCATTTGAAGATTTTAACAGTTTTTCTTGGAAAACTCAGTTAAATGTTATTATAACTTAAAGAATATATTATTGTCCATACGATTTGATTGCATTTTATATTTGATATTCAACAGATATAGAGTTAAAGAAGAATAAAGTTAATAAATTTGATATAAATTTCATAATTCAGCCAGCTATGCTAACTTAACCATGGAAACTGCTAATATATTCAGGTAATTCAAATTGACAGATGTCAGTATCAATAAAATGTAAATCAATGAAAGAATAAGGGAAGTAACTCTAGTGTTAGAAATTTCTAGATATACGATTACATTGGTTTGAACATGTTATGAGGAGAGATGAATATATTAATAGAAGGTGGAAGAAACATAGGAAGACCAAATATAAGATGAAAAGACTATATTGCAGAAGACTTGAGAGAAAAGGAACTGAATGAGGACCACACGGAAAACAAAAATGAGTGGAAGAAGAAAATAAAAAATAGCGACCCCCTAACGAATGGGAAAACTAAAAAAGAAGATGTCAGTGTCAAGTGCAATTTGCATAGTTTGTTTATGAAATAACTTTACTGGAAATATAGGATCTTTTGCAAAAAAATTATGTATAGGGCGCGTGCAGTGACATGACTTTGCTGCATTTGGCAAGCAGATATGGGGACCCGTATCAAAATGACAGCAATTAATTATGTCCATAACTGACAAGTCATAATTTTTCATTCAAAATTTCAAGATTTTCTTATATCATGTGATTTGTTTGTTATCAGGAGTATGGAATTCCGTTGCCGAGAAAGGGAATCATAAAATACCAAAAATTTAGAATCTTTTGCAAGAAAATTTATGTATGGAATTTGTACATAATACACAGGATTGACGGAAGGTATTGTGCTGGCCACATCAGATTTTTTTACATGAAATGAAGTATAACATATAGATTGTTCAAAAATGGCTCAAGCTAGCCGCTCCATACAATTTTGACATAATAACCCCAAGAACCGTCTTTTTTATGTTCATCCAAACGAAAATATGCTTCAAGAAGAAATCTGTTACGCTTTTCCTTGTCATAATGAAATAATTTTTACGAATGTATCCGAAACAAATATCAAATGAATCAACGTACGGTATAGTTATAACGTCATTAGGCCGATATAAAGCAAATAACGGATGCGGCTGAAGTTCATAATCAGCAAATCAGCCGAGTCCGTTATTTGCATATCGACCGTTTGGCGTTCAAATTTTTTTGTAATACCATAAAACACTTCACGATACTGTGATTTTTTTAGAAATACTTTATCCTTCATAGCAGGCGCCTGTTATAAACCTTATCGGCTGGCGGCCGTTATAATAACGTACGCTGACAGTAATGGACACCTTTTCACTTTTGTTTGTCCCTTATAATCCTTAATGGCCGGTATCCGTTATAGATCCCTTTTCACTTACGTGCTTAATTCTGTTAAATAATAGTAATATTAATAAAGTATAATGCACCTGCCGTATGTAAAATATAGTTTTGATGAATTATGGAATATTGGAATATAATTTTGACATTATTTTGGTATAAAAGTGATCGCGTGACCTTCAATCATTTTAGGTCACTCTGTAAAATTATACTTTCGTAATATCCTGCTTCCCTAATTATTTTAGGTAAAAAAGCTTCAAATAAAAGTTGTAGAACTTAAAATTCTGCATGTGAATCAATAAGCAAAATTAATTTATATACCTATGTCTATACCGGCAGAAATTAGGTATGAAAATGTCGAAAATCACCCCAGAAATAGCGATAGCTATGAAATTAAAACTAAACATTAACAATGTTAGTGATGTCTGTCAAACTAGGTTAATTTATTTTATTTGTTATTCACTTGTAAACTTCATTTATTGATACCGCCTACTACTTTTGAAAATGAATCCTTACTATGGGCAATATTGAAAATTCTCTGTTATGAAGAAGTGGCAATACTTCATGGCAAGGGGCAGGATGCGGTGAAGGGAAAAAGTTAAACATCAGTCCATACTTATTGATGGCGACTATAACTTATATAATTGGTTGCTAACGTGTTAAAATTTTACAAGTTAGCAACATTGTGAAAATTGTGTTTTCTTACTGTCATACGTATTAAAAATAAGTGTCATTGCAACTAACAGGTTTAGGTTATAAATTTAAATTTGATTTGCAAGTGAGTAATAAATAAAATATTGTACAATACTCGTCAGGTAACTATTTTACTGCCTCAAAAAGGTAACAGGCTCGCCAGTTATTTACTCCTGTCAACAGTGAAAACAGTTTTACCTGTCTTGTACTGTAAAATATTATTTATTTGTAATTTCCGTTAAAATGAAAAAAACATATATTACAAATAATATTAACCTAATTTGACAGGTAACACGTTAAACATTTGTTAAATTATCTCTTTCAATTCCATGGCTATCGCTATTTTTGGGGTGATTTTCGATATTTTCATATCAAATTTCTACTGTTACAATGCCATATAAAATTATTTTTGCTTATTGATTCAGATGCAGAATTTTAAGCTCTACAACTTTTATGTTAAGCGTTTTTACCTCAAATAATTAGGGAAGCTGGGAATTATAAACATATGATTTTATATGTTAAAATCCTATGTTCTGGTGTCGCGGTCAACACTCTATGTATACTATAAAATCAGTGAGTACAAAACAATAACCTCGAAGAAACATCTTATAAGACGTGAAGTAATCTTATTAGGAATTCAAATATCATGTAAGATATTCCAATTCCATATTTTACCGTTTGCTGCTCTGTTTCTCGAATACGCAACAGCAAGAAATCAAAAGTAGAATACACTTTCCTTCCGGCGGTATCATTGTCAAAATTCACTCATCAGAGCTTATATAACGATTACATATTCGATTTGCTTTCAAAGATACAAAGATGATATACTTACTGAATCGTGGGCACTTGCTTCATGAGATAAAGCTTCTCTGGTCTCATTCTGTGAGACTTTTGTGTGAGATTCTTCGAGAGTTGATCCGACACTTGTGCTACTGCTGCTACTGACGCTGTAGATTACTTCCGTTGCGGATTCGTCACAGATTATGAACTAGAAGATAATCACATTTATTAATGTCATAAAAATCTTATTTAAATATTAGTTTGTATTTTCGTTTAGAGAAAAGTGACGAACATGTATGTAAAAGGATAGCATATACGTATTAGAATATAATACGTATATGAAGGATAGTACCTTTGGATAAGGTAATACAAAATTTTCCTATTCAAAATTTGAGAATGAGAAATGTTGCCAAACGTGGTTAAAAATGTACTTACGATATTGTAACTATACTTCATTTCACGTAAGTAAATAGTAGATGGCGCTTGAGAGCCGACTGATGCCCGTATAGTCAAAACTTCGCCCAATCTCAAACTTGAGTAGTGCTCAAGTATTGAATCAGCTATTATAGTCGTTACTCGGTGATGAAGTAATACTTCGCGCAGACTTGACAACGACTTTACTCGAGACAGGATTACAGCAACCTTAACACGTGCTCAAGTATTTATTTCTGTCAAATTTTGACAGTTTGATTTTTTAAAGAAATAATGGATCCTGACAGGGAAGATAATTTACAGTTTTTCGAATTTATGGACATTGTGGAAGGTGTTGATCGACAAAGAAGGCCAAAGCGCTATATTCGTGATATGGAAAATCCACTGGAATTTTATGGAGAAGGGAATTTCGTAGTAGATATAGATTTACAAAGAACACAGTTTTATAGATTATTTTACCCTTAATAATACGTGATTTAATAAAAATGAATAACCGTGGTTTGCCTTTTACACCAATAATGCAGTTATTATTGTGTTTAAGATTTTATGCTACAGGAATTTTTCAGGTATGCTCTTTTAAATAGTTATTTATTATAATTTTCAAAATGTTTTGAATAACTTTTTCATATTTTGCAGACTGTATCTGGGGATTTACGAGGGTTTAGCCAACCATCTGTGAGTGTGATCAGGTAACCCTCAGGAAGTTCGATATAACACTGCACATATTCGAACAAGAAATATTGTTGAAAGAGTCTTTGGTGTTTGGAAAAGAAAATTCCCCTGTTTAAGCCAAGTTTTAACTATAGAACAAATCTCCAACGAAGTACCCATGGCGACTCCACTTCGTCTCAGTCAAGCAATTCTCAAGTACAAGGTTGAGATTCGACTATAAGTACGGGCATTACATGCATTAAATAAATAATTTAAATTCGTGAAACCAAATTTTGTCAATAATAAATATTTTTTTCTGTAAAAATATACAAGAGCAGAATATAAAACATTACAACAAAACATGGTTAAGCACCACTTAATTCTGTATATTTCATTTGATAACTGACAATTGACAGGTGATGTTTTTCCCGTTTTTGTATTCTGACCAATCGCAGGACAGAATTTATATCCCTATCTAAACCAACGCAATTTTCTTATGTGAAATGAAGTATATTAGCGACAAAAATTCATAATCAGGAGGACTCTTCGATTTCAAATTGCAATTTAATTCCATGTTTGCAAGTCGCAAGATTTCATTTTTCGAGAGCAACTTCGGCAAAGTTTACTGTTTTTCAGATTATTCTGACCATTTTAAAAAGCAGTTCTGTAGCATTAATAAATTCAAAGAAAAAGTTCTATAAGTTAATCCCTAATCCCAATGTTTTCTAAAAGATATATCATAAAATTCCTGTCGACTACGTTTATCTCGACGTTTGAAGTTGAAGCCGCTTGAATTTAGTAAATCCCTTTTCAATCCTCCATCGAGATTAAAATTTCAAGTCAAGCCTATAATATAACAAGGCTTGAGCTTATGAAACGGCTTGACTTCTGTCGAAATAAACAATGAAGTTCAAATAATGTAACTACGCAGTGCCACGCATGCGCATATCTGCAATATGTTGTGGTGTTACTAAATTCATATCGTTTGTTGCTTGTTCGCATTTTACCTCATTTTATAGTCGCGACATAGAACTTAGTAAAATTGTTTAAAAGCGGAATATTTGAAGTAATGAAGAAACAAATAATTTTTAATGTTTTTGAAAGGGAAGACATATAACATGACATTTTTTAGATTTTGAGGTTATATATCCAATATGAAATTATTTCATATACCTCTCCCTGTCTGTCTGCATAACCCAGTATTTAACCATCTTTTTTTTAGTCAATGCGAATGAAAAGAAGATTGAAAGTACCTCAATTCTGTTTTCAATCCGTTGGAATAAATCAATAGGAAACGTAGTCTGTTGAAATGTAAACCCAAAGATGGAACTATACAGCGTCTGATTTAAGAATGTAGCGTTGGTATAAAGGTAATAAATTCTGCCCTCTGATTGATCAGAATTCAAACCGAAATCAAAATAATGAAAGAAATTATTAATCGTTATTTATCATATAAAATCGACAGTAATAATTGAAAATAAAACATTGAGTGCCAAAGTAGAAAAAAATAACGTCCCTTGGGGCCACATTTTTATTATTGGTTTGTTTTAAAATGCACAATTTTTGAAGAATATTTGAATATAAATATTTTCTTTGATTTAGACCTGTGAAAATGTGTCGTAATTCAATGCTTGGTTTGGAATCAATTTTCCAAGCCAACTTTTGTAATTTGTCCAAGAGGTAAGGGTATACATATTTCTATAAAAATCGTTATATAAGGGTATAAAAATATTACATCACTGAATCCAGTATTAAATTCTCTAGCTAGTGAGCAAATAAAAAAACATGTTCTCATTTAAAATAAAAAAAAAGTTAGTTTCCGTATTTTAAAAACTATTGGTCGAAAAAAATATTGTTTTGTTTTGTGAAATAGAAATTGTTTGCCCATTTAACCGTCTTTGTAGCTCTTATAGTTCTCGAGATAGCAATGGTGGCCCATTTAAAATGAACACCTGTATAAATCTAAAAATAATAACAATACAACTCTAGTATGACGAAATGGGGTTATGCCACATTTTCTAATTTATTTTTTTCTTGAAAGAATAGGTCAAATTAAATATGTAGGTGTATGTTTTACACCTTACAAGTCTTTAGAATCAGACATATGATTTTTTAAAAGTCGTCTTTAATTTCAAATATTTGGACGCTGACGTCACGGCTTGGCGGATGCGGCAGTAGGTCTCTACCGGTTGTGTTTGGAACTATGACTGTTTGGGTTATCACTTGTCAGTTTGATTTTGTGACAGCAACATATTGTTAACTAAAAACATATTTCATACAACTTTTGGTATTTATTTTAATAAAGGTTTTATTTACATACCTTTACTCTAACTCTGCTGTCACCTGTCACAGTTTTAGGTTAGCTTGTTTACAACAGCAAACGGAAACTACGTGAACCGTTTTATGTGTGTGAGAGGAATATCTTTGTGTAAGTAACAAACCGTGACGTCACGAATTTTACAGCCGCGAAAGTTTATTAGCAAATTTATGAATGAAAAGTCGCATATTTCATGTTATTTTATATTACTATATTTATTACATGAGACGGATTTCACAATTTTATAAAAAAAAACGATTTTTTTTTTAAATGACCCCATTGTATAGTTGCCTGCGCGAAACAGGTATGTTCTCTTGTTGAACGAAGTATAGTTCTAATTTCATGCAAAACACCCTTTGGATGAATGAACATAAAAATGCCACTTAGATCTCGCAATATTCTGTTTTGTGTGTCAAATGCTAAGATTGTATTTTCATTTTTCTATCGACATGGTTGAAAGTAAATTTGAACCCAATGCAATTTTCATTTACAAGTAAAATTAACCAGGCTTCAAAATTAGAAATAAAGATACCTTTAGATTTCAAGAAATAGTTGCAGAAATAAATGAGGAAACGTCATTTCATGATGAAAAACCTGTGAATAAGTTAATTGTTGTCAATTTAAACTTGTAAACTACAGAGTTACTCACTCACAAAGCATGTCCTCGCAAATTAACAAACAGATTTTTCAAAACTTTTTCTTTCTAATTAAAAATTCTATAGCACGTTTGGTTCTCTGATTCGTGAAGGCCGATTGCAAAATTTTCCTTTTTGTGAGTTTTTATCAAGCGTCGTAGTCGTAGAGGCTTTAATTAGTATGTGAGACGTATAGGAATTCTAGAATATCAAGTGCAGAAAGATTAAGAACATACGTAGTGACAGTAGTTAGATGCGAGATGTTCTGATAGGCAAATAGGATAAGAGGAGCACGACAAGAGCACCCGACCGTGGGTATTGCGCTCAATGTCTGACTTCATATTTAAATAGTTAAGTAATATGTCTCACCTGGACGAACTGAAGAAGGAGGAGTGTTGGCAGCCATCTATGTTTCCACCTGCAACAAAGAACAACATTGTTACAATCTTATTACAACAATGTTGCAAAATATTTTGGAACGAATATACAGGATCTCCCATAGGTTATTTTTACGAATAACTTCCAAATGAGAAATAATACTGGATTTTGTTTTTGGGCGCTTTTTATGTTCCTTCGAATGGCGATGCTCAATTTTTGTTAATCTCTGTTGGATTTCGAGTTCTGATGTCAAAATTTTAATTTCTATATGGACACCAAATTATACCAACGGTGTACTTACGTTATATGAAGTATATGTAATCATACCTACATGTTTAAATCGGAAAAATCGGCCTTAATGACCAAGGAAATAAACGAAGAAAAAATTCGTTAATCTAAAATTTCCTACGATTTAAAAACTTAATTATGTACAGTAAATTTTTTGAAAGATGTCCGATCAAGGTCATCTGTATTATGAACGAATTAACAAATTGGCATATATTTATCTCTTTCTTTTGCAATGGCGTGTACAGTAAAAATTTTGAAAGATGTCCGATCAAGGACATCTGTATCACGAACGAATTAACAAATAGGCATACATTTATCTCTTTCTTATGCAAAGGCTATAAGAGTGTGCGATAAGGATGGATATAACACGCCTGTCTTTCAAAAATTCATATTGTTTCGACTAAGTTAGGACATTCCACTTTAAAACAATGCTCGTTGTTGATAATACTTTCGCTGTAACGTAAGTTTATTTATTAATTCAGATACATTACCTTCATTCATAGCCGTCCGACTAACGTTATTTTCTGTCAGAGTCACTGACATTGACATTGTGTCATTATCTTATTTTTAACATATTTGCTAATAAACTTACCAGTTGATTTATTTTTTAATTTTGAATGAATTTATTGTAACATATATTTTTATAATAATAAAATAACAGTAGTATCTTATGTACCCTCATAAAAACTAAGCAAACGACACTACTGAATTTGTCAGAATGGGCGGAGCAAAAATCTGAATTCATACAATTCGTAGATTACCTTGATCGGACATTTTTCAAAAATTTTATTGTACATTTGTTTCAAACAGCAAAAATAGAACAATAATTATTAGTGTTAAAAACAATAATTATTGATGCAATGAATGAAACAAATTAAATCAGCAGTCAGGTATTATCAATTGTTTATTATCATTAATATTTTTACCTCTCGCTAAGAGAGGTATTGGATTCATGCTAAAAATCTCATATCCAGATTTCAATGAATAAGCATGTTTTAAGGTCCGTAAAATCCGATTATAACATTTTTTGATGATGTCTGTGTGTGTGTGTGTGTGTGTGTTAGGTTGTTGAAGGTACGATTTCTCAAATTCTGTACGACTAAAGACCTGTGTAACTACGGATTCCTCAATCTAACAGTAATGGGAAGAGTTGAATAGGTTCTGATAACAATTAGACAACCGCAAGTGGTAGTTTCTAAAAAAAAAATTCTAAATATTATTTTTTGAAAATTTGTTACTACAAATAATAAAGATAATTCAATTCTCAATCCGACATATTTTTTTTTTATTATATCTCGTATAAGTTTGGAGATATATTATTATAATAATATAGAATAATCTGTTGTAATAAATCTCGTTGCCCAAAAAACAGTTGCGATATTTAAATTTTTGTAATTCACAAATAAATGCAAAATGTCAGTGTCAGATTTTTCTGGGAGGTATGAGTACATTTAATATATATTATTGTATTATTAATTAAATATGTATTTAAATTATAGGTATATGTTAATATTACATATATATATATATATATATATATATATATATATATATATATATATATATATATATATATATATATATAAGAAATACCGCTAATACCGTCAATGAATTTGAAAAATTTTGAACATATTAGACAAAGCTGTTCAAATCACTGACCTGAAGAGCTTGAAGCACAAAGCACTCAACTGTTGTGCTTGGATAATTGAAGCATCGAGTCCTTTTATTTTCCAAAGTAATTGGAATTATCAAATCCAGGAAAAAGTAATTTAAACTTTCAATTACTAAGCACTAAGCATCATTATGGGTATTTCCAGCACAACAAGTGAGTGGCTTGAAACTTTTTGAAGTGCTTGAAGTTCTTAAAAGTGCTCAAAGCCTTAAAAGTGCTTCAAACTCTTGAAATGCTTCATGCATTGAAAAGAGCTTTGAGCAGTGTATAATGGTATAATGAAAAACAAGATATACAAAATACTAAAAATTATTTTTTAAAAATAATTAGGCTATTTTCATTATAATACCATAAGTGTTGTTCAGATTCACCGAACATTATATATTTCTATGTAATTTTTATAAATTAAAAAATCTAATATATATTTATTTCGTTTGATTGAAAAAAGCAAGTAGCCCAATTGTTCCTTGGCCCTTGGCAACCTACGTTGAGCATACAAATTTTCTCGGAAATCAAGCACCTAGTGGTAGATATTAGAAAGTACTTTTAATAGATCTGAAAGTGCTCACAAGCATTTTCAGAGGACTTCAAAGCACTTTGTAAGGGCTTCGAAGCACTTTGTAAGGGCTTCGAAGCACTTTAAAATGCTCTAAGCCCTTTCAAAGTACTTCGAGCAATCATAAAGGCTTCAAAGCATAATTTCCAATTACCAATTATCAATTACTTTGCTAAAGTGCTTGGATTACAAAGCACTAAGTCCTCAAACTAAAAAAGACTTCAGAAACAGTGCTTTGAGCACTAACAGTACTCGAAGCACTTTTTCAAGCACTGTAATCGCAAGCATTGTCTAGCTCTGATGTTAGAATAGTAGGCCAAAATTTCTCAAAGAACAAAAGAAGAGAAACAATTTCAATTATTTGTGTGTACAAGAAATGTTAAGTTCGTTACTTATAGGGCGCGAGCAGTCATGTGACTTTGTTGGCCTTGGCAAGCAGATATGAGGATCCGTGTCAGAATGACGGCTAGTAGTTATTTACATAGATGTCACAATTGTCATGTCATAATTTTTCATTCAAAATTTCAAAATATTCTGATGTTTATTTGTTATCCATAGTATGGAATATACTTGTCGAGGAAAATAATCCACATGAATTTGGAAAATCATAATGTTTTGAATAAAACTTATGATACTTGACACCTATGTACATTACTAGCTGTCATTCTGACACGGATCCCCATATCTGCATGCCAAGGCCAACAAAGTTACATAACTGCTTGCGCCCTATGCAACATAAAATAAAAATGGCGAGAGGTATTGTGCCGGCCACAACAGATTTTTAACATAGCATTGAAACATTTTTCAAATTTCGTTTTAAATATATTGTTATGGAAACGGTATCCATGAAAACAATATAGAAAATGGAGTTCATGAAAAACAAAGTGGGTGGATTTTGGATATGTTTGACGTCATAACTCTTTGTATATTTTGAGTTATATTGAAGTTATATGTAACCGGCGTCGGTTGCTGTTTTGGCGATCGGCGACGGTTACCGTTAGCTTACTTAGCTTGTATCATCACAGACAAACGTTTGTCTGTGCTTGTATATATTTATAAAACAATAACTCCACCTCGCAAAAGTCACCCTTGGAAAACTCGGGCCAAGTATGAGAACTGTAATTGATTGCCAGATGCCATTTACATTGTATCACCGTCGCGCCGGCTTCCGTTGATTATTTTTTACCTTCCGTCACCTTTAGGTAAGGAAGGTATTGTCTTTGGTCAAAAAATTCAATGATGAGTTTTTAGTGTATAAGCATGTTTTAGGATCCCTATAATACGATTTTACCATTTTTACGATGATGTCTGTATGTATGTGTGTGTGTCTGTGTGTGTGTGTGTGTGTGTGTGTGTGTGTGTATGTGTGTGTGTGTGTGTGTGTGTATGTGTGTGTGTCTGTGTGTGTGTGTGTGTGTGTGTCTGTGTGTGTGTGACAAAAGTTCCGGATCCCATAATTTCAATACCACGATTCCAAAAATTATATTTTTTTCGTAAGATTTAACAGTTCAATTTGATTTATTGACATTTAACATTATTATAACTTAAGAATATATTATTCTGTATACGGTTTGATTACATTTTATACTTGATATTCAATAGATACAGAGTTAAAGAATTTTAAAGAAATTAAATTTTATAATTCAGCCAGCTATGCTAAACATGGAAACTATTAATATATTCATATAATTCAAATTGACAGATGCCAGTTTGAGTAAAAAGTAAATTAATGTGGCAGAGATGAAGATATTGAAGTAGATGTTGGGGAAGACACGGAAAGATACGATAAGAAAATAACTCTAGTGTTACAAGTTTCTAGAAAGATACAAGAAAGACGATTACATTGGTTTGAACATGTCATGCGGAGAAATGAGGAATTATATTTGAACAAGAATGAGTAGTTTAGTAATAGGAGGTTGAAGAAACAGAGGAAGACCAAAGATAAGATGGAAGGACTGTATTGCGGAAGACTTGAAAGAAAAGGAACTGAATGAGAACGACCCGCAAAAATAGCGACCCCTAACGAATGGGAAAAGCTAAAGAGGAAGATGATGTCAGTGTCAAGTGCAATTTGAATAGTTTGTTTATGAAATAATTTTACTGGAAATTTAGAATTCTTTTGCAAGAAAAATTATGTATGGAATTTATACATTATACACAGGATTGACGGAAGGTATTGTGCTGGCCACAAAAGATTTTTTTTTGGAATCGACACCGATATGTTATTATAAATAAAAGCTCTTGTTGTTAGTTCAATATATAATTATTATTACCCACAATCTATTACCACATTATGACGTCCATATAAATTTACGTTTAAAATAAGTTTCATGGGTCAATAATTAGAAATACGAATGTGTATATGCATGGACAATAAACAATTTAATAAAATAATGAAAACTACGTATATTGTAGCCTCTTTTGTTACTGGTAACTGACACGATGATGTTGCCTATGTTATTCAACATTTACTTTAAAATGGACTCCGAACTTCAAAAAGACGATAGCAGAAATAATGCCGTTTCTGCTATAGAAAGTAATAATAATTTGAAAATGGAGTACATGTGTGTTACATAGGTGAAGAGAGATAGCAATGTTATGACATTGAATAGTCGAATATTTTAAAAACTAATAACTTGTTTTAAACTTTGATAGTCCCTCATTCAGTTTTAAGGTCTAATTTTTAATATAAATGACCAATTTTATAATTTGTTCCCGTGCTGTAGAACCCCATTGAAGTATTTAGATTCTTTTATTAAAATTGCACAAAAGTGCTTTTAGATTGAGTTTGAGAGCTCGTGAGATCAAGTGCCATTTTTATGTTTTACAGTCATTGAACAAAACATATTTTGCTCGAAACTATAACGATAGCTGCAATTTCTTCTTTTATTATAATCTCATTCATTTTGTTTAAAGAGCTGTTAAACACTTACAACTCTTAAATGAGTCAAAATATTTCAGTACTTGTACTTATTTATACAAAAACTTTGATAATAAAATTATTTTTATATCTGGACTATTTTAAGTCCTGACCTGTGCCCATGTCTGTGTCTTCAAGCGCGAAGATTTTTCTTATGTAAGCCTCTTTAGCTCAGTGGTAGAGCACTGGTCTCGTAAACCAGGGGTCGTGAGTTCAAACCTCACAGGAGGCAAAAGTAATATTTTCCTTATATGGATGATCAAATAAAAATATGAGTAAAAAGAAGATAGATCCGCTATTCGCCTATTCCATGTAAGAGTCTCTTTAGGACAGTGGCAGAACTGGTCTTGTAAACCAATGGTCGTGAGTTCAATCCTCACAGGAGGTAAAAACATTTTATAATTTAATAAAAAAAATCTGTTGTGGCCATCACAATACCTCTCGCCGTTTCCATTGTGGTATATATAAGTATTGTATTTAACATTTCTTGTATACACAAAAAAATTCTAATTACAACTAATCTTTATATTTACCTATTTTCTATAATTTTAAATTCATTCTATGAGCAAGTTTTCTCCATTTCTTCTAAATGTTCGAGGTTTTTCCAATTCATTAACGGAATTGGCGGTATATTTCTGAGGGGTTCATGTAATATACCTATAATTTTAAATATATAATTAATAATACAATAAGAAATGTTAAATATCGTTCCCAGAAAAAGCCTTCAGTACTATCTCTGAATTTTTGATACTGACATTAGAGACATTTATCTCTCAATTACAGACATTTTAATTCCTCAAGTAGTTACCATGGAGATGTTTGGGCTGTGAGCAGGCTGTGATATTTACTACAACAGGAGGCCAATTTTGTAACTAGAAAGCGACAGCGAATACGAATGCAATATGGCGGGTCACTGAATAAGCGCCATCTTATTTTCTATTCATATGACTGATTTCTATTGTATTGTGTACACTATACATATTCAGTACTAGTCTGACATTTGTTCAAAATTCCCGCGCTGGGAAAATTTTAGTTCTTTTGAAAAGTAGCGTTATTTGAAATTATATCATACTTATTTTGTGGTTATATTTCCTTTGTGCATCATACACATGTTTTTAGATAAGGTATTTTAATTAATTTCCAATAGAAGAAAATAAGAAAAAACATAATAATTAAAAGGCATTTAAAAATTAAATAATAATACAATCAATAACAAACTACACATTAGGAAAAATAAACGAGCCGATAACTTATGCTTATTCGTAAGCGAATACCGTATTCATGAGGTCTGGACCAGCTGAATAAGTATTCAGTCGGAATAATCTTATTCAGTATGAATTGTACTTGCTAACGCTTTATATTTACAAAATTGGCCCTCAGATTATTTATAGATTATAAATCAGTATCTTTAAATCTATAGAAGATATAATAAAATTTGTGTCGGATAGAAAATTTTTGTTTTTTAATATTCGCAATAACATAAAATTACAAAAAATTATATTTAAAAGATATTACCAGAATCTGTTCAACTCTTCCCATTACTGTTAGATTGAGGAATCCGTAGTTACACTTTTACACAGGTCTTTAGTCTTAGGCCTGGTTTTTTCACCTCCTGATAAAGTGCCAGTTAACTTATCTGCCAGATAAAAGAAAAATATCGCATCAAATAATTGACGTGTGTATAATTTTCTCAATTTACACTGTAATATCGATGCGCAATTTTTATTTTATCTGGCAGTTAAGTTAACTGACACTTTATCCAGAGGTGAAAAAACCGGGCCTTATAGAATTTAAGAAATCGTACCTCCAACAACCTCACACACACACATATACACACACACACACACACACACACACACACACACACACACACAGACATCATCGTAAAAATGTTATTATCGGATTCTAAGGACCTTAAAACGTGCTTATTCACTAAAATCTGAATATGCGATTTTTAGCATGATTCCAATACCTCGAGAAGTAAAAATATACTACAAAAACAATCATGACATGTATGTGGATGATAAATAATAATAAATAATTTTATAGAAGAAAAAAATAATTATTTGTTTAACTAGGCACTAAAATACCAGATTTACAGCTGATGCTGCTGTTTCATTGTTGAGGCGAATGAATGCTTCTGAAGTTGTAAATCCGTGTTTGGTACCTTTGGTGCCGTGTTGAACATATTTTTTTGATAATTTTAGAATTAATATAAATTTACTGATTATTTTTAAAAACTATTTTGAAAGTTATCGCCATCAAATTATGTTGCTATGCGGGGAACACGTATCGTCCTAATGTTCATACATCGCCCCGTTCATTTTCCTAACGTTCAAATCTTAACCATGAAGTTGACGTAAATGAACTTCGCGTGCTCAAAATTTAAAAAGTACACTCCGGAGTATAAAATCTACATGAAAATTATTTATTGAATTGGAATAGGTAGTTACTGTTAGTATTTTTTATTTAAAATTTGTACGGAGTGTACTTTTTAAATTGTGAGCGCGCGAAGTTCATCTGCGCCAACTTCATGGTCAAGATTTGAACGTAGGAAACTGAACGAAACAAGAAATGAACAGGGCGATGCATAAACATTATGACGCTGCATACCTAGCCTGCTATGCGTTTGTTGAATGGTTGCTATGTTAAAACAAACAATAAAAGTGACATTTTACACTGTTAGCTGTCAAAAAAATTGCACTTTTAATTCATGAGGAGTTAAACGCGGACTTAAATACTAACTACTAAAAATAATATTGCATATGATTTTTACATGAAATCGTTCTGTGAATCCAAGCTCAATGTTTTAGAAATAGTACAAGTGTCATAAAATTCCATAGTTCAAATACAAAGATGGAAATAATTTTATGTACAAATAAATTTGTAGGTAAACAAGTATAAATTCTAAAATATTTTATTCACAATTATTATAGAAATATGTTGATTCCTAACCTTTTAGAGGGGGGGGGGGGAATAATATATTTCACTTCCACCCCACGGGTTGGGAATGTTTATGTAGGGATTGCCTAGCAACATTGTTATAAGATCCCTATAATAAAGTAGGTTAAACAAATTTTAATAGAAGTCAAAAAATATTAATAAAATTAAAGATTATAACGCAATTATTTACTCTGAAAATGATTGATATAAAAAAGAGAATGATTGTGAATAAAATAGTATACATACGTCGGTGGGAGTTTCATTACAGCCTCGCGCTGAACCTCACCTCGAGGCTTCACATAATCCCTCGACTGTAATGAAACATATCCCTCTCGGATGTACTGACCCATACTCTTGACCTCAAGGTTATAAGTAGTACATATTTGAATAAAATGGAAATAGATTATTAAAAAATGAAAAAAATATAGCTGTCATTATTGATTCATGCAAAACACACTTTTAAATAAATTTAATTAATTCAATACTTAAAAATGTCCCTTAGATCCCTTTCAATTATACTAATTTATTCGCAATAGTAAGGGTAGAGGTGCTTACCTCTGTAGTTTACACTCTGCAACAAGTTTAAGTGCCTGTTACAATACTCATTATTGTCATGCTATACATATCGACAACGCGTACAAAGTTAGAATGACTGGTTTCATAACGTAAGCAGCAGCTTCTTTCTCGGTTAATAAAAATAAAATAAAGAAATATAAAAAAATATTGGTAAAGCATATAAATGCGCGGGTTATGCTAGAATTATTGAGAATAAAATAAAAGTCCGGTAGGTCGTGGGGAAAAAGTTTGCAATATCATTTTAAACAGTTGTTTTTCTATTTTGCGTCTGTAACAAAGCTATTACAGCACCCAAAAGAGTTGGTGGCTATGAATGTCAAAAAATATCAAATGTTAAATCTCGCTAAATAAACGAACACAGACGATTGTTAAGAATTTTATTTTTATATAATTTTGAATTTAAAAGTAAGAATAAGAAGAAGAGAAGAAATACATAATTTGTTTTCAATACAATAGGGTGGTTGCACATTTTTTTAATTTTATGTGAAAGATTATACAAATTAATTCATAAAAATATTTTTGTTCATATTTTTTAAAATACTGAATTAAAAAGAATCACGCTAAAACTCTAGACAAAAACTACCCCTCACTCTTATGACGTAAGAAGGCACGTATTCCTATTGGCTACCTGAACACAAGCAATCTTTCTCGTTCATCGGATGAAAAAGCGTGTCCCTATCTCCGTCGCTTGTAAACAAAATTTGTCATGTGCTTTTGTGTTTGATATTTAAACTGTTTCCTTGGATACGTTGCCGCGAGTGCCTTTTGATATCACACTCTGTTTTTAATCACGTGATACCTATATTTGAAAATATACACATTTTTTAAACAATTAATAATTCTTTATTTATAGGAATATTATAATTTTTTTCCAACAAATAATGTTTAAATAAGCAAAATTACGAGGATATAATGTTATTTTATAAATTCATAAATCTTGCAACCACCCCATTACACAAAGTAAACTAAACATTTTTAAAATTTGATGACTATTATTAGTATGTAAACATTTTATAATAAAACTACTTGAAATAAATGATTTTATCTAAATAAATACTATACTTATTCATTCTTATCCTGTGTTTAATCCTTTTTGTGAATATAAACTCTTGATATTATAGAAAATGTGATAAGGAAGCGATTATATTACGATATATTATTCGCGATACCGTTTCGCAAAATAGTTGCTGATGTAAACAAACAAAATGTTTGCACTTTGATATGAGTTTGAGTGGGGCAAGAAAAAACTACACACACGCCTCTTTAGCTCAGTGGCAGAGCACTGGTCTTGTAAACCAGGGGTCGTGAGTTCAATCCTCACAGGAGGCAAAAACATTTTATAATTTATTAAAAAAAATATACAGTCAAATATCGCAATACAAAATCAAACATAATATGTATGTGGATGTAAATGAGTATTTAGTTTTTTTTTTATAAATTTCTATAATGAAATAATATCGTAAATATGTAACTTTTTTGAAATATTACGAGTAGATAAAATACATGATAATATATTTATTTACAAAGATAATTTTCTAACCATGCACTTATATGCTTGACTTTATTTAATAATATACCCTTAATTTTATTAATAATTACGTACATTAAAGAATTGATTTCATACTAGTACATTATTGTTTATTAATGTCATGGATACCAGGAACATTATGTAGTGTATAATGCCCAAGATCTTTATTGCCAGGTTTTATAAATAAAAATTTAATGCCGGGTTTCAAAATCCGGGATTATATAATAACCCGATATTAAATACTATATTATATAACATATGCTCGCATATATGTAACATAATTTTTCGGAAAAAAAATGAATGGACGATACTGTGGTTTAAGGAAGGTATATTGTATCTGCTTATTACTACAACTAATTAACGGATTTTATGTAAAAATTTGAAAATTATTTACCATCCAGATTTAATTTTATTGCCTCTAGAAAATTATAATCTGAAGATATGATACGTAGGTAGAATTATACTTAACCATGTACAAGCGTTCCAAATGGAGTATCAGTTAACAACGCCCGCTTGGTATTAGGTGATCTTAAAAGAATTTCAGACGTACATTCGAAGGAAATATTTTTTAAATTGGTATTTTACGTGAAAAGCACGAAAACTTTAAACAGTATAATACTACTTTTGTAATTTTAAGAAAGAAATATATTAATTTGTTTTGCAGTTTCCATTTGTAGTTTAGAAGTAGTATTAAATGTCTAGGTGCGACGTTGCCACAGTTATTCTTCAACATTGAAATACGATTCTTAACAATCGTTAGTGCGAGTGGTACAGTTAAAAAAAAAAACTTTTCTACGGAAAAATAAAGAAAATTCATCTGTTACAGTGTTTGATATTAGCTTTTAACTATTTTGATGCAATCTGTGTATATAATATAATGTTAAAATATATAAGTTATTGCAAATATAAACTGCATTAGCTTAATTTTTATTTTGAACATAGAACAAGTTTTTGAATAGGTACACTCGAGTGACAACTACCTTAACTATAATAACATTCATATTGTATAAAGAGTTAGTGGGCCGTTTAGTTATATACGACGATGTTTAGTTCTGCCTTGCCCCGTGAGTCATTGGTGGGTCTTAAAATTCATTTTGAAAAATACTGTGCCTTAATTATTTTCATTTTGGGGCTCCTACACATTTTCGTACACCTTTCCTTGTAAGTAGGTAACGCCTAAAAAGTGTCAATAGGTCTTGTTAGAGGTACGTTAAGAGGATTGTTTTCACGGGGTAAATGGTATATTTTTACCTACAGCACTGCGTTGTTGTTCGGGCATAGTGGCATGAAGCTGAGTCAGACCTAAACTTAATATCTTCGTTTAAATTATGTAAATTGATGAAGTATTAAATCAAGTAACTTCGGTTGGCAATTTTGTGTATAAACCTCTAACGCGTTCAACCTACTATCTAGAGGCACATGCTTCCGAAATTGCTGCACACATTATTTTATTTGAAAACTTTGCTTTCACTTAAAATTCTATATTGAAACTTTTTCGGCGTTACTTTCAAGAAAAATATACAACAATATGTAGGAACCCAAAATGAAAACATTTAAGGAGAAGGATTTTTCAAAAGGTAAAGAAAATAAATTTTAAAACTCTCCAAAGACTCATGGGGCAAGTCAAAACTAAACTTCGTCTAGAAGAAAACGGGCCACTAGCTCTATATTAAACATGAATGTTAAAGCTTAAGTTATTTTAATTATTGTATTAATAAGCGGATTCAATATACTTTCCTTAAACCACAGTATCGCGTCTATTCAATTTTTTTCCGAAAACTTATGTTACATATGTTACTAGATATTTATTTTTATGTAACACGATTGTACATAAAATCTTGGATTATAATTGTTGAAATTATAAACGATATTCAAACGTTTTACGTAGAGATCAGTCTAAGATTGATACTTCCTTTTTATTTATTTTGAACACTGGAGTTATACAATATTTATTTATATTTTTATGACATTTTATACATCAAAATTATATCATCTTATTACTATGTATTCTACTGTAAAATCGTTCAGTATGCGTTGAATATAAATAAAAGTTGATTTCTCAACAATAATTATAATCCTGAATAAAATATTTAATTTGCTTTTATAAAACCGGGCATTAGATTTGTTGCTATGGTAATGTCAATAAATTGATATTGGCTAAAAAACAAATAGAAGCATTCATAGCCTACCTACTTCCTAATTTTTTTAAAACTTTCTGATCTGTAATCCGTAGAATATCGAAAAATTGTAGTAAGACAAGACAAGACGTTGAAGGCACCACGGAATTGTAATGATACGCTCTCGATCGACGTACATCCCACGGACCTGAAACCCTCGGTATATACACTGCTGACCTCAAGCGTTATCATCCTTATAACTCCCTTGATATCTTAATACTATATTTTTTTCGGAATATGCGTCTACTTCAATTTGAAATAAAGTAAGAATTCTTCCTGGTTGCATTCTAATGGACATAGTCAAGATGTAGTCACTACTACAAGGTACCTAAACTTTATACATACAATATTTCTGAACTATTCTGTTGCAGTTTTATTAGAAACAGTTATTGTTTAGTACAGTATTAAAGTTATTAATTTTTTTGTGCTAACATTGCTTGTCCATTTTTGACCAAAATGAGATTGGCAAAAAACGGTGTTTTATATACAAGAATAACCAAAGCTACAAAGTGAATTTAAAACATAAAATATACAGAATATTAAGTTTCGCAGAAAGGTACTCTGATCTGTGGGTAACACTGAAAATTTCTTGTTAACTTTAAATCACTCATTCCCGAAATTATGAAATTTTGACATTGGGTATTTTTTCATTTTTTTTTAAAATTACGTAACTATAAACACTTACAACCCTGAAGCACAGAATACGAGTCAAAATATTTTACTATTTATACTTGTTTGTCTACTCTACACAGCCCATTGCCCATTACATTAGTTCTACTCTTGGCTTTAAATTTCAACACCGTTTGAAATTTTATTATGATATTTAAAACATTAGACTGGGACCAATTTAAATGTACGACCACGAATAATTCGACATATGTGCATCAGATCAAAAAATATCCCGAATCAAAAGTTTGATAGTTTGCAGGGGGACATCCAATTCTGTCAAAATCCTCTCCATCCCGACCCCCAGGGGGTGGGGAAGGGGGTGACAACTTTGTAATATTAAATGGGAACCCCCATTTTTTATTACACATTTGGATAGATTGTTAAAAATTAAGTAGGGTTTACCGGAGAACCTTTTTTTTATTCCTGACAGATGGCAGTAGAATTTTTTTAGGCGTAGAAATCAGCTTATACGTGTTTGCACCCAAAAAACAAGGATGCCATAGAATTTTTTTGTTTTGTGTAGTACACAAAGGCGCACAAATTCGCATCAATCAGTGACTATAGCTAATTACACTCCCAGTGAAATTGTCGGGAATTTCGAAAAAAGGATCAGGTAAAATTTTTCAAATTTCCCCGGGTAAACACTACTTTATTTTTGACGATCTATCCGAATCTGCAATAAAAATCTGACGTGGCCAGCACAATACCTTCCGTCAATCCTTTGTATTATGCATAAATTCCATACATAAATTTTCTTGCAAAAGATTCTGAATCTTCTTCTACTTTAGCTTTTCCCATTCGTTACGGGCCGCTATTTTTTATTTTTTTCTTTCGCTCATTTCTGTTTTGCGTGTCGTTCTTATTCAGTTCCCTTTCTATCAAGTCTTCCGCAATACAGTTCTTCCAACTTATCTTTGGTCTTCCTCTGTTTCTTGAACCTTCTATTTCTAAGCTATTCATTCTTTTTCCAATATATTCTCCATCTCGCCTTATAACATGTTCAAACCATTGTAATCGTCTCTCTTGTATATTTCTAGAAACGTCTAACTACAGTTATTTTCCTTATTCTTTCATTCCTTACCGTATCTTTCCGTGTCTTCCTCAACATTTATCTCAACATCCTCATCTCTGCCACATTCATTTACTTTTCATTACCGATATCTGTGTATAAAGCAGATTGGCACACCCAGCAATGGGTAATATGCCGTGATGAAATATTTATTTATTTTATTTTATTTAGGAAAACAAGCAATCGGAAGTAAAATTTGTCAAACGACTTTGCTAGCCTAGCATTTGCTTGATTTGCTCGCAAGCAATCCAAGCGCCATATTTCTCGCTTGTCTTGCTAACTTATGAAATATAATGGCGGGAAATGCAAATTATACATACATGAATTTAACTTGTACTGTTTCTATCTCATTTTATGGTGTGTTTCTATCAATTACATGTCAAAAAGGTTTTCAAAGTTTTGTGATGAATGCTCATAACGTTGTTAAATTTGAAATATTTTCTTAGACCTAAAAAAATGTTCAAAATTAATTCCACTATCTGCAAATAACTGTACCTATCTATAAATTCATTTTGTATAACTTTCCAGACCAATAAAAAGGATATGAGAGATACACATGTTATATTTGACAACTGTATAACTTTCTCGATGACATTTGTGAATATCAGTTCGTCATATAGGTAGCAAATCTTTCAGTGTACTAAACAACAACTCTCGTTTGCTTACCTAGCATTTGCTTGAACTGCTTACTTCATTGATACTGATATGTATATTGTTTCGGGATTTTCAACCCTTACAGGTTATATCCCTAGGGTGGTCTCACACACAACATCTATTTAATTTTTTTATAATTGCCACGAAGTTCCTTGCGTAGATGTCATGTGTGTTGCCCACCCGAGCAAGCCCTTGTTACAACCAACAGCCGGTGCCAGATAGCTTAGTGATTGCCAAGTTAATTGTATCCCAACTTGGAAAGGTAACGGGAGTAGATACCGATCAAGATCAGTCGAGAAAAATTCGACCTGACCCGGATTCGAACCCACGACCTCTGAGTTCAGAGGCTAGCACTCTACCACTGTGCTATCCCGCCGCATTGATACTGATATGTGTCAATTTGTATTATCTGAATATATTAGCAGTTTCCATGGTTAGCATATCTCATCATTGAATTTTTTGACCAAAGACAATACCTTCCTTACATAAAGGTGACGGAAGGTAAAAAAATGAGGGTTCCTATTTAAGATTACAAAGTTGCCGCCATTCCCCGCCCCCTGGCTGGGGACCGGGAGGATGAGTATTTTGACAGAATCGGAGATTCCCTCCAAAGCATCAAACTTTCGATTCGGGACATTTTTTTATCAGATATTTCTCGAGTTATTTGTGGTGGTACATTTAAATGGGACACCTGTATAATATTTTTTTGGTAATTATTTTTGTGTACGAGATTTGCACCCACTCGCTTGAGAGTCCATTAGAAAGGAACTGTTTTCAGTTTTGTGCTCTCTTAGCGAAAATGATGCTAATTAAATTTTCCAAAACATTTAATACAATTTAAGCGAGTGTGGAAGTATGCTAAAAAAATTATTTAACTCAAAGTAGCGCATAAGTCACAGTTGCTACTCTCGTCGTTATGTTTACGAGTTCATCTCTTATTATTGTATTAGATTTAATATGTCTCTTTAATATACATTGCATAAAAAGTATTTTCTCCAAGGAAACTGGATTTTAAAAATGGTACGAAGAGGAAGGAAGCTGTAAAGGAAATGAGAAAAGTTTGTGGATTTTCTTTTAAGTTACTGTTATGGAATATGATTAGAATGTTATGTTTTTATATTCACAAAACGGGATTTGTAATTTCTGCTCCACGCATAAACGGATTTGCTTAGAGTAACTGCTTTAAAATCGTGCATTAAAATTGCAAATATACCTCTTTTTCACTACAGAAATAATATTTGTCCAAACAATATAACTACATAAATATTCAACAGTCTTTGTATAAGGTACACATTTTTTATATTAATTTGTAAATATGCAATTGTCGAGGTAATTGTAAAATACATTGTATACAATATTATTATTATTATTATTATTATTATACGAATGGTAATGTATACCGTAGTACAACATTTGTATATTTATGAAGTTCTAAGTATGCATTTTTCAATTTATTATACTCATAATTACTATGTATATTCGAATAGCCGGCTCAAGTATCGCTCCGATACGATAAACGGGACAATTGTCCTGGTTCCCACTATTAATAGGACCTCCCAATTTTAGATAGTTTACTTTAGAAAAGGGACCCATAAAAGTATCTATTTATCGTACAGCAAGTTGTACTGCAAATTATTTACAATAAAAATATAAATAAGTTCGAGTCAATTTTGAAAAAGTTCATTATAAATATGTTAAAAAATAGATTCCCTTTTGATAAAGCAAATTATTTCGACATCTTAAAGAAATTAATTCTACAAACACCATAGAAAAGAGAAGAACTATTGATGATATGCTCCGGTTATTTATAGTCCTAAATAGTCTTTTAGATAATTTTCACGTTCCACAATCCAACACGATGAACAAAAGTTTGTTCTACGAGTATATACCAAAATGTAATACAAATAATTATAAACGTAGTCCTTCAAATAAAATTATGGAAATAATAGAGATTACCAGCACATTAACTACGTTTATCCCGACACTTCAAGCGGTTTCAAGTATATGATGACATTGGTTTATTCCACAGGATTGAAAATAGTATTGGGTTATCTTCAATCTTCATTAAATTCATATCGACAGAGAGACGTTTATGGAGCTAATTTCATGCTGGATATATAACCTCAAAATCTAAAATTTGTCAACTTTCAGAAACAAAGAAATATTTCTTCTTCATCACTCCAAAAATTTCGTTTTTGGGCAATTTTACGTCGTAACTTTTATAATATGAGCTAAAATGCAAACAACCAACAAATGATATAAATTTAGTAACACTACAACATATTGGGGATGTGCGCATGCGTCAAATTTTTTTTGAAGCTTCATTGTTTATTTCGACCACAGTTTGGACAAAGTCAAGACGCTTCATTAATCCAAGCCTCTTATTTTATAGGCTTGGGCTTGACTTGACATTTTTCAAGCGGCTTGAAATATTAAACTCGATCGTTTATTTTGAAGGTTGAAAAGGGACTTACTAAATTCAAGCGGCAAACGTCGAGATAAACTTCGTCATATATGTATTTTCTTTGTCGATGTATAAATTCAAAAGTGTATTAAACTGATGTTACACTTAGATCTATGTAAATTTTTTTTTTATTATGTATGATTAATTAGTAATGGATGAGCCATGTGTTGGCTTATTCCCGAAATGCAATTAAAACTACACCGTTTAATAATTTTCATGATAGTTGCTTTATTGACGAGAGTACATGGTACCTTCCGATTATTTATGAAAAACAATTTCATTCAAATGGCAGTAACCTATCCTGTTAATCTAATTTTGCAGTACATTTTCGATTATTTGTGGATTTATTTCGCGAACAGAACAATAGATATTATCTTTGTGTACAACGGTCCTTAATATTTCTCTGTAAAAAGAGTTCAATGGTGTCAAATTGCAACTGAACGATGAGGAATGAAAATTTCCAAAACGGTTGATAACAGTTACCGAACTTAATTTGCAATAGTTCGATTATTTAACGGCTGGTGTAGCACGTTGCACCATCCTGCTGGAACCAAAGCCTGTGCAATTTCAACCAAAAATTTATTTCAAATTTCGCACAATTTCACACAGCACTCACTTGACACTAAATATCTCTCAATGTTCAGCGTGACAATGTTGCCAAGTCTAATAATATAACGCACTTCAAAAAGAAACCAACAGATGGTCTATCCTTTATTGTACAATATTTTATTAATTTAACTTATACTGTTAATAGAGGAAACCTATTATTGTCTGCGAAGCCTGAAAAACTTTTTAAGTCCGATAGGCTACTCCAGCTCAATTGAATTAGAAGAAATAACGAATATTAGTAAATAAATAAAATGACATATGTATAATTAAAATATTTCTGAAATACGGGGGCTGTTTGTTATACTGTAATGTAACGAATATGAATTATTCTGATACGCGACTGAAGACCGTCTGGGACCGTGTATTATTATTATTATAATTATTATTATTGTTATTATTATTATTATTATTATTATTATTATTATTAGAATCAATGGAAGTAAACAGTTCCAAATAGGGGACGAAAGCATCAGTCGCGCCAATGACATTCTCAAACAATTTTTATTTGATTATAAATTTCAATTCAGTGTATTATGTACAAATTTCATATATAAATTTTCTTGCAAAAGATTATATATTTCCAGTAAAATTATTTCATAAACAAACTATGTAAATTGTACTTGAGACTGACATCTTCTTCTTCTTTAACTTTTCCCATTCATTAGTGGGTAGTTCGAAACATATTTACCAGTTAAAAGAAAATATTTTTTACTTTGGAAAGTATAATGGTTTTTGCCTTTATACTTGATAGTTTTTGAGTTATTGAAAAAAATATTAAAATGTTTTTCTCAAAACAAAGTGTGCCTTGAAAACAAAATTACTAATTATTAAATTTGACAGGTCTATTCGCCTTGTTTTCGCTCATATACCTACAAAGATTGTGTTGACTAATTACCCAATTTATCATTAATAGCAGATTATTCAATTAATGAGAAGGTAGATATGTTAAAATATTACTTTTAGTCAAATAATAATTCAAGACAAGCCTTGGAATTATACCAGCAACAATATCCAAATCGCTTTTATTCAAATTTTTCATACTTTTTCAAATTGGAGAAACTACACTGGAATTTAATATATATCATTTAAAGGTACTCACGATTTTGGAAAAGTACCTATAATTACAAACTTTATAAACTACACAGAATGCATAATCATCATCCTGACGATGCTATCAGAAGACTTCAATTTTTGTAATTACGTTCACGAAAATATTGTAAATCCAAATTTTTTAAATCAAATTTTATGGACCGATGAATCTAATTTTTCTAATAATGGTTGTAACTAATTATTTGAATCAAGAATTCTCAAATTCCTGGATTGGCAACAGAGGCCCTATAATGTGGCCTGCAAGATCTCCCGATCTATCGCCTTTGAATATTTTTCTGTGGGAGCTAGAATGCTATAAAAAATAAAAATTATGACGACCGTTGCTACATTCGATGAACTTATTAACAGAATAAGACAAGCTGTTGTCGAGTTAAATAATACAAATAATGTAAATGAAAATTTGTTAAAAAAGGCTTTATTTGTGTGTACGAGAGAACGGTGGCAGTATTTGTAAATAGATAATATGTATTATGTATTTTGTGTATTATTTTCAGTAACAAATAATAATTTCTTCTTTGATGAAGTTCTCCAGTTTAGTATACATGTTGATATTAGGAGTAGGCAATTTTCTTATTAATAACAAACCTAAATTATCCGATCATCAAAAATCGGGAATTTATAAAATTCATTGCAATGATTGCAATTCCTCTTACATCGCAAGTAGAAATCTTAAAACCCGTTTTATAGAACATATTAAAAATAATCCACCTTCGGCTATGGGGGCCCATCTAGAAACAGAGAATCACACTACATCACTTGATAACTTAAAACTCTTACATTATGAAACTAAATATCATAACTTAACCCTTTTAGAACAATATGAAATACTTTTACATAAAATAAATAATCAAAACCTCATAAATAACATAACAGATTTTAATAATAACAATCCCTTATTTTTAAAATTACCGCCCTTTCTGCAACAACAGAATGTGCGCCGACCCACCTAATTTTGAATATTTTTGACTTCCAACGTTAGTATATCTTCTTCCTTTGACTCTACAACAACTCTTAATTTTTCTTGAAATTTGATTTTCATTTATCTCACTTAATAAACGTAATCCAACATTTTACACATGTTATTTTACGACAATCGTCGCTGCTAAACCTCTTAACGGTAAGCATTTTCCTTTTTACTTCCTTGTACGTAAGTAAAGGAAGTATTGTAATCGCGAAAAATTTCGGTTTCCAGATTTCAGCGGAAATATCCATTTTGATCATCCCTGAATCCATTTTGACTAATTTCGTCGTGACGTCTGTACGTACGTACGTACGTACGTATCTCGCATAACTCAAAAACGGTAAGCCGTAGAAAGTTGAAATTTTGTATTTAGGACTCCTATAACATCTAGTTGTGGACCTCCCTTTCTGGTTATTACACAATTTCCAGAAGTGGCACTTTACATGAAGCCTATAATAGATTTTAATGAAAAACTGTTTTAAAATATAATCCAAAACTTTTCAAATTTGGTATACAAGACTTTTATGCCAATCAAAATAACATAATACATTTTGGTTAAAATAGGCTAACTTGAAGTTGTTAACAGTTTTTCTTGAATAAAATGATTTTATTTTGATTTTAGAAATAAATGCTTCAAATAAAAGTTTTAGAGAATTAATTTATGCGTCTAGCACATCAAGTATTATTAAATTAGCCCTTTGTATAAGCGAGATATGTAAATTTAAAAATTATATACTTTTTTGTTTTTGTAATAAAGCGTGCTATGGATTAAGACAAAAACATAAAAAAAAATGTTCATGTCAAATTATGTTAAATACGTGCAATTTTATGATTCGTACAATAACAAATATTATATTTTTATTGTGAAATTAGTCATATTCATTGTTGTAATCAAATATTTCTTTGTTGTAATCAAAACTCTCTTTAAAAATAACCGGGTTAGATTAATGTTAATTTAAGAATGATAGTAGTAAATGAATTATTTTTTGCTCTATATCAAAATATTTCTCGGGCTTGGCTTAAGCCTGTCAATATTTTGTAATTTAATTATTAAAAAAATATGTATAGTTTAATAATCGTACAAGGAAGTCATGTGGTGTCCACATCAGATTTTTTCTTTATGTCAGTTTCATAACCTTACCCCTTCGCACATGTTTATAATTATATTCGATCTGTAAAACTTATTTGCAACAATTTTTCATATATCTCTATTTATTTATCTGTTTATATTTTATAATATTTTTTATAATATTTATTTATATATATTTAATTTTCCTACAAACATATAATTTTCAGCTTGTAATGCCTGATGATGGGAATTGCTATTCCCGAAATCGATCGCACCATAGGAATGAATAAAAATATATAAAAATTATTCAATATTAGTATACTTATTATTTCCTCTACTACTCCTAATAATAATTTCTTCTTTAGTAATTTTAATATTTTCTTCAATAACTCAAAAACTATCAAGAATAAAGGCAAAAATCATTATACTTTTTTAAAGCAAAAATTATTTTCTATTATTCTGTGTAAGAATATACAGTCTGTTCTATTTAAAAGTAATAATATCTACAAAAATTATACTTGGTTTCAATTAGATTTATACAGATTTACTTAGCTTACTAGAAGTACTAAAAACTTTATCGGAACATTTTTTTTTGTATCTGTAATAACTTCCGAGAAAAATCATGTTTCCAACTTTCGATTCCAGCCTGTATAAAGGTGGAATTGCCCACTGTCGCGTACCTATTCTGAAACGTTTGTCAGAATTTGCATTATCATCCACCGAAACCGAATTATCAAAAACCGAAGTTTTGTCTGACGGCATATAAAGTTTAGCTAGGGAAAAAGTTACATTTGAATCTTCATGCCATAAATTGAAATTGTTTTTGTCGTTATCCTTTGTATTGCTTTGTTTAATTTTCCTTCTAAATTGTTAATATGCTTTTACTTTGCAATACATACATTTTTTTGGAGAAAGTATTATAATCTACCTGTACAAGAACAACCAATGGTAATATTTCGTAATTTTGGTAATGACTGATTTAAAATCAACACAAAACATTCAGAGTTAATTATTCCGACAGGCACTTTCTGAAAAACTTGATATTATGCTCTATTAACGTTCATTACAAATATCACTAATGCTGTGATTTAAAGTGTTTATCGCGCTAAAGCCCTTCAAGATATTACTGACATGTCTACATTAGTTATAATTTCAATAAATATAGGTAGGTAGGAACATATTTTGTTTCATGACATGACATTGGTTTAATCAATAGATGCAGATTTCTATAAGTTCCTTTACAACAGTTAGACTTTAGTCGTTCTTGTATATCAAAAGATAGCGATTGGCGATTGCAAAATTAATCTCTGTTTAGTTGAAAGTAATATTGGTTGTTCATTGTATTATATACATTTTTTTCGCTATCTCTCTTGTTGGTTTTGTTAATATATTCATAAAAATATTTTTACTATTTACATGTGTGTGTGTGTGTGTGTGTGTGTGTGTGTGAAAAGGAAACTTGGTTTTGTTGAGCGTTTTATTTCCGTGAAGCTGTTAATGCGAGAGAGACGACGAACCCAGAGCGTGGACACCGTTACCAGAGCTACGCTCATTGCCCAAGTTATCACATATGTGGATACATGTCTGTCACAAATTGTACAGTAATCAAATTAGAGGAACAATCAAAATCGTGAGTCAATTTGCCGAAAGAATCAGCGAAAGATATAAAGAAGATTGTGACGAGTGTTCGAGTAAAGTCTTAGTAATCCGTGGTATTTGTTTTACATTGTATCACTTATATTAACTAATAAATTAATAAAGTACAAGTAATCAATTACATGACATTGAATGATATTATGCTGATATTAAAATAATACAAAAAAAGTAGTTTCTTGACTGGAATGGATATTAGGAAAGTAAATTCTGGGATTTAGTTATCTAATTATTTATTATATCTTCAACGTTTCGATGCTACCAGGATCATCCTCATGAAAAAATAAATTAATTTTTGACAATTACAGATGTATACTTATTTCCGTAAAAGGCATTAATAATTTAAAAATTATAAGTCAATTACAAAATTACTGTGCACACTCATAAAAGCACATGGGCATAATAGCGAGTTTTTGCTGATACTCGCTATTAGGTTGAGGAACCCTATCTCAAATGACAATATTTTATTTATTTTACATTAAATTTAAAAACAACTAATGAGTACTGCCACAGCTAGTATTTTCAACTAATACGAAAGTCACACTGGATTATTGAGAAGAATAAAATCAGCTAGGCCGTGGGAAACAAAATTTACACTATCGTGTATTTATCTACATTTTAAGTCATGTTAGTTAGATTTTAACTAATCAATTTATAAAATATCGTTGTGAGTGAAAATATGATTTTATAATTTGACAGCTTTAACAGTTTTTAAATCAGTCTGAAATAAATATGACGGTTTTTAAGGCTCCCAATGATAAGTTTGCCAGCTTTGGCAGTTATAAGTCACCAGAAATTAGAAAGAATTCTAAAATAAGATTGGTTAGGAGCTTTTATGAAGTGGAAGGAAAGAATGGTAAAATGTATTATTGTCGAATAGAACAATGTACTTTGAACATATTGAAAATAAAATTATAAAAAGAACCATGTTGTCTTATTCTCAATAATGCTATCGTGACACTCATATTTTCCACTAATACATTTAAACAGTAAGTTTCCGAGTTATTGTAACAGTATAATATATCAAATTTACACAATTACGTATATTATGTAAATATAAAAATAAGTAAGCAGGAACTCACATATTTAAGTGCCTAATGTCTTTGCAATTATTATTATACACTTGGCATATACAGTTGTGTATAATTAAACTAAGTATTATTATCACTGCTTTTATTCCTCCATCAGTAATTCATTGTCAAGAGCAACAGAGCACCTTGCACTAACATAAAAAGAATTCCCATCATTTTACGCTGTCAAAAAACAGGCCGATCTTATATAATGATAGCACCAGCCAGAGAATTTCGTAACACCTAATATTCTTTTTAACTTATTCTAAAACATGACATATTTCCACAGTTTTTAAATCGCTATTAAATCTTATTGTTTTAGGTAACTGTTAGTATAATTTTTGACAAAAAATGTTCACACCTTTGCCTAGAATGATTGCAGTTGTTTTTTTGAATGTTGACTTATGTCAGTTTTGTAACATTTTGTCTTGTAAAAAAGATTGCAGTTGAATTGTTTTAAAAATAGTTATATTTAAAGTAATTTTCGTGACCTATCACAACTTTTATAATTTTATACAAAAAAAATGTATTTCTTTTACAAAATACAGTTAGAGAATATTAATATTAATATTCATAACATGGTCCCTTATTATTAAAATTCGTTCGCCTTTCAAATATAATGATATATTATGTTCTTGATATTATTGCCAGAAATCTTAATAATTAAATTTATAAACTTTGTATACAAAAACAAATATTGTTATATTTATTATATACCATACATGGGGAAATATACAGAGTTAAACAAGAATCCATGGCACAGGCGTTTAACATAAGAAAACAGTTTTTTCTGAAATATTGTCTGTCTCATAAAATTTTATAGAATGCTTTATACAGAATTTTAAGGCATAACATTGTGACTTTATTAATGTCTAAATTTTTAATTTACCTGTTTAGTAGCGGTAGTAAAACTTAATTTAAACATGTGTTAAAAACACATTTAATATGGGTAATTTCAAAACGAACAATGGGTTAACAACTATCAACTACCACTTTTTGGTTTGACAGTTACCTCGATGTTCATTTTTTTTTTAAACTATAATTTTATCATTATTTTAAGTTTACCCGGTTATACTAAAAATTTGGCATCAAATACAGTATCCCATAAAATTTTACGCGACAGATGTTCAGTTTTATATGAATAGGTAGTTTTATTTGTTTATAAAAATACGAGCTCAAAGCCATAATATTTCGACCGGTTTAGATTTTCCATAAATTATAAAATCTACACAAATGGTTAAAAAATTCTGCATAATTCTTTCGGCTACTTTAAATATAGACTTATAACTTAAAAAAACTGTGGACCAGACGACAGGTGATAATAGTTGAACCAGATTTTTTTTAAAGGTCATCTTCTAGTCCAGATTTAGCTTCTACCGAGACCCTTTACTTTTGGCACAATGGGAAACAACTTCGTAAAAATCCAGTGAGTACAGTAAAACCTACCTTGCAAGACGTATGGGACAATAGTCACAGAAAAATTTGCTGGGCTTAGGGAAACAGTGGCCTAATAGAAATAATGCTGGTATTACTAATAAAGGAGATATAACACAATAATAACTGGCAGAATACTTGAATAACACATTCAGTTTTTAATGTAAACAGGCCGAAATATTATAGCTTTGGACTCGTTTATATTAAACAAAGGTTAGAACTGTATTTTATAATTATTTTATTAAGCGAAAATCAACACTTGTTTTACTCTCCTTTCCTTCAGTAATTTAAATATAATAATAATAATTTATTTGTCCAAAGATCATTATACATGATATAGGATAAGTCAATAATACATACCTATACATATTAACATGGGTTATTCAGAAACTCTTGGACAGAATAATAACAATTTAGTAATAATTTATGCTTCAATATTTTTGTAAAAAAAAATAACATCATTACATTGTTTCATTTCATCCGACGATTTATTGTAAAATAAATGCCAAAGTACAATGGGTCATTTTCATAAAAGGCTGTTCAATGATGGATGAGGAATTTGTAATAAGTTCTTATTTCCAATTACATAATTATATATATCACACATTTTTGGAAATTTAGACATATTGGCTGGTAGCATAAGCTTTGTTTGAACTACGCTGTTTTAAGAAATGTCAAATTCAAATTTCAATATTTAATTTCATCCTTATGTTTACAGAACGATTTATTTAAAAATATTTGTTTGTATACAAACCATGTTCTGCTTTAAAATCATATTTTGATAAATTTGATATTATTTATTATTATTATTAAATAATGAAATTTGACATTTTTTAAAACAGCATTTTAGCTAAAACAAGGCTTGTGTTACCAGCCATTCTCTTTAACATAAAACTAATGTATGTGAAAGAAACAATGATCTTAAAGCATTAAAAATATTTGGGTTTAGTTCTGTAATTTTATTTATTATTTAAACGACGTTTCGACAGCGAAGTGCTGTCATCATCAGCTAAATAACAAGCAAAATACACGTAGTCAAGACAGCATGTTTACAAAATGAGGGTAACATAGATCAAAAGTTAATTAAAATATTTTTAAACATACAAAGATAAAACAGAAAATTATGTCGAAGAAAATAAACCACATGGAATTGGAAAATCACTAAATATACGAGTAGAATGAAAAATTATTACTCGTATATTTGACATCTATGTACATAATTACTAGCTATCATTTTGACGCGAGCCCCCCCTATCTGCATGTTAAGGCCAACAAAATGATATGACTGTTCGCACCCTATTGTATTTAACATTCCTTGTATACCTACACTCTACACCAAAAATTCTACTTACATCTATTCTTTATATTTAGTTTTTCTAATTTTAAATTCACTCTATGAACAAATTTTGTTAACAAGTTAATACTAAAATCGGTCTTGGGATTAATTGATGTGGACGTGTTAAGACGACACCAAAATTTAGAGCTATTTGAATATGTTTACCGTTAAAATTATTAGCCATCCCTTTTCTAAGAATAAAGGATGAAGATATGTTTCTTTAAGACCCTAATTGCTAAGAAACACAATAATTTCCCTTATTAGTTATATAACACTCTCATGTCTCACTTTCTCAGCGAGAAATATAAAAAAAAGGGTGAGTGTTGCAGGAGAAGTGCCAAATTTCAAGACTAAGTCATAAAAGAGAGAACCAACCGACGTATCTCATGTTCGTAGAAGGGTCTATTTCACGAATAGACGTAAAACGGAGTTACGCTAATTCGTGAAATTTTTGGAATGATCAACTTAGTGAAATTGGATAACGTATCTCAGTTTTGCTTGTTGAAAAATAGATAACATCATCCCAAGAATATACAGCATGTATCACGGAAAGTGAAACATGGGAAATCAGTTTTCCGTGCGCAGTGCTCCCCTATTTATTTTAGACAAAAAGTTTTAAATGGATGTTGTAAAGCAAAAATTTCAACATCCGAATCAATAAAAAAACCATTTTGGCTACTTCATAACTGCAGAAATAAAATTTGAAAATTCACGGAATTACAATTTAATAGTATTAGCCATGGAATTAGAAACAAGAAACGAACAAAAGCGTAACGTTTTATACGTCAAATTATTAGTACCTATTTATTTTGACAATCATTATTCTGACACTGACAATAAAATGTTATGCTTTTGTTCGTCTCTTGTTTCTAATTCCGTGGCTAATACTATTGGCGATGCAAGCGTAGATGTCAGTTCCCCTAGCGGGGAAAATGTTAACTTGAGCACCCGGTATTAAATTTCTTGTATATATGTTAAACGTGGTTTTCAGTGTGCGATTAATGTATATTTCATTGTGTGTGTAAGGTGTTGTGTAGTATCGAAAATTTAAAAT
Source organism: Harpalus rufipes (assembly GCA_951394225.1). Classification (NCBI taxonomy): domain Eukaryota; kingdom Metazoa; phylum Arthropoda; class Insecta; order Coleoptera; family Carabidae; genus Harpalus; species Harpalus rufipes. The sequence continues at coordinate 26,569,094 of OX596281.1, read as the reverse complement.
ATACCCATACATAGTTACTTACTAAGTAACCGTCTGTTTCATTTCATTTTGTTTATCTATCAGTTTATAAATTCATAGACAGGTAAAAAGATTGATTTAAGAAGTTCAGGTTAGGAATTTGCATATTTGTTTTAGGCAAAAATAAGCTAAGACTTGAAGAATATTTTAGGTACAGGAACAATCTTGCTCTTCATAATTAGATGAAGGAATAACTTTTTGCGATGTACTGGCCTCTCTTTTCTCTTGCCTCTCCTTTCTTTCCGACGATTTATCTGAGAGTGAATAAACAGGAACTGAACTCGTTGGGAGGTTTTTGGACGTTACAGCATAACGTTTCAAAAATATTGTGTTACAAGTGTTAATCATCGATCTATGTTTATACCCTTACCTCTCCTAGGAAAATAATCACTGTAATCAAAATGCAGTGAACACACGTATATAAATTTACTCCTCACTTTCTTTCCAATTCGCAACCTCATGACCCAGACTGTATGCTCAACCAATTCGATCAGTCCTCTTTTATTACAAATGGATACTTTTCTTTTTCCGGACTTCGGAAATTTATGGAACGAAATTTCGGGATTTTTTTTGCCCAAGAATTACATCCCGGAACGCAACAGTAGGTATTACTCATATTTTCAAAATATATGAAGTAACCAATACAAACAGTATGAGTAAAGAAACTAACGAACACGATTGAATAAAAACAATAACGAATAAAGATAATAGGGAATAAAAACACTATTTTTAGGATACCAGTATAACCACAAAACAAGAACAATGAAAGAAACGAATAAAAACACTCTTTGTAAGTACATAAACAATAACGAAAGACACGAATACAAACACTAACGAATGAAAACACTTTTTATAAGTAAATAAACAATCATTTTAAGTAAGCCACAATTTTTATATTTTCAATAAAAATGGCATGTTGGCAGTGGCGCAATAAAAAAGAATTAAATGAAAAATAAATAATTTTCCGACAAATTCTTTTTGACTGAGAATGAGCACATCGAAATGTATATACCCTCATTTTTTTTACACCTGTATATATTTGTATCTTTCAATAGTAAGAAAACCATTCGATATAATTTGTTAGTCTTCTCTCTCTCCTGCATACTAGCAAAAATTCGTATTTTTAACGACGAAATGATTTAAAGAACTAAAACTTTTAATCTGATTTTTATTTATTATACAGTTACAGTGTCATAAATGTTCAATCAACAATGAATTTTTAAAGAAGTATCCAAACATTTTCTGATTTGTTTATAAACAGCACGTATTGTTCTTCCGAGTTCACTTTAATGTTTCTTTTTTGCGTGCATCAAGATTTAAAATACAATTTGTGCATCTCCATAGCTCACATCTGTTTTATTTTAACCTCAATTTTTAACCATACCCATAAACAAAGGCGCGAGTTGATATATGGGCGTGGCATTTTTAAACAATCTATAATAAATGACACATTATTATTTGACTATTAAAATGTGTTAGCCTATTTCAATGAACCTAAACTTTTAAGACAATGAAACTAGAGAACAAATAAAAATCGTATTATTACATCTTTTGGGTATAGTCATTACTTAGTATAAATTCCCGAAGTTTGGTACTTTCCTTCTGACTCAGTCTTGTGTGAATTTCGCTGAGTAAATAATCATTTATAAGACAATAATAAAATAACAGAACACTACTTCTACCGATCTCAATCATAAAGAAAACAACTATTATTCATTGTTGCAATCAATGTCAGTGTCATACTAATCTCGAGTAAACTACGATTTGTAAAGTAGTTATGCACGAGTGTCACTCCGTAGTGAGAAAATCATAACGGCTCGTGGATTTTTTAGGGAAATTTGCTGTGAGGTTGGTCATCTGAAACTAACTAAAACAATGAAGACATTTGAGTAACTGTAAGAAACAGATCGTTAGAAATAATTCCGTTGCTTATGGTCTGATAACGGAAAGGTTTTTTGCCGTCTTCGTGGTCTATTTTGGTCTAATGACACACAAGGAAAATTTAATTTATGCGGACACTGGGAGCATTTATGATGATTATAGTTATCTCAGGAATGAAGATAGCAAGCATATATACGATTAAAATGTAAGCAAATTATTTTTTGATGTGCGTAAGGTTTTAAGAGATGACATGATTATATTTTGCATTATGTTCATTTTATAATTATTGTCATAATATCGAGATATGATCACAGATCAAACGCCAATAAAATTCAAACCTGGTTCTAAGTGGTTTCATGGCAAAAGCAAAAGCAGATATGTCAGTTTTCGTTTTTACATTATATACAGGCTGTTTCAGACGACCCGACCCAGGCTTTTTTATTCCGAATTACGACGTCTTAGACTCATAAAGGTTCAGAAAAAACACTACTACAACATAATCCTATCTGAAGAAATTAATGGTTGTAGTCTCGATTTCCGGAATTTGCCGGAAGTAGGTGTAACTACACTCAGGTTCATAATTTCAAATGGGAACCTAGGTCATATGTGGTATTGTTAGATATGTATTCTAAAAACAAATAACTTTTGTTGGAAATATTTTTTACCTTCCGTCACCTTTAGGTAAGGAAGATATTGTCTTTGGTCAAAAAATTCAATGATGAGTTTTTAATGAATAAGCATATTTTAGGGTCCCTATAATACGATTTTACCATTTTTACGATGATGTGTGTGTGTGTGTGTGTATGTCTGTGTGACGAAAATTTCGGACCGCATAACTTCAATAACGATTCCAAAAATTATATTTTTTTTGTATTCCCCAAGTTTACATCCAGAAGAACAAGTGATTAGATTTTGGTTATAATTGGAGAACCGGGAGTAGCCTCATTTACAAGAGAGATGATTACATTGGTTTGAAAATGTTATGAGGAGAAATGAAGAATATATTGGAAGAATAATGAATAGCTTAGTAATAGAAGGTTGAAGAAACAGAGGAAGACCAAAGATAAGATGGAAGGACTGTATTGCGGAAGACTTGAGAGAAAAGGAACTGAATAAGAACGACACACAAAACAGAAATGAGTGGAAGAAGAAAATAAAAAATAGCGGCCCCTAACTAATGGGAAAAGCTAAAAAAGAAGATATCAGTGTCAAGTGCATAGTTTGTTTATGAAATAATTTTACTGGAAATTTAGATTAGAATAGAATCTTTTACAAGAAAATTTATGTATGGAATTTATACATAATACACAGGATTGACGGAAGGTATTGTGCTGGCCACAACACATTTTTTATATTTGGTATTATTTACTAAATAAATACTAAAAAATGTTTAAATGTTCGAGGTACTTTCCACCTTGATCGATGCATACTCAGCTTATTCCTGCTTTTCACTTGTTTAACACATTTACTACTTTTAATCACTGTGTCACACACGCATGTTGTTTTTGAATGTGACAACATGGTGTTCTCAAACCGCGAAGGATTCGCCTAACACAGAACCGACTGTTTGTGGTGCAAGATTTTACCGCAGGGCCTTTGACTATAACAAAAATGTACGCGGATCAATAAATATAAACCGACTTTTTTTAAAACTCTTCGTATCGACTGCTTTTTAATTATCATTTTCAATACCTCTCCCCATTTTCATTTTGTTACAAGAATTTTGAAACTGAATGATCGCCAACGTATTAGACAGCTTAGACATTTTCTAGGGACGGCAAATTAAAGAATTTAAAACTAAAATATGTAATTATTTATGGTACTAGTGATTTTCATTATTGTAATCAAATTTTTATTACTGTAACCAATGATTTTATTGTTGTAATCGTAATCAAATCTTCTATAAACTGAAGTACTGAGGATAATATAAGCTCCGCCTTAAATATTAAAGAATACAAAAATAATGAACTACATTAATTTATTTAGCAGTTAATATGACTGGCATATGATTTAAAAGGATTAGTTTTGTCAAGTTTAATTGGCAAAACAACATAGATGTGTCAAAAAAATAGTATAGTTTTAGTTTAATCAGTTTATTGGCAACATTGATTTTGTTAACAACTCTGAAATATATGCCAAGTCGTTGACATGGTGCACGTGCTACCAGCCAATGTGATTTAGCTTTGAAATATAAGCCATTACAACGAACGAACATTATTGCATTCCCCCTTTACGCAGTGTGACGTTCATATTATACCAAACTAATACCATATTAATATTAAGTAGTTAATTCAAATAACATGGTAAAGTAATTATCATTACTAATTGCAGACATTTCAATTTCTGCTTTTGACAGCTGTCGAAATTTGCAGAAAGAAATTTCAAAATCTGATTTTATATACTTTAAAATTGATTTCTTGAAACATATGAATAGGTCTAGGTTTGGCATGAAGCTACAGAAATATATATTTTTATAACATACATATATATTTTAGTCTTGGAAAAACTCTCAGTCGATGTTTCAAAGACATCAATATAACTATACAATAAAAATCTGTTGTGGCCAGCACAATACCTCTCGCCATTTTCATTTTATGTAGTATAGGGCGCAAGCAGTTATGTGACTTTGTTGGTCTTGGCAAGCAGATGTGGGGGCCCGCGTCAGAATGAGAGCTACTAATATACATAGGTGTCAAGTATCATAAGTTTTAATTCGAAACATTATGATTTACCAAATCCATGTGGATTATTTTCCTCGACAAGTATATTCCATACTAATGGATGACAAAAATCAGAACATTTTGAAATTTTGTATGAAAAATTATGACATATGACAATTGTGACATCTATGTAAAAACTACTAGCCGTCATTCTGACACGGATCCTCATCTGCTTGCCAAGGCCAACAAAGTCACATGTCTGCTCGCACCCTATAAGTACACACAAATACTTGAAATTGTTTCTCTTCTTTCGTTCTATGAGAAATTTTATCCTACTATTCTATTATGTTTAAAATTCTTCAAATTCATTGACGGTATTAGTGGTATTTCTTAAGGATATATGTAATATTAACATATCTGTAATTTAAATACATAATTAATTAATAATACAATAATATATATTAAATGTACTCTTACCTCCCAGAAAAATCTGACACTGACATTTTGCATTTACATGTCAATTACAAAAATTTAAATATCGCAACTGTTTTTCGGGCAACGAGATTTATTACAACAGATTATTCTATATTATTATATACTATATCCCCAAACCTATACGAGATATAATAAAAAAATTAAGTGTGTCAGATTGAGAATTTAATTATCTTTAATATTTGTAGTAACAAATTTTCAAAAAATAATATTTAGAATTTTTTTTCTTAGAAACTACCACTTCCGGTTGTCCAATTGTTACCAGAACCTATTCAACTCTTCCCATTACTGTTAGATTGAGGAATCCGTAGTCAAACAGTTCTTTAGTCTTATAGAATTTGAGAAATCGTGTCTCCAACAACCTCACACACACACGCACAGCCACACACACACACAGACATCATTGTAAAAATGTTAAAATCGGATTCTATGGACCTTAAATCGTGCTTATTCAATAAAATCTGGATATGCGATTTTTAGCATGAATCCAATACCTCTCTTAGCGAGAGGTAAAAATGATTTATACGATTTAACAATATTTAATTAACTAAAGGATGATCCCAAGGATATTGAAATCCCCAAATCTTTTCAAACAAATTTCACCATATCCTTTATTACATTACATTTAAACGCGTCCTAGTATTACCATATAAACAAAGTATATGTCTAATCTACACACACCGGATGAGTACTTGAAGCCTCCAAAATATAAACAAAATATTAACATAAGTGAATCGCATTCGCATGCTACCTTAACCTATAACGCTCGGTTTCAAACCATTGATAATGCCCATTTTCACTTTCATAAGTGAATATTTGCATTAATATTCATCACTTAGAAAACGGGCGCACTGTCCGTGAAGAAAGAAATATTGTTGCTTTAATAACAACACAACTTTTATTAGTTGGAGTTTGTGAAATGTATAGCAATGTTAGTTAAGATCAAAGTGTACAAAAATATTATGCAAGGTCAATTAAAAAGATGTTACTTACCACTTATATTGTCGTAAAAAAATCCGTCTGGAATTGACTTGGATTTATTTTTATTACACAAAATAAAAGCCCGTATTACGAACGCGCTATTATGAAGTACGCCTTTACATTATATTCTTAAGAAATTAAACATCACTTTAAAAAAAGCGTTCTATAAAAAAATGGGTTCGTAATATGGATCAATGTTATTAACTATATTAATTCAAAAAAAATATTTTTTTTTGAAGCAGATTGTCTTCCACAAAATTTTGTAACATCCATTATCAGTGATTAACATCTTTTTGACGGAAATATTATGATAATATAACTGGCCGTGTATAAAATGTTTTGTTTTACCTCATGTTTTACCTACGTCTACATGAAAACATTCAATGAGCCAAACTTTTTTAAAGTGGTAGGTTGTACCTAGTCATATGTCATAGTATTTCAGACGTGGTTGAAATGTAAACTATTTTCATACACAAAAGGTTGATTGTAAAACATGAAATATTAAAATATTTTGACTCCTATATTGAAGACCTGTAAACTTTAGCATGTGTTTGAACAAAATAGATAAGAATATTAATGAAAAAGAAAAAATACAACCATCGTTTTTGTTTCGTGCAAAACACTATTTTTGTTGAATAACTTGTTAAATGGCATTTAGATCCTTTTGAATATAAATTTACATATCTAAATCAATTATAAAATTTAAACTTCAATGGTTAAATATACACAAACTACTCGCACATATTTTTAAGTTTTAATAATTATACATTATAATTTCTTAACATGTGGCATCCACAACTTACTGGTACGGCTAATCACCAACAGTTGAATTAAAGTTATTATAACTCACCATTATTAGCGAATCACAAGCTTGTAACCGTACGGATGATCATTTTACATTGTTAGCGAACATATTAAAAATTGTGACTATTTTTCATATTTATATTGAAGTTAATTTGTGAATCTATCCAGACCGAAAAATACAATACTGTTTATTGAAAATAATGGCTATGACTTATTCGGGTATAGTTATAACACTCGTTTACGACTCGTGTCGCAAATATCATTTTCTTGAATTAATCCTTCACAAGATTTATAGAAAATACATTGTAATTATGATTTTATTTCTATTGCACTATTCATAATTTCACACCGTAACTACGTACTACCAATACTACCCTAATCATCCGTTAAAAATCCACCCGTTACATCTCTTAAAAATTACCATTCATCTTCCTAACCTTATTTTATATATCTCCATTTTCTTCTCGTTGTCACTGCATATACACTACACCCACTACAACATGCACTCCACAGTAGTTCCTTTCGTATTCGTCCTGTAAGTCGTCCGTACACTATGCACTAACGAAATGTAGTGCGCACTACAGCAACTAGACACTAGTGTGGAGGCGATGGTTAAGCTCCCGGCATTCATACCAGCCCCACTACGAAGCTTCGCCAACCGTGAAGGAAGAATTGAAGAAGAATAAAATAGTATACGAATGGATAGTAGAGGATCATAAATATTGGTAGAAAAATAAAAGGATAAAAAAATGGGAATAGGAAAATAGATGAATAATAAATTAAGAATTAAAGTTCCATCTACAAATGATATAAATATTTCGTATGAACAAAAATACAACACATTAATTATTGATATACAGGTGTCTCTATAAGCTTGCTCACTATTGCTAATTTTTTTATTTGAAGAGATACAAGGTTGGTTAAATGAGCAAAATTGTGTCATTTCAAATAAGAAAATTGGTGATATCAGTAAAAGAAATTGTATCAGCAATTCTCAAAATATGGGAGAAAATAGATATTTTTTAAATGGAATCTATATTTTTTATTCTTTGACTGTAAAGAGTATTTTTTTCTCTTTTCAATAAGGCAATGCTGTTTATGTACAATTTATTCAAATAAACGAGATATTAAAGTTTAAAAATATATTTTTTATATTTTTTCTAGTATTTTTTTTTATAAATTTATTATTTTATTAACTTATTTTACAGTAGTAATAAAATAATCAAACCAAAGTAAATATTCAAATCAGGGACTAAAAACGAAAATTAATTTGTTCGTTTCCACACATAAATCACATTACCTTATTGAAAAGAGAAAAAATACTATATTCGATAAAAGAATTTTGGGAACTGCTTTTTGTTGACTAATTTTCTAAGACAAAATAGCACAATTTTGCTCATTTAACCAACCTCGTATCTCAAATAAAAAAAGTTAGCAATAGTGAGCAAGCTTATTAGGGGCACCTGTATACATTTATATAAAATAAAATGAAATTGGCGGGAAGTGTGGTGCTGGTAACTACAAATTTTATAACAAATATACTTCCCCGGATTAGATAAATTTACTATAAATATTGAAAGATAGTGTATAGGAGATGAAAGATAATGAATATAAGAAGTTAGAAAGAGGAAAATCGGAAGATAAATGTACAAAAATATAATAGAAGGAATGGAGGAACAACACTAATGAACGAATAAAAAAAAACTAAATCAGTTATTATTTTCTGTTTTTATTTCAAAGTATAAACATCGAACCGATTTAGTGCAAAATATCATGTTTACTTAGATTTTTTCTCTATTCCGTGACTGCTGGCCATCCCTAAAATACCTATTTAATTTTCCATAAAACATGCAACAAAATGAAGGAATAAAGACAATTGCAGAGTAGCCCAGGAACGAAAACGAGAACACTTCCAACCTCATTTTTTAGCTGTTAAACAAATATTTTTATATAAAAATTAATATTTCAGGCATATTTTGTATAAAAATAAACTATTTTCAGTTAATTTTCCTTTATATTTCAGTCAATTTTGTCACCAAATAAAAGTTTTTTTTAAACTTTTGTACTCACTATTGTCCACTCTAATAAATTGTTTATAATTAAATATTCTATCGATAGGGATAGAATTCTGAGTATTGCAAAAAGTAATACTGAATAATATGGTGATTTCAATGTATGGATAAACAAAAAACTTTATAAAAACGATAAATAAAGTGAATAAATTATGAAAACTAAATAAAAAATCTGATGTAGCCAACATAATACCTCCCGTTTAATTTAATTTTTATTAATATAAATACTTAAAATTAGATTAAATTTAAATACCAGGTTCGATCTCGAGCGACGCCAAATATTTCGAATTTTAATGGCACAAAAATTACCCCTGTGCTCCACGCCTAGTAACCGCTCGGACGGTACAAATATGTCATCATCGTTACCGAAAACTGTGTACAAAGCAGATTGCCTCACCCAGAAATGGGTAATATGCTGTGACGATATATTTATTTTACTTATTTATATATTTACCTATATTCCTACATATTTACTTATGCTGGTAACTGTATTAAGTTCCTTTCCATATAATTATTGTTCTATTTACTATTTTCGTTTTAAAACGTTACTATTATTATTTGAAATGCTTACTTTATTGACAGTGACATAAATCTGTCAGTTACATGCATTTGAGATCTAAACTGTGTCACCATGGAGTTGCGGTTAAAGCGTAGGCTCCGGGATTAAAATTATAGATAGTTATAAATTTATCCATAAAATATATAGAAAAAAGTATTAATGCAAATCTGTAAAAAAGTAATGATCTTTAATTTTTATATAACATAAATCTCGAAAAAATAACATTTAAAGGTAGTTTTCGAAGAAAAACTATTTTGAGTTTCCAATAAAGTGCCATTTCCGGTTATCTGATTTATACCAAAATCGAATGTTTCTTTCCATATAGTAAGAGTAAGGTAGAAATACAAGGTTTCAAAATTTTCTGAACGAGATACACACACACACACACAGACATACATACACATACACACACACACGCACATACGCACGTACACACACACACACATCATCGTGAAAATGTTAAAATTGGATTCTAGGGACCTTAAAACGTGCTTATTTACCAAAATCTCGATATGCGATTTTTAGCACGATCCCTATACCTCCCTTACCAATTATAGCGGGAGGTAAAAATCATGTTATCATCCAATGATATGGACGTATCTATCTACACCTATTTCTGGGTATGAGTGATTAAACATGTAAAAATTTATTGTTTTTAATTTTTTCCATTAAGAAATTTTGAAATTAATTGCACACATTTTCGTAACAAATTTCAAAATTTAATTATTTTGAGATAAGTGATAATTCACTTTTCAATTTGCATCTTAGCTAAAAGTATATATTAAATGCAAATTTTTCGCCAGTAAAACTAATAAGATATACAGATAAAAATATAAACAAAATAATAAGCACATAGCGTTAAATAATTATCATAATTTAAGTAATTTACAATCGAAAATTAAAAAATTATCACTTTCAATTTCCAAAAACTTGGAGGATATCCGTTATGTAACCGATATTTCCTGAGTTTAATTTCTCAAAATTAAATCAATTACTACAAAATTGCTTCATATTTCAATAAGTCAGTAAATTGTAAAACGACATCTTCAAGGACGAGAAATATTAGTAATTTAAATAAAAGAAAACAAGGAACTATTAGAAGAAAAAAATTGATATTAACCCTGAAAATGTTTCAGGAAGAACAGTTGTTATATAAGTAAAAAAAACAATAGACCATTTAAGTATAGCAAAGAAAATTTAGTATATCTATTTTTTTGGGACAGCTATTAATAGTTATTAATATCAAATCTTTTACGAACACAAAAACATCATTATAAATAGATTATGTTATGAAATGCGTATTCAATTTTTTTTCTTTTGAAAAGGATTTTGCATAGTATCTTAAATTGCAAGTAATACTACTTAAAATATAATGTTATTTTGTTTTTTACTCAGATTTTTTGGTAATGATAATGAAGATATATATCTGCGGTTACGAACCAAAAGCACATTTTGGCAGTTTTCTGTTTAAAAATATATGTCCAAATTTCATAAAGAAAGCGAATTCAGTTACAGAAAATGTAAAATCATTTAATATGATTTTCAGAAAAATAAACATCAATTTTCAGTAAAAGTAAATTAAATTCCAACTTTTTTTTACAAAAAATAAACTTGAGCAAAATTGTGAAATATTTAACGCATACGATGACTGTCACTTTTATGTGTATAGGAAACTGATGAAGTACCTATCTATATAATTTTTTATACAAAAATACATTCTGAAATAATTGAATTTAGTTTTTCATAAATAATAGAAATATGCCTTTAAACAATTTTTTTTTTGAACAAATTATACTAAATTAATAAAAAATACTCAATAAATTATTATTTAACAATGATATTATTAAAAAATCCATACCAAAAGCAGGTATATTGAACTATGGGTCTTAAGAAAAATTAACGTAACAAAGAATCTGAATGCAAGAATAACCAATGTCAGTTTTTTTACCAAATATTAATTGTGTAATCGGCATAAAACACGGTATATTGTTATACAGAGTCCAAATTCATAATAGTTCGTCCGGTTTACGATTATAACAAATTATAAATCCTCCTACACAAATGTTTAGAAATTTCTACAAAATTCTTTCGGCTTATAGCATATAAAATTAAAACTTTTATTTTGGCAAAATTAAAAACAACTTCGTAAAAAGCCGGTGCGTACAATAAAACCTGCCTTGCAAGACATATAGGACAATACAAAAAAAAAAATACAGAGCTTAAAGACGGATACAATGCCTAATATAATTAAAGCTGGGTATTACTAATAAAGATACTGTAATCCATTAGTACATACTTGAATAACATATTCAGTTTTTATAATTTTAAAACCTATATTTTAAACTTGTCGATAGAAATTTGTAGAATTTTCTCTCCATTTGCATAGGTTTAATAATTTGTTTGTTGAAAACGTAAACCAACCGAAATATTATGGGTTTGAGTACATAAAAGAGAAAACTCTAACTGAAAAGGAATTGGTACCTATCCATTGAACCAATATCGTGTCATAAAACAAGAAAATACTTATTTTAATAATAACCAACGTCAGAAAAATCTGGAAGAACTTTGTAAGTGTTATAGAAAGTTTATTGTTTAAATTACAGAATTAATGACATTTGAAATCAACATTTGCAGTTTCAAGGAAAGGTACTCTTGATATCCAAAATTATTAAATGTTGACATAGGTTGTTCTTGCACTAAGCCGCAGATTTAATGTCGCTATAAAATTTTCAAATTTACTCCGAAAACACTAACTTAAATCGATTATTTTATGATGAAATATGTACAAAAAATTATTTGTGAACCAAGTGGATTCCCCAAAAAAATTAATAAGTATTTTTCTACTTCTTTAAGTTAGTTTTTTTATTCTTGCGCAAAAATCCGTAAAATAGCCAAATCAATAAATGAATCATCGATTAATTATTCGTTTCAATTGTCTTTCAATCTGAAGACAAAGGAATACCAATCAATCAACCATATAAACGAAAGAAAAATCATAGATGACATGATCACAAATACATAATATTTTCCCATCTGTACTGTATTCTTAAAACTACTATAGATACAGGTTAATACCAAAATAGGTAATACGTCATGTTGAAAAATATATTATATTACAACAATATTTTTTTTAGCTACAAATTTGTTCCTAATGTTTTGATACAGAAAAACCGTTTCATAACAGAATAACAGAATGAAATGAACTGTTCATAAACCTGATAATAATACACCAACTTCTTGAAAAATGTAAGTAAGTGCTTAAAAAACGATAACATTGTCATTGTTTCCGAATGTTACCGTATAGGTGTCATTAGTGGCAATCTTATTCATATTAAGGTTTATTCTCTCCATCTTTGCAACGGAGGCATTAAAATACTGTAATACGGAACTGGAATTTTCTATTTGTGAGAAGTTTACTCTCCGTTCTATTCAAATGGATAATTTGCTTCCTCGCCAAGTAAAGAACGGTATATTAATCGTATCATAATAAACATTTATTGGTAATTGCTGCTGAGTGATAGCCGTTCACCGACCAGGGTTGTAATGCGAGTAAATATAGTCATAAAGGCGTTAAGAGACTGTCACAGTAAAAAAGATATACTCAGTATTATTTCTACATAGTATATGAAAGTTATTGCAATGAAGTTTTATATGATTTTTTTTTGCTTTAATCGAAATATTTTGCCCATATTTTTCATTTTCCTTCATATTACAATTTAATCATGAGAAAATTAGCTTTTTAATTATACTAAGGTACTTATTCGAATTTCAGAATATAAAAAGATACTTATTACTTCGTTACTAGACTGACAGATGAACTCGTTTGTTACGAGTATGGTTATAGTGGGTTTAGGGATGTAACGAACAAAATATAAAAAATCTGATGGAGTCGACACAAAACTTCCCGCCATTTAATTTTTATTAATTTAAATACATACCTACATATTTACTTATGCTGGAAACTGTAATAAGTTCCTTTCCATATAACTATTGCTCTATTTACTATTTTCTTTTTAAAACGTTACTATTATTAATTTGAAATAATTAGTTTTTTAACAGTGATATTTACCTGTCAGTTACACACACTGTGTAAACCATGGAGTTTTGTTTAAAGCGTAGGCTCCGGGATATAAATTATAGATAATTTTGTAAATTTATCCATAAAATATATAATAATAATAATCTTTATTGTATATCAAGTATTCAACTTATTACAATCGATATTTAATGAGAGTTATATATTATCGTAACTTCGTCGTTCTATACCTTTATTTGATGAGGATGAAATGATGAACGACGTACACAACAACCATGCCTTATCCGGGATTCAAACTCGAACCCTTAGAGCGTGAAGCGATAATGCTACCTCTACTCCATCTGGGTCGGCGCCATAAAATATATAGAAACAGTATTAATGCAAACCTGTAGAAAATTAATAATATTTCATTTTTATAATAACATAAATCTCGAAAAAATATCATTTAAAGGTATTTTTCGAGCTATTTTGAGCTTCAAGTAAAGTGCCATTTCCGGCTATCTGATCTACAGCAAATTTTAATGGCATCTTCCCATATTAGAATAAATTATAAGTACAAGGGTACAATTTTTTTTTGTACACACGCATACACACGCATACACACACATACATACACACACGCACATACACACGCACCCACACATCTTCGTGAAAATGTTAAAATTGAATTCTAGGGACCTTAAAGCGTGGTCATTTACCAAAATCTCGATATGCGATATTTAGTACGATCCCTATACCTCCCTTCAAGGGTAGCGTGAGGTAAAAATAGAAGAAAATAGTAGGTATAGGTATTCACCGAAAGTATTGTATTGGCGGCTTGGCTGCTTGACACGGTCATAAATTGTTACCAAATTTGTTAAAAAAAATTGATAACAAATTGTTTCATTGGAATCGAATGTTATGACGACATATGTTCTATTCCATCATAAATTTCATTATAAATTATGACATATATGTTTGACACGATCACAAAAATTGTTAACAAATTTGTTAACAAAATTACGACTGTGTCGAACGGGCAAGATTTATATTCTTGAAACAATATTTTTTGGACTACAAATATCGCATGGCTTGAGAATGGGAATGAAACTCTCCAAAAAGAAATACCGTATCTTTTTTGATTTGACTACACTCTAGTAGTACATAAATAATTGTCGTTTATTTAAGAAGCATCTTAAGCCTAATTTGATAGCAATAACTATTAAGGTGAGCAATGATTTATCTACATTGAGATGTCAGTTAAGATTTTTATCCATATGGTTAAACCTTAAGTTTTAATTTTATTGGTGAGACATGTCCATTTTATTTGCACATGAATGTTTCTAACTGTTCGTTATACTCGAATCATTGCCCTGTCAACGCCTCGTGAGTGGTCTGAACAAAATTGGTAATTGCACGGGGACAAATAAGGGGTATAGATTGGTTCACGAAAGATGACCATTCAAGGTTACTTATAAGCAGTCTGATATAATATTATTTGCGGATAACTTCACTGCATTTTGTATGCATAGACGTGCAACATGAAATATTTATGTATACATTTTAACTGAAAAAAATAAGTGTAATTTATTTGAAAATTATGTTTCTTTTCAAATAATGCCTTTCTCAAATATTTATGTTTTTCGCCTATGTTATTGCAAAACACAAATAAAACATAGATTACACACTCGACATAAACTATGGAAGAATAATTTAATTAAAACGTCAACATCGCTGGGTTAACATTAGCACAGCGGGCAGTGTAGTAGATAATTAGATATATGTAACTCTACGACATACACCATTATTATTTATAGTGTATTAGAAAGTAATGTCTCCAATTTACGCATTCTGTCACACAACATAAATTACAAAGACATACGTCAAATAATATTTCTCTTTCTAACATAAAACGTTGCAAGCTACTGCTGTTTAAAGGGCTGTGTATTTTTTTAGCGTTATATACTTACTTGTTTATCTATACAACCCAATGTTAATAAAATTCGTTTCTTGTTTGACTGACATTTCAATCCAGTCTAACCAAAGGGCTTAGTTCATATAAAAATCTTATATTTATATTTTTTTATCACTATCAATTAACAAGCATAGTAAAGGGTTTTCCAATAAGAGGTGTTATTTTGATATGCAAAGAAAAATGTCATTTTTTAATATAAATGATCGGATGTTTATTTCATTATAAAGAGGAAGGTATGCCGTTAATAGTGGAAAATAACATCAGGCAAATGACCACCACGACCACGCTGACAAGACAATATCCTTTTCATGAAATTTTCCATAACCAAATCGCAAAGTGGCTGTCCTATGTCCTCGATAGCCTCACGAATTCCATCTTTGAGGTCTTGAGTCGACGCTGGGCAGTTGGCGTAGACCTCTTTCACGTGGCCCCAAAGAAAGAAGTCACAAGGTGTTAAATCACAAGATCTCGGTGGCCAATTGTGATCACCTCTTCGAGAGATAACACGGTCCGGAAACTTTTCCCGTAAAAGATCAATGGTTTCGTTGCTTGTGTGGCACGTAGCGCCGTCTTGTTGAAAGTAAACGTTGTCCAGATCAATACCATCCAATTCCGGCCATAAAAAATCGTTAATTATCTCTCGATAGCGCAATCCATTCACCGTAACTGTTGCTCCAGCCTCATTTTCGAAAAAGTAAGGTCCAATGACTCCGCCGGACCATAAACCGCACCAAACAGTCACACGTTGAGGATAGAGAGGCTTTTCAACAATAACTCTTGGGTTTTCTGAGCCCCAGATGCGACAATTTTGTTTGTTGACGAAGCCACCGAGGTGGAAATGGGCCTCATCACTCAAGATGATTTTTCGATGGAATTCCGGATCATTTTCATGCATTTCAACGACCCAATCAGCAAAGACACGACGTTGTTGATGATCGGCCGGCTTGAGTTCTTGTGTTAACTGGACTTTATAAGCCTTAAGACCCAAATCTTTATGCAAAATACGGTGTAATGACGTTTGTGGAATACCTAATTCCAAAGAACGACGAGGAATGGACAAACCTGGGTTTTCTTCAACACTTTCGGCTACAGCAGCAATATTCTCGGCTGTTCTTGAGCGACGTGCACGGGTTTTATTCTTCACATCACTAACTTGTCCCAACAGCTCGAATTTTTCCACCAATTTCTGTATTGCGGTCCGACAAGGTGCTTCACGACGACCCAAAAATTGTCGAGTTTTACGAACCGTCTCTGCCAAATTTTCACCATTTTTATAGTGAATTTTAATAATTTCAATGCGTTGTTGAAGCGTGTATCCATTTTTATTAATGGCGTAGTTTCTACTTGTCAAATGTCAAAAAATGACAGCTTCAAAAGCGACATCTACCGAAATAGCGGGCTATTCAAAATAACACCTCTTATTGGAAAACCCTTTACTAGAACTGAACATAAATTTTACCAAGAAAATATTATTTTTTATGTTTCTTGTTTCTTCAAAATAAACACCTATTTATTTATTTTTAACCCCTCAGCAATATTAAATGCTAATTACAGAGTGGGTTCACATGTACAAACATCCATGCCTTAAGGGTCTCGTCTCCTAAGCAAAATGTTGCGTGATTAGAGGTGTCGTAGTTTATAGTTTATGACTTACGTATTAATTTTGAAAAAATGAAATTGTGCGACATGATTTCTTAAAGAATGGATCTACGCTTACCTGTTGTTAAAAATTTGGAAAAATGTTTACAATCAATATTACAATACAATGAAAAAACACATTTTACACAATATTCAACATAATATATCTAATTAAATAGATATTTATTGGAAAATATAAGAACGTAGAAGCATAGTATCACTTTCCTTCTATACGCTCGTTTTTGAAATTTTGTCCTATCTTTAAAGCTACGTATGTAATTTACTAATTTCTAAACCAATTTTACGGAATTTTGCGGAAGGTGAATTGAGTTGCCCTGGTCATGGCGCTGGAGTACGGGTAGAGAGGAATAGAAGAGGGGATGGTTTTCCAACCCTGGACGATGCCAGTGCGGGGTGCGGGGTATATTTTGTATTCGTAGTAAATTGTTACTATTGGCTGTATATTTCTATAACCCGATGTTCGAAATTGGTGCCGTGGCAAAAAAACTAGACTACGATTATCTGCTCCCAGAAAAAAAGGACAAAATTGAATATATTATCAAAGAAAAAGGTAGTTCGTTTTTTTTTAAAAAAAATATCTTTTTACCTTCCGTCACCTTTTGGTAAGGAAGATATTGTCTTTAGAATTTAGAAAAATTATGTATGGAATTTATACATATTACACAGGATTGACGGAAGGTATTGTGCTGACCACAACATATTTTTTATACTTATGCTGATTCACGCCGAAATTTATGTTTACATTTTATTTTAATTTAATTTATTTTCAACATACTTTTTCTAAATGCAACCCTAACCCCATATATAAGTTAAAAACGCTCATGTACACATTATCATAATGTCTGTAACTGCATTTTTTTATTGGAGTTAATTGATTAAAATAGATATCATATATGCAACAATTTATTTCTTTTTTTAGTTAATCTATGCTAAAAATTGATGACGAAAGTAAAAGTTATTATTACACAATACTGTACTGCAAAATCAAAGCCAAGTATGGCAAACTGAGAAGAGATTGACTGCTTCTAATTCCGACAAGTATGTAAAATACGCCGCTCTACCTGTTGCAAAACGATTTTAGAGTCAATGCTGTACAAAACATTTTTTGGAAATGCAGCAACAAAATTTGGAGTAGAAAATGAACCCATCAAGATAAAAAGTTGAAGAAATGAACAACTTGCAAGTAAAACCCACAGGGTTATTCATTGATAAGGAATATTCTTCCTTAGGCGCAAGTTCTGATAGTTTGATTGGAGTATCGTAATTAATTGAAAATAAATGTCTTTCATTAGCACAAAATTTCTCAGCTATTGAGGAAGTTATTTAGAAATTATTATTTTTTGCATAATACGTAATGATAAATTATATGTAAAACCAAATCATTCTTACTACTACCAAGTCCAGGGTCAGTTACGAATTACTAGGCAAAAATATTGCATGTTTGTAATAGGTACTTCAAAATGTATTTCAATTAAAAAAATCTGATGTGGCCATTACATTACCTTCCGTCAATTTTGTTTATTATGTACAAATTCCATATATAAATTTTCTTGCAAAAGGTTTTATATTTCCAGTAAAATTATTTCATAAACAAACTATGCAAGTTACACTAGACACATCATTCCTTTTCTCTCAAGTCTTCCGCAATATAGTTATCATTTTATATTTGGTCTTCCTCTGTTTCTTCTACTTTCTACTACCAAGCTGTTCATTCTTCTTCCAATATATTTTTCATTTCACCTCATGACATGTCCAAACCAATGTAATCGTCTCTCTTGTATCTTTCTAGAAATTTCTATCATTCGAGTCATTTCCTATTTTTCCGTGTCTTCCTCAACTGCCATATTCTTTTTCTTTTCATTGACACTGACATCTGTCAATTAAAATTTTCTTAAATGTAGTAGCATAGCTGACTGAATTATGAAATTTAAATTCTTTAACTCTATATCCATTGAATATAAAATAAAAAATGCAATCAAATGGTATAGATAATATAATATTCTGTAATTTTTATAATAACATTAAATGTCAAGAGCGTTTTTTCAAGAGAAACTGTTAAAATCTTCAAATGAGGGTAGTTCCGGTTGACCAATTATATACCATATTTATTTTTCTATCATATACCGAAGTCTACCAACAGCACCAACCCGAAATCCGAATATGAAAGCAATCCATTTCTCTCCGTCTATTGCTATTCATTCTTAAATATCTTCCCCACTACACTTAGACGTAAAGTTGTGTTGACCAACACGTTTCTTCTGTGTCTCCGATCTCAATATAAATATAAATGTTCAACTACAAGTGGGCCGTGCTAAACCTCTCCGCACCGCGCCACACTTCTTAAGCTCCCTTCCCACGGCCCGTTATATTGCGGGCCGCGTCGGGCCAGCTCGCACCAACACGCCGTGGGAAGGGTACCATCCGTGGCGGCGCGGCCTGGCCTGTGCGGGCGCGCCCGATCCGCTGGAAGTCGGTAATTTCAAAGGCGCGAACCGGCGCGACGCGAGCGCGCGCGTGGCTGCCCGTGATGGCGCGGATTGTTGCTGGTTCTTTCTTTCTTGTTCATTTCATTTCATTCGTACCTTCGTGTTGTCATACGTCAATATGCAGTGGTCGAACGAGGCTATTTTTGAGTTTTTGACTTTATATGAAAACGAATGAATGACGACATCCACCAGCGTCTTTTCTTCTTTTTACCTCTCGCTAAGAGAGGTATTGCATTCATGCTAAAAATCGCATATCTAGATTTTATTGAATAAGCACGTTTTAAGATCCCTACAATCCGATTTTAACATTTTTACGATGATGTCTGTGTGTGTGTGTGTGTGTGTGTGTGGATGTATGTGTGTGTGTGTGTGTGTGTGTATGTATGTAGGATGTTGGAAGGACGATTACTCAAAAACTATAAGACTTTAAATTTGTTTAACAACGTATTTCCCAATCGGACATTCATGGGAAGATCTGAAAAGGTTTTGGTAACAATTGGACAACCGGAAGTAGAAGATTTTTGAAAAAAAATCTTCTAAATAATATTTTTTGAAAATTTTTCTTGGTAATATTAAAGAAAATTAAATTCTCTATCTGATACATTTAAATATTTTATTATACATTCTATAGATTTAGAGATAAAAGAAATATAATATATAAAATAATCTGTTATAATAAATTTTATAGCCGAAAGAATGCCATGGAAAATTTAAATTGTAACTGACAGATAAATGTCAGTGTCAGAAATCCGAAGACATTCCTGAAGACTTTTTCTGGGAAGTACATACATTACCTATATTATTTCTTAATGTATTAATAGTTAAAAATTAAAAAATAAAAGGTATACTACATATATCCTTCAAAAATACTGTCAATCCTGACAATGAATTGGAAACATTTCGAAATATTAGAAGACAAACTTTCTTCATAAAATGAATTTAAAATTGAACAATCTAAATATAAGGAATAGATATACGTAAGTAGAATTTTTCGTGTAGCGTGTAGGTATACAAGAAATGTTAAATAAAGGGCGCGAGTAGTCATGTGATTTTGTTGGCCTTGACAAGCAGATATGTGGGCCCATGTCAGAATGATAGCTAGTAATTATGTACAGGGTGGGGCAGAAAAACCTATCCGATTTCAAATCCCTTTTTCTCAAAAGAGGGAGCAGGTAGAGTAGTGGGGTAAAAACCGTTAGAAAGCCGGTTTTATGCCATTTGTCAGTAGTCAACATGCCTTGGTCTGGTGAACATCGTGCTTTTGTTATTGAGCGGTTTATCGAATGCGGCGGTTCGATAATTGCTACACAACGTGCTTTTCGAATTCATTTCGGACTCGGGCGTCATGATCCTGTTCCACATCCATCAGGAACCCCTCCATAGCCCAAAAGTGACTGTGTGGTGTGCTCTTTCCCGCCTAGGCGTCTGGGGGCCTTACTTTTTTGAAGAAAATGGGCAAACCGTAACGGTCAACAGCGAGCGCTATTGTTTCATGCTGGAAAATTTTCTTAGACCCAAAATGGAAGAAAATGGCGTGGAAAATGTGTGGTTTCAACAGGATGGGGCAACCGCCCACACATCGCGACGATCAATGGACATTCTCAGGGAACTGTTTCCCGGTCGCCTCATTTCCCTGAGAGGTGATCTTGGCTGGCCGCCGCGCTCACCGGATCTCACTCCATGTGACTTCTTCCTTTGGGGTTACCTCAAATCGAAGGTTTACCAGCATCGACCAAGGACCCTTCTTGCTTTACGAAGGGAAATTGCTCGGGCAATTGAAGAAATTCCTGTGGAAATGACGGTGAAAGTCATGGAAAGCTACCGCGAGCGCCTAAATCAGTGTATCCGCTCCCAAGGACGACATTTGAGTGATGTGCTTTTCAAAACTTAAATTTAAAAATGGCATAAAATTTGCGATATGTTAATAAAAAAATTTTTTGACAAGTTGAGTGGTTTTAATTTTATAACGTTTTGAAATCGGATAGGTTTTTCTGCCCCACCCTGTATATAGATGTCAAGTATTAAAATTTCTCATTCTAAATTTAGTGATTTTCAAATTCCATGTGGTTTATTTTCCTCGACAAGTAAATTCCACACTCCTGGTGACAAATTAACTACGTGTATTTAGAAAATCTTGAAATACTGAATGAAAAATTGACAATTGACATCCATGTACATAATTACTAATTATCATTCTGAAACGGGCCCCCACATCTGCTTGTCAAGGCCAACAATGTAACATAACTGTTCACGCCCTATACTTATGTAACAAAAAAAGGAAGTGGCGAGAGGTATTGTGCTGGCCACAACAGATTTTTTTCTTTGTTCAGTAAATGGTGTCCACTGAATAATACAAAAGCGGCTGCAGCAACAGCAATGCTTTCTTCTCGCGACATTTTGGAATAGTTCTTCAAACCAAACTAAGCATCATGCCTCGGGCCCACACGCGCCATGGGAAGAGTTCGGCGCGGGCTCGCCTGCGGCGCGTGCTCGCCCGCACAAATCGACGCGGCGCGGCGCGGCCCGTGAAATCACACGCCGTGGGAAGCCACCATTATACAGAAAAGGGCCAGCAACAACAGTGGTGCTCGCGTACTCGTGTACTAATAATATGCACATAACTAAGAGCCGTTGCTCTAGCCACTGTGGCCGATTTCAATTAAAGTTTTGATAGAAAAATACTGAAAAAAGAGGGAAACGAAAACCAATAAATAATGTATTGATGCAAATTACAGAAAACTGAAGAATTATTTTTGAAGTATGCATATTTTTTTAAATAAAATAGTATACCGTTAAAATCGGATTAAGAACTAAATAACCACCATTTTTTGTTCACCATATTTACAAAGAATACACATAATTTTTACAATATTTAGTGGACAAAAAGTACATTTCACACGCATCAAATTAATACGGTACAGATATATTTTCAAGTTTATTTTGTAATGTAATTATTTCCCATGATTTTGCGAAATTCTTAATTCTCATAAACTATCTTTAATTCTCCTCACGTTTCTGCGAACATTTCTATCATAATCTCGTCACCTTAGCAATGTTGTATCTGTCACTAAGGTAATATAACAAACAGAAGAATCTGAGTCACACAGCAACCGAGATGCGCATCTTTGACGTGTGCAAATTGTTGGCGTTCTCACGAAAGGGTAACCGTGAGAGCGTACGAGTACACTTTATGATGAGAAGAAAATGTGATAAAGATGAGGAACACGTAGGGAGTACTGTTAAAATATTAATAAAATTACACCCTATTATGATTAAAAAAGAAGATTGGGCCACCCATCTAGGAATTAATTGCGCCTAACTCAGCTTGATATAAAATGCACAATAATAATCTCGATAATGCGATATTGTCTTGACAGCTTTGAGAGCCTCTGAGGTGACACCTGGTACGCGCCCTCATCGATACACATATTGTTTCTTTACACTTTAACACTCACCGCATTTGGCCCTCAAAGCCATTTCTTGTGGATCGCGTTGCGCAAACATTAAACATTATTATGATTTACGAATAGTTATTTACACAACGAACTAAGAAAGAAGGTCATTTCATAACGAGTGTGAATCACACTATTTTTCTCACGGCCACAAAAAAACGGCACAATTTAATATATTTTTAACCTCAAATTAGTTGTCACCTGCACGAGACCCGGTGGTGTGCATTCCATCAATGAATCACTGTCAGTGTTGTTAAAATATTATATTCGATATTGTTTGCCGCCATTTATTTTGTATTTCTTTTGTAATATTATTCGACTTCAGACAAGAAGAAGAATATGTATATGTTTTCAAGTTGGTTAGTAGCAGTTGTCAACAGTGTGTAAAAATAAAAGATACATGTGTTTTGTTGTTCTAAAATATATTATTCTGGTTAAATCAGAGCCTTTATTATTTGTCAATGATTGGGAGTGTAAAAGTGAGAGTACAAAAGGCCCTTAAAATTCAAACAATAAATATAATGGTTATGGGCCCAGACACTACAACTGCATACTAGCGAATGGGTAGAAATTGAAGTACTGTCTTTAAAAGAAAAGAATAAAGTATCAAAATGTCAACGACCAAGCACGAACTAGCGCAATTGACTAAATTTGACGGCACAAACTTCCAGATCTGGAAATTTAGTGTAATGATTATATTTAAGGCTGAAAAGTTAAAAGACATTGTGGAAGGCATAAAAACTGAACCAGAAGACAGAACAAAACTAGAATGGAAAGAATGGGATGAGAAAGATGCCCGAGCTCAAGTAATTTTACTTACAACAATAACACAAGATCAAATACAATGTCTTGTTAATTGTGAGACAGCAGCGACCATGTGGTCAAAGCTGAAATCCATTCATGAACAGAAAACTGAGATTTCTCGTGAACTTCTGTGGCAGCGGTTCTATGATTATCGAATGGCTGAAAATGATAAAATTTCTACACATGTATCGAAAATTGAGTCACTAGTAAAGGAGCTAAAAGATTTAAATGAAACTGTAAGTAACAGTGCAGTATGCTCAAAAGTAATAAGCAGTTTGCCATCAAAGTACAATGCATTTCGAACTGCTTGGGACTCTGTATCTTCTGACCAGCAAACATTTGACAATTTAACTGCACGATTATTAAAAGAAGAATCTAGAATGACAACGAGTGAAGATGAAGTTACAAAATTAGCTTTGCAAGTTCAAGCCTTGCAAACGAAGCTACAAAATCAATCAACTAAAAATTATGGTCGTCAAGCAAAGGATAAGAAGAAAGAAAATATTGCTGAAAGAAAGAAAGAAAATATTGCTGAAAGAAAGAAGACAACAAACTGCAACTATTGCAAGAAGAAAGGCCACTGGTTTCGCGAATGCAGAAAACGAATTGCTGATGAAGATGCAAAGAAGACTGAATCAGCATATAACACAGATATATCCAAATTTTACTCAACAACTTCAGAAGATGATCAGCAAAGTTGGATCTGTGATTCTGGTGCTAGTGTGCACATGACAAATCAGAAACATTGGTTTGCGAAATTAAAATCACTAGAAAAGCCGATTTTAGTTAAAGTCGCAAATGATAAAATAATATCAGCCATGAAGATAGGAACAATTGAAATACAAGCTCTTGTAAATGGCAAGTGGCATGATCGAACTATTGAAAATGTATTATTCATTCCTGAGTTAAAAAGAAGCTTATTTTCAGTTGGTGTCATGACCGATAAAAAATTCACTTTTCATGCTTATCCAGAAAAGTGTGAATTTCATAATGAAAATGGAAAATTGTCATGCGTGGGTGTTCGCAACAATAATCTCTGGAAGATGCTATTTAGAAATAAACCTGTATATAAATGTAATGTTGCCAAAAGCGAATCATTAAAATTGTGGCATGAACGTCTAGGGCACATAAACTTTAAATCAATAAAAGATAGCAGTAAAAGTAATGCAGTGGAAGGTCTACAAATTAATGACGACGAAGAAACCTTCTGTGAAGCTTGTCAACTTGGAAAACAAGCACGCAAACCACATCGCACTTCAACACGACCAAAAGCTGATAAACCAGGTGAGATGGTTCACAGTGACGTCTGTGGACCCATGAGTATTGAATCGCCTCGTGGATCTCGTTACTTTGTACTTTTCAAGGATGATTGTACTGGCTATAGAACTGTCTTTTTTATGAGATATAAATCCGAAGTACTAAATAGATTCAGAGAATATGAAGCTATGGTTAAAACTCAAACAGGTAATGCAATCAAGATATTGCGCAGCGACAACGGGCGCGAATACAAGAATACTGAGTTTGAAGAGTATTTACGATGTAAAGGGATAATTCATGAAACATCAGCCCCATATACGCCTCAACAAAATGGGCGATCAGAACGTGAAATGCGTACAATTGTCGAAAGTGCACGTTCAATGATCTTTCATAAAAATGTGCCAACAGAACTATGGTCTGAAGCTGTCAATACTGCCGTACACATCCTAAATCGCACATTATCATCACAAGTCAACGGTGCAAGCGCGTATGAAAAATGGTTTAATAGAAAACCTGAAGTTAAACACATTCGAGTGTTTGGAAGTACAGCCTTTATGTCTATCCCACCGCAGCTACGTAAGAAGTGGGAGCCAAAAAGTAGAAGATTAATGCTTGTAGGATACGAAGGACATTCAGAAAACTATCGATTATGGGATAAAACGCGTAGAAAAATTGAAATTAGTCATGATGTAACTTTCAATGAAAATGAGATGATAGAAGACAAAAATAAAGAAGTTACAAATGTTCGGCTTATCTTTGGAAACTGTGAAGAGCAAGAGGAAGAAGCTGAAATTAAAGTTGGAGAAATAACAGAAGAAAACCTGGAAGAAAATCAAGATCAACGTGCTTTACGTGCTAGAGAGAACTTACGGCGTCCAGACTACTATGAAGCAGCAGCTTTTGCTGCAGTTACAGAAGAACCTCGTACATATGAAGAAGCTGTGAACAGTAATAACAACAAAGAATGGAAAACAGCAATGCTAGAAGAAATTGATGCTCTACATAGAAATAAAACCTGGACATTGGTCCCAATACCCGAAAACTGTCACTTAATTAAAAATAAGTGGGTTTATCGAATTAAAACTGACTCAAATTGTAATCCAATTAGGTTTAAAGCACGACTCGTAGCAAAAGGGTTTACTCAACAAGCAGGAATCGATTTTGAAGAAACATTTGCTCCAGTTGTGAGGTACGACTCCATTCGTTTGTTACTTTCCATAGCAGCAGCAAAAGATTACGAACTTGCAAACTTCGATGTCAAAACTGCATTCCTTTATGGGGAACTGCAAGAAATAATATATATGGAGCAGCCATACGGTTTTGTCAACGAAGAACAACCAAATAGTGTTTGTAAGCTGAATAAAAGCCTCTACGGTTTAAAACAAGCACCACGTTGCTGGAATATTAAATTTGTGAACTTTTTAAATAAGTATAAATTCAAGCAGTTGAACAGTGATCAGTGCGTGTTTGTCGGACAGTTTGATGGTGAGTCAATCTATCTAGCGCTGTATGTAGACGACGGACTAATTGCATCTCCATCGCAAAAAAGCAATAAATGAATTGCTGACAAAATTAAAAACAGATTTTGAAATTACTATTGGTGAAGCAAAACAATTTGTTGGACTTGAAATAGTGCGCGATCGGGAAAAGAAAATAATCATGATAAGTCAACAAGCTTACACTAAGAAAATAATTAAAACTTTCAACATGACGGAAGCCAAATCTGCTAATATACCTGCTGAACCAGGACTGCATCTTAAAACTGTAAATGATAAAGTGAGTGAGTGTACTAGAAAAGAACCATATCGCGAAGCTGTCGGTTCGCTGATTTTTCTGGCTACCGTAAGCCGCCCTGACATTGCGTATGCAGTGAGTCAAGCAAGCAGATTCTTAAACAAGTGGACTGATGAACACTGGCAAGCCGTTAAACGTATAATACGTTATTTAAAACAAACATTGAACTACGGTATAGTGTACGGGACTGTGACAGATATAAAAGTGATCGGTTACACTGATGCAGACTATGCGGGGTGTTGTGAAACAAGAAAATCTACTAGTGGTTATATTTTTCTGTTAGCAGGAGGCCCTGTCTCGTGGACAAGCCAGCGACAAAGTGTTGTTGCTCAATCAACTACCGAGGCAGAGTACATATCATTGGGACTTGGCACAAAGGAAGCACTGTGGCTGCAGTCCATGATGTCCGAATTAAATTTTCCCCAACAAACAATTGTTATTAACGTAGACAATCAGTCAGCCATCAAATTAGCAAGAAACCCTGAATTTCACAAAAGAACCAAACATATAGATGTCAGGTTCCATTTTGTTCGAGATGTTTGCAAGAAAGGTTATATTAAATTATCGTATGTTGAATCAAGAAAACAACTTGCAGACATACTAACAAAGCCTATAACTAAAGATTTGTTCAATATGTTAATTAAGATGCTCAATATTGTTAATTTAAACAATATCGAATAAGTGGGAGTGTTAAAATATTATATTCGATATTGTTTGCCGCCATTTATTTTGTATTTCTTTTGTAATATTATTCGACTTCAGACAAGAAGAAGAATATGTATATGTTTTCAAGTTGGTTAGTAGCAGTTGTCAACAGTGTGTAAAAATAAAAGATACATGTGTTTTGTTGTTCTAAAATATATTATTCTGGTTAAATCAGAGCCTTTATTATTTGTCAATGATTGGGAGTGTAAAAGTGAGAGTACAAAAGGCCCTTAAAATTCAAACAATAAATATAATAAGTGTAATCCATCTTTGTGATTTTCATTTTTTAGAATTTATTTATTTGTCTATTTAATAATTGTGTCATCGTATGTTTTGTTGTCCAAATCGTATTCGTTAATATTAATAAATATAATTAATTAATACAAATAAGGTATGACTTTTCAATAATAACTCTTGTTTTCTGAAAGTACCTTGATAACAAAAATTAGAAAATTTCGTGTTATTTATAGAACTTCAACCTCTTGTATTATGGTAACTAGAAGGAATAGGACCTATGTTCATATGACATTTTTGGCTCAAAATGACCTCAGGAATAAGCTGCTAAAGTTTGTTACACTAGTCCGGAAACACCCTGTATATACAGGGTGTTAATACTAAGTCGTTACACCCGAAAATGGTAGATAGAACTCATTAAAACAAACAACTTTTCTTAGCTCAAATTTTTGATTTGGAGCCCCAGTTCATAGTTATTGGCGTTCTCTTGTTTTTCGAAAAATCGTCATAACTTTATTTTAAGGAATATTTAAAAAATACAAAAACTTTCAGCATTTGCTTTTGGTTCTCTAAAACACTTGTATTTACAATTATTTTCAATTTCATCAAATTACAAAATGGCGACCAATCAAATTTTCAAAACAAGATATTTTGAAAACCACCCCATCGATTTTCGAAAATAAAATATTTTTATATATTTATAGCCGGTGCCCCATCATGCTGAAACCAAAGTCTCAGTCTTATGTTTAGTGGCAAGTCTTCAAGTAGTTCCGGCAGCGCAGTACTTGTCAAATCTAGTCGCTTTTTTTTTTTTTTTTGGACAGATAGAAAAAATGTTTCAGGCAAAATATTGTAATAGAATATAATTATAATATATAAATATATAAAAATATTTTATTTTCGAAAATCGATGGGGTGGTTTTCAAAATATCTTGTTTTGAAAATTTGATTGGTCGCCATTTTGTAATTTGATGAAATTGAAAATAATTGTAAATACAAGTGTTTTAGAGAACCAAAAGCAAATGCTGAAAGTTTTTGTATTTTTTAAATATTCCTTAAAATAAGGGAGTTATGACGATTTTTCGAAAAACAAGAGAACGCCAATAACTATGAACTGGGGCTCCAAATCAAAAATTTGAGCTAAGAAAAGTTGTTTGTTTTAATGAGTTCTATCTACCATTTTCGGGTGTAACGACTTAGTATTAACATCCTGTATACATACTCGTATATATTAGTTATTTACATACCAAATTACCCGTTTGCGAGCACTGCCATAGAACGATTCCGGGAACCAAGTTCACGCACGCGGTTTGTACAATATTTTTTGTACGAAAAGTATAAAAATAATTAGTAATTTTTGTACAATAGTATATTGTGTTATTAGAAGTAAAAGTGATACTTTGTGTGGCGAGCGTGGAAGTTTAAACGACGAGCGAAGCGAGTCGGATGAATGCACTCGAGGCACACACAGACACTTTTACTCCGAATGACACATTATATTTTTCCTTCAAACGTAGATATTTAAAGAAAAATATCTACTACTGACGTTACATTTTACGTAAATTACGTTTGCGATTTTAATTGCCCTGTGCTATGGATACTTATTTGTTCACTTTTTGTAGTATTGAAATGAAAATTTTCATGTTTTGACGTTTAAATAAAAACTGTGCAATTTTATATCCTCCTTGTGTGCAATTATGTCTGAATTTGAAGTATTATAGTGTACGCCCCCTGAAGTTGTTCAATTGGATGGAATGATGGAAATCTAACATTGTGGCTAAAAGATATGTCCAGGAATCACTGCACAACAATATAAACTTTTCTTATCACTTTAATTCTAAGTATTCTTATGCTCATTACCGTCCCTGTAATTGTAATCTGTAAGTCTGCTGTTCTTTAATAATGTTATTTCCTCAAAAGTAAAATCTGTTTATATTTCAATTCACAGGTTATATATTTAAATTTGACAGCTATTGATGGTATTTAGTAACTTTATTCTTAGGTTACCTAGCGTGTTATAGTGACATTTTGGGCGATATTACAGGTTTCTTTTATTAAAGTTATGTAATGAATATGAATGTTTTATTGTTTCAAATTTAATATTTGATCGTACGACTGTACTTAATCTAAACAAACCGGTGTGCGACTCACGAGATCGCCGGGACGCGGTTAGTCTTCAAGACTCATTTGGTTGGGTGGGTCAAAATTTCATAAGAGTCTTAAAAAGTTTTGGTAAAAGAAATTACTCAAGTGAAACCGAATCCCTGTGACCAAGAATTGTCCCAGGTAGACTTCTTTCACTCCTAGAATCTACTAAAGGTAGGTTTTTTCTTTTATATATTTTTATTGTTCATGGATTATTGCGTAACCATTCGTAACCATTCGTAACAATTTGAAACATACGTAACCATTTGTAACAATTGCAATATTTGTAATTTAACTATAAGAATTTAAAATTTGAACTTTAATATTTATATATTTTTTTTTATTGTTTAATCTAACATTTTTGTATATACATTTTTTGTATTATTAATTATATTTTGTTTGTTAAATTTGCATTAAAATTATTTTCCTATTAATTTTGACACCGCTCGGTCAGAATTGGAAAGAAATTTATTATTAAAGGTAAAATAATGTCCTACCCAAGGTATCAAAGTAGGTAAATTTTGATAATAACTAGTAAATTATTACATTTTTTTGATGATTAGCGTTGGAGTTCAGCGCTGAGTTCATTACATTTGGTGACATCGATGGGATGCTTTCTCTACAGTTACTTCTTATTCGTTGATCTGTATAGTTTCTATGGATATTTATATATTTTATTTCTACCTTGTGAATCAAGTCACAAAAGATGCTACTTTTATGACGTTGGAAGAAAAATAATTTTATTTATTAAAACTTCATTAGATATACATTGCTTAGTAGCTACTTTCAGAGTGATGTGTCAAATTTATTCCAATTACTTTTATGTAATTTAATTTTAATCATGGTATGTAAATAATTATTTATTACTTACCAAGTATTTCACTTGTAGTAGCAAATTTAAACTTAAACTTGAGAAACTCTACTTTATCATTATAAATTTAGTTCTTTAAGAAATGTTTTAGAAATAGGAGTGTTTTTCCAAAATTTCCCGGTCACTTATCTGATGAAAACCTCCTGGGAAATTGACGTTTGCGTTTGCGGACGTTGCTTAGACGACGGGAAACTACACATTTCAATGTATTGTGACGTGCGCTCCTGTGAGAATAGTACACGAGCCCCGCCGCTGAAAGAATGTACCAGAGCGATGACCCAGATGACGCAATCCCTGCGACGCGCCGCCTAGAGGGTAGTTACGCCGTGACCTAATTCCTTTGTATACAGGTCATTGTCGCCTCGCGAATGTTCTACTAGGCCTGAGTAGATTCGAGAATTAAAGTCGCCAGGTATATAACCCGCCGCTAAAGCCAGCGAACACACTCTGTATTATAAAAGCAACGAGTAAAGAAGTCTGATATAAATAAGCGTCGTGAATAGTTGGTGATATAAACAACAGTCGACAAGTGAACATAAATAAATGTAATTAGTGACATAAAGAGTGGTGTTAATTGTTTAAATAAATAATCTTAGTGTTTAAGTGTCTTATAATATTCTTAGTCTTTAAATTAGTGTTAATATTTGTTTATCATAGTGTTAGTTACTTTTATAAACCTTTAATAATCTTTTTAATATTTATTTATCGTTTAATATACGTATTCTTTTAATTAATAATATATCTGTTATTTGTACACTTCACCCATATAAATAAAAACGTTACAGTATGAATGCAAAACATATTTGCGAGCAATTTTTTTCCCATATGATTCAAACTAAAAGTAGGTAATAATATTGAAACAAAAATTTCAGGTAAGCTTCTTGAAAATCTGTGTTCACTTCAAAAAATTATGTTGTTTTATTATACTTACTGCGGTATTGGTAATGGAGTTACATTGTGGTCATAAATAAAAATTAACAGAGCCGCTCTGTGGGTACAGATGCTTTTGTACAAAATTATATTTCATCGCCCTTCATAATGTATAATTTGCAAAGTAACACACTTAAAGTTTAAACTACACTTATGATACTTAGAAAAATGCTCGTTTCAAAATATGATGAAATTTCCTTGGTTAAATTCATTCTGCTAATCAATATTATTCGGTTATAATCAAAAGTATTTGTTGTAATCAACAGTTTTACAGTTTTAGTTTAGAACATAACAATGCCAGAAAATTATCCATTCGGCAGGTTATTTCTTTTACTTTCTTTCTACTAAATTTTAATAGTAAGTCAGAAAAATTCATTATCAGCAGAAACAGAGGCGGATCAAGGGTATATTGACCTTGACCTTATTTGTATTTTTCTAACGTGAACATGAAATGAAAAAACAAAACAATTAAACGAAAAATAAAATGTTTTCAAATATATTTTTATTCCATTCTATGACTTAAAAAACAAAATACGAAATTTAAACAATCAAACAAAATGGAAACAGTCAAAATTTCTTCTCTTCGTCTAAAAATATTATATTTTGTTAAAACTAAATAAACTACGTAGAAAAGTAGTTTCTTGACTGGAATGGATATTAGGAAAGTAAATTCTGGGATTCAGTCATCCCCTTCTTCAACGTTTCGATCCTACCAGGATCATCCTCAGGATGTCCATGTGCTTCTTTGAGTGTGCACAGTAATTTTATCATTGACTTTTAAATTATGAATGCCTTTCACGGCAATAAATGTACATCTGTAACTGTCAAAAATTAATTCATTTCTTCCTGAGAATGATCCTGGTAGGATCGTAACGTTGAAGATATAATAAATAATTGGATGACTGAATCCCAAAATTTACTTTCCTAATAAATAAATTATATTGTAATATAAAATGAACACAAGTCAAAAAACGAAATTAAAATTATCAGTCAAAAATAAAATAAAAAGGTTTCCTTTTCAATAAAAAAAACGAAAACGTGTATTCGTATCTGCTACATATATTTCGACTTTCAGACTAAATATTTTTTTAAATGCAACCGTTTTTGAGATTTTTACTATTTCATGAAATATAATGAAATTTTGCGCCACTCAAATTTTGGCGCCCAAAGCGCTAGTTTTTTTTGCTCGCTGGTTAATCCGCCTCTGGGCAGAAAAGAAAAGTAAAATTATCTTACTAAGATTTTAGAATTGTAATTCATAAGAATTTAGTTCTTCGCAAAATGCTAGTATTTAAATATTGAATTCATTGCCGAATTCATTTTTGTGATCAATTTCATTAGCTATAGTCAAATAATCAAAATATTCTTTGTTGTAATCAACAGCTTCGCAGTTATTATTTCAATATAACACAGTTAGAAAAACACCCACGGTTTGTATTATTGTAGAATAAGAATTTTCTTTTCTGTTAGTTTACAGCACTATTCAGCGATAAATTAAATATTTAATAACTGAAAATTAAAAATTATTTAATGTCATCTTTAGCTGGCTAATTAGTTAATAGGTCAAGAGAAATGGCGTCCACAACTTATCAAGATGATAAATGATGAATTCATAGATACCATGGGTGTTGTATTTAGTAGACTCTGAGTCTATCTTAAGATGTTCAATTTTTAACATCTACAAGGCAGCTTGTTTCTATGATTCCTAAAGAAAAAGAAAAGGTAGAAGCGTAGTAGTCGAATTCAAATGGTGTAATGGAGGCAAGGTTAAAAAGAAATATTTACGAGTTCAATGTTGAAATTTTTTTTACACTAGGATGCATTTTAAGAAATTTAACCTTATAATATTTAGAACAATGGTGAATTAATTATTTCGAAATTTAATATCTGGAAACCGTTGAAATTAAATAATTAGACCATACAATTTTATATTTTTTAGTATAGCTGATGTTAAAGTGTGCTTTTATCTACTCAAAATAATAGATAAAGTAACCCTTAATTGCAAGGGTAGATAAATTAACATTTTAATAGCAAGGGTAGATAAAATACTTAATTCTTATTTATTTACATACAAAATCCATAAGAACTCACTTGGAATTTTAAAATTGTGTTTATTTATATTTGGTATTTTTAATTTTTTTTCTTTAAGATCTGGTATAGAAAAAGATAGAATTTTATTCACAACGATAAAATAAATAAATCGACTCACAAAAAATATAATTTTATCGTCTTAATAAAAATAATATTTATTTTCCGTAGACACAAATGCATGTACAGAAAACGTCAAGATGTAAATTACAAAAACAAAAATATACAAGTTATTACACAAATAATATATCTAAATTGCAGACAAACTCATTTAAATTATAAAAAAAAAACAATTTAATATTTAAAATAAGAAATATATATATATATATATATATATATATATATATATATATATATATATATATATATATATATATATATATATAATGATGTTGATAATATTTTTCAACTCTATCAGACGTCTCCTGTGGGCACTCATAGTTGTAGCAGAAAGCATACAAATTATCAAGAGTGAATTTCCCAATAGGAAGTAAGTTATGGCGCAAACATGCCACAAAATTTTGCTGGCGTCAAATTTTTGACAGTCTTTTAAGTTATTTTTTATATTGTTAAAATACAAAAAAAAATGTTTGGTTTTCTTTATTTGTATGTACATTTTTTTTAAATTCGCAATGAATCAAGAAATAAAATTTTGAAAAATGTTATCCTTACATACCCATTTGAAATTTAGTAATGCTAAAATTATTAAGAATGTCAATTGAAATGAAGTTTTTAAGTTAAATTAGGTAGCACTTAATATATCAATGAAATATCGTAGTGAGTGAAAATATAAGATTAACCAGAGAGCATTAAATCTTAAATCAGCTTGAAATTAATTAGTAAGATTTAAGTCCCTCCAGTAATTAATTTGACAAGTTAAAAAAAAACAGAAATTAATTTGACTGCTTTCAATACTACTAGTGTTGACAATTGGTAAGTAGAATGTAAATTCTAAAACTAAGATCAAAACCTTGCAAATATATTTGCATTTATATCTTATATACACGACTATGTTTTCACTTTTCCTTGAGTAAACAATTTTAAAAATGGCCAATTTGAGAAGTAAATAGTATTGCTACATCTTTCAAATTTACATTATCAGATTCTTATTACGATCTGATATATCTTTTATTCGACGTTAATTCTATAATTACCCTTTCATTTAGATTCGATGATAACGTACATTATGTACGTATCTATTACAAGTCCCACGTCTGTGAATTTCGTCAGCCTTTCTAATTCAATGACATATGTCTCTCAGATTATTTACACAAGTGTTAATGATAAAGTTTAAAATAATTTTGTAAAATACGAACTGATTTTATTTGCTCCAACAAGGGTTTTCATGAAGATAACGTACCCAACATAGGTATGTCAAAAACTATAAGAGATTCGAAGTCGGTTATACTCTATTTTTAAACTAGGAGGAGTAGGTACGAAAGTCTGATTTACACTATAGAAAGTTACCAGAAAAAGTTACTAGATTTTTTTTCGCGCGAAATACAAAAATTCCGTACACATCAATACTGTATACTTCGCATGGAACTTTTTTTAAAATAAAACTGACATTATAGGCTCTTATTTTTCACGCCGTATATTTGATTATGTGAATAAAGATAATATGTAATCTAAATAAACACTCTTACTTGATTTATATCTATATTTTTTAATTGAACATAGCGATAAAATGCACAAAACCTATATATAATTTATTATTTAAATTTTATACCATAGAATACAATACCAAAGGAACAAAATACAAAAAATATTACATTTAATTCGTTTAAAATTGAAACTGTGTATTATAATATCAATAAGGGGAAATTTTGTGCACAGACATTAACAATCAATCTTCATCAGAAGAACTCTCCGATGAGCTGGAGTCACCATTAAAAGAACTGATTTATTTTAAAGTCACAGAAATGCGAAAAACCAAAACAGAAAAAGATAACCTCCAAACGAATGACAGCTAATACATCAAATGTAAAATATTTATGCAGTGTAAACCTGACGAAGCACTAGCCAATCAGAAGCGTCAGTTTCGGCGCTTAAAATTTAAAGTACTCCTCTTAGTTTAAAAACAGGGATTAGACTAAAGTTACCCCATTAGCAGAAAAATGTGTATGTGTGTCAATGTCTAGGCGAAATTGTAAATTTTGCAGTTTCTTATTTTTACACATAACTTCCACGTCTGAAATAATACTGAATTTAGTTAGAAGATTATTATTAACACGAGGGACAATATGGAATTATTGAAAATAAAAAAAAATCAGGTAAGCATAGAAAAAAAAATTGTATTATCATTTTAAATTTTGTGTCGATCGAAATCAAGTTAAAACTAAACTTAATCATTTTATTCATTTTTTAGCGAAAATAAACACAAACTTAATACAACACCAACCATACTCTCATGATTAGTCAATGAGCGAGCTTTGGCTATAGGTATTTTGAATTTTTAAAAAATTACGGGGTATAATATTTTCGTCTAAAGAAGAGATTGATGCTGTAATAGTGCAATTGGTGTCTATTTTGAAATTATTTCAAAAGAAAATTGGTTGGGAGCTTTTAAGAAGTGGAAGGAAAGAATGGTGAAGTGTATTATTGTTAAAGGGAAATACCTACTTGGAACATGCGAGCCCAAAATCATATTAGTTCGACCGGCACAATATTTTATCTTAATGACATTTCATGTTATTGCAAAAAAACTCAATAAATATTTTATTCTTACAAACATCCCCCCCATCGGTTATATTTTCTTACAAAATTGCGGGATTATGTACCTACTTAAAATGAAAACCAAAAATGGGCCGCAATGCCGGTGGGAACACGATTGCCAGGTGTCCCGTATGTACGGGATTGTCCCCTATTTCAGGTAACATTTGAGCGTTCGGGACGCCCAATTGTCCCGTATTTTGTGAGGAACGCAATTTAATTAACATTTAATTATTATACATTTTATTTTGAGCAGTTCAATACAATAATGATATTGCTGCTACTCATGTAAAGCTGCGTACACACTTGAGCACGAATACGAATGAGGCAGGCCGCGGCCGCATGAGGCATGCAGTGTGGACGTTGTCCCGAGGCACGACGAACTGTTCGCCGAACAGTTCGTAACGAGCCAACTGCTGTCGGTCTATCAAAGGGATTCGTGCTCAGTGTGGACGTGTTCAAAACATTTGAACACATGATTTTGAATACATTGTAAAAATGGAGTGGACTCAAGAGTTATGTTTCGATCTTATAAATAAATATAGAAAGAAGGAAATATTATGGAACCCTCGGGATTCCAATTTGTACAATAACTTAAGAAAAGAAGATGCTTGGGCAGAAATAGCAGCAGCTCTTGAAAAAAGTGTAGAAGAAATAAAGAAAAAAATGGATAGTTTAAAAGGTTCTGAATCTTGTATCGTTTTTCTTTATTTTATTTTTAATACCATTTAAAAGAAAATTAAAATCTTCTTTTGACATTCTGGTGAAATTTTTAAATTTGCCAAAATCTTCGTCAGCACGTAAGTCATTTAATAAAAAAGTACTATTAACATTATTAATGCGGCTTCGTCTCAAATAAAGTTGTGAAGACCATCTTCGCCTCTGTTTTTTACGTTTTTTTGATTTTTATTAACTTTAAAAGTAGTATAACACTAACACTGATACAAGCCACGGGTAGTAAGTGTTCATGCGACATTTCGCCTATTCGCCGCACAACACTGGAGCACTGCCGCGGCATGCCTCATGCGCTCCTATGTGGGAAAACGTTTATCCCACACGAGGCATTCTGTTCAGCCTCGATCTGCCTCATTCGCATTCGTGCTCAAGTGAGTACGCAGCTTAATATAATATTTTAATTTAATGTAATTTTCTGTTTTTGAAGTTATTGCTTATGCTCCCATCTCGCATCATAAAGTCTAGTAGAAGGGGCAACTATACGCTTTTGGAGCGTACATACACGTTTTCGTCATAAAATATGGATTTTAATTTTTAAGAATTTGTTAAATTTGCTTCATTGTAAAGAACTCTATATTATCTTACATTGCATTAAAACACGTTTGACCTTGAAAATTTTCAAAAAAACGCCTGCGGCGCATATATTTTTTTATCATACATTTTCCATCCAACCCTACCAGAATTGTTAAAATAGGCTTGGGCCCACATGCATTTGCACATCCCTTAAATGAAAAAAAAAATTCGCCTGCGCATTTTTTTAGAGATTAGAAAAGAAAAAAGTAAGGTCCAACTACGCTACTACCTAGACCCCTCAAATACTTTGCGCCCTGGGCCTTTTTTCTTAAATCCACCATTGCTGTTGACAAAACAATTGATGCATTGTTGAAATCAATAAAGTGTTTGACATTTATTATAAGTAAGGTTTTACACTAACATGACTCGTGGTGAACTATATAGTCAAAATTTAAGAAAATCCATAATTAATGCTCATGCATTTCGGCACGAAAAATTTCGATATCACATTAATAATAATAATAATAATAATAATAATAATTTATTTCCAGAGACCAAAAATACATTGGCATAGGAATAGTCATATACATAATTATACAAATAATATTACATAGGTAAAATACAAATAAAAATATTATGTGTGTTCCGAAATAAAATCATCAACGGTATAGAAACTTTTTTTTGTTAAATATGATTTTAGTTCACTCTTAAACCTTTTACTATTATTTATATCCTTCAGATACTGCGGAAGTTTATTATAAAATTTTAATCCATTATAATTAGGATTATTTTTTGATTTATTTAAATTTATTTTAGGAACTATAATGTCATTCTTCCCACGAGTGTTATATTGATGTAGGTCACTATGGGTTGGGAAAGAACTTAATTGTTCTTTAATGTAAATTACAGTATTAAAGATATAAAGACAAGGTAAAGTCAATAAATTTTCATTAACAAAAAACTCTTTGCAAGATGATCTGAAAGGAAGTTGGAAAATATTCCTAACTGCATTTTTTTGTAACTTAAAAACCCTAATAGCTGTTTGACTACCTCCCCAAAAAATTATACCATAAGATAAAAGTGGGTAAAATTTAGCAAAGTAGAAGGTTTTAGCGGTGTTGGCATCTGTTAATAGATGTACACGTTTTATTAAGTAGCATAATGAAGCTAAAGTTCCGCATATTTTATCTACATGGAAATCCCAATTTAGATTTTCATGCAGATGAAGTCCCAGGACTTTCGTTGGAGTAACTTGCTGCATTGAACGGGTATTACAACGAATTAGTATACTATCAGATCGTTTTACATTAGAAAATTTCATTATCAATGACTTATCTACATTTAGGGTCAAATTTAGATTTGCAAACCAGTTGGATAAACTACCGACAATATTAGAAATGTCAGAGGGGGTTTCGTCTTTGTTGCACTGTGATATAATTATACTAATGTCATCAGCGTAAGCAGAAAATTTTGTTGACTTTAATAAACTCTTAAGGTTATTTATATACAAAGAAAATAACATTGGGCCTAAAATAGATCCCTGTGGCACACCAAATAGTATAGGTTGATAATCTGATTTACAATTATTATAACATACTAATTGTTTTCGATTTTCTAAGTAAGATTTTAAC
Source organism: Harpalus rufipes (assembly GCA_951394225.1). Taxonomy (NCBI): domain Eukaryota; kingdom Metazoa; phylum Arthropoda; class Insecta; order Coleoptera; family Carabidae; genus Harpalus; species Harpalus rufipes. The sequence continues at coordinate 26,529,621 of OX596281.1, read as the reverse complement.
CAGTTTGCACAAGTTCCTCTCAAACCACAGCTGTTACAGATATCAATTAGTAACTCGTGACTTACACAGTCAAAAGCTTTCGACAAGTCTAAGAAAATTCCATATACATCAGTACCAGTGTCTAAATGTTTATAGATTTCATCTAGGAGACTTACTAAGGCTGATGTCGTACTTCGCCCTTTCCTGAAGCCATGTTGTTCATCTATTAATATCTTGTTTTTCTCAAGGAAAGATAAAATTCTAATTAACATTATTTTTTCAAAAATTTTATGAAAAATAGTCACAATCGAAATAGGTCGATAATTTGATATTAATTCTTTGTCGCCTTTTTTGTAAATGGGAGATACTTTTGTGTATTTTAATAGTTCAGGAAAGATTCCTTGCGACAACGACATATTAATACAGTGTGTTAATGGTGCAACAATTTTTTCATAACAATTTTTCAGAAGATTACAAGAAATTTCGTCAGTTCCTACAGATTGAGAATTATTTAAAGATCTTATTACTAGAGAAACTTCGGCTTCTGTCGTAGGTTCTATAAAAACTGAGGACATTATTTGTTCATTAACGGGCTGTCTTTCCGAATTTGAGTTTACTGGTAACTCTTTTATTAAAGCTTGTGGAATATGTACAAAATAATTGTTAAATGCATTGGCAATATCTGAAGGATTATTTAAAGTTACGTTATTTTCATTTTTTATTTTCTCTAGGTTATTTACATGTTTATTCTGATTTAAATTATTTTTAATCAGTTTCCATACCTTTGAAACGTTTTTATTACATTTTTCCAATTGTTTAATATTAAATTCTCGTTTTGCTTTTCTTAACATTTTACGATATTTATTTTTATAATTATTATAATTTTCCTTACTTATATATCCACGGTTATAGAGTTCATATTGGTCTTTCATTAAATTAGAAATAATTTTAATGTCATTTGTTACCCAACACTTTTGACAAACTGTTTTATTAGTAGATATTTTAAATTTTGGATGTGTTATTTCAAAATGGTAACTAAAAGTTTCTAAAAAATTTTTAAAACAATCATTAGTATCATTCACATTGAATACATTTAACCAATTTTCTTTATTTAGACTATTTTTTAAATTATTTAGGTTATTCTCAGTATATAATCTTTTTTCAAACTTAGTATTATTTCCTACAGATTGTTTTTTCAACGAGAAACTAATACTTTGAGCTGAATGGTCTGACAAACCATTGTGAATAACTTTTGAGGTGTAGTTGTAATCCAAATTTGTTAAAATGTTACCCACGCATGTTTTGCTTGTTCTAGTTATACGGGTTGGTTCATTAACAGTATAGTGGACGTTATATGAACTTATTACATCAAGAAGTAATTTCTTTTGATTGCTTTCTTCTAAAAAATCAATATTAAAATCACCTAAAATATATAAATTAAACTCTTTGCAAATTGAAAATAATTTCGACAAGCATAAATTTAATTGAGTTAAAAAATCAGTTACATTGGTTGACGGAGATCTATATAGAACTAAAACATAATTAATAGTTTTATTACTGCAAAACTTTATAGCGCAACATTCGAATATCTTCTCAATGTTGAATTCTGTGATACAATTTACTGCCTCACATTTTAATTTCTTATTACAATATATAATTACTCCTCCATTCTTATAATACTGTCTTTCGAAACTACTGGCTATGTAAAAATCATTTAGGTTATATGCCTGCGTCTCGTTTTCATTCAACCAGTGTTCTGAGAAACATAAAATATCGTATGGATGCGTACGTAAAAATACCTCTAACTCTTCAACCTTGTTACGTATCGATTGGAGGTTTTGATGTAAGATACTCATAGAACAGGACGAATGTGTTTTCGATGTACAACACTGCTGCGGTTTTGATTCTGGAATATTAGTACTGCTATTCGCTGGAGCTAGAGTTTGTCTCTTGTCGCCGAAAAAAATTAAACCTGCATTCGATTCCGCGATCGACAGTACAAGGTATTATTAAATTGTTTAAAGAAAATGGAAATGTTATGGAAAGAAAAAAAAAGGTCGTCCACCGTTAACTTATAATGCTGATTATTGAACATTAAGGAAAATCGTCAAACAAAATCGCCGATCAAATGTTCGAGATATTACTGGACAACAGCCGGAAATGATCGGAAAACACATTTCGATATCTACCACTAGAAGAAATGTTAAACAAATAGGATACAACTTTTATAAGGCATTTTTGCGAATTCTCTGTTAAAAAGAATTATTAGTATTTTGTATGTTTCACTAGGCGAAAGAAAAGTGTTTGCTTGCAAAATTGCAACAGCGTAATAAGTTGAAATGGACTAAGGATCACAAAAACTGGACTCAAGAACAATGGCATAGTGTCATTTAGAGTGACGAGGCCAAATTTGAAGTTAGCCTGGGAGATCGTAGAAAACGCATATTGCGTACTTTTTCCGAGACATACCAGGTAGACTATTTGGGTAAAAAAGTGAAATTTCCTGCGAACATTATAGTTTGGGCGGCTGAATACGATGATCAACTGGTAGTAGAATGGAAAATTGGAAAATAATCGGACACACAGTCTATGAAAAATTATTTATTTCCTGGCCTACGTTTCGACTGTAACTACAGTCTTCTTCAGGGCTAGAAATGGTCGAACAGTTACAGTCGAAACGTCGGCCAGGAAATAAATAATTTTTCACACATTGCGTGTCCGATTATTTTTCAATTTTCCATTATAGTTTGGGCTTGTATATCTGGAAGGGGGGAAGCTACATTATGGCACTGGTAACGCTAATATATAGTTAAGGATGTTTTTTTTTTTATTATCGATTCCTTCAGGGCCGGATCTAGAACAAAAGTTGGGGTGGGCAAGATCTAAAAATTCGCCCCCCCCCCTCCGCACCATATTATACGGGTGTTCATTTTAATTTCTATTTCACAAGACAAATGTAAAGAAAAAATAAATGTGGGACTTAACTTTTTATTTTAAATGAGAACACATTTTTTATTTCCTCATTCGTTGGAGAATTTAATCCTGAATTCAGTGATATAATATTTTTATGCTCTTATAATAATATGTCGAGTATTTTGAGAAAAGAGCTTATGAAATTTTATTCTAATTTGATTAAAATATGGCTATAATAAGAAATAGAAAAATAAATTCATGTTATATTTTATTATTATATTAAATAAATTATAAATGAATTATATGCTGTCAATTTTTTTTTGTGAATTGCCGCCCCTGGCAAACTTTGGGGTGGGCTCTCGCCCTAAATCCGGCCCTGGATTCCTTTTATGTCAGTCCATCGAAGGGAACTACGTTTTTCAATAGGATGGTGTTCCGTTTCTTACGACAAAAACTGTTAAAACCTGGCTTTGAATCATAATATTCCTACTCTAAAGTGGATAATCAAGTAGTCCAGATTTGTCGCTAATTGAATCCCGTTGGCATAAAATGAAAATGGAACTACGTAAGAATCCAACACGGACAATAAATAAATTAAAAGTAAAATTGCAATAAGTATGGGATAATCTTGAACCTGATGAGTGTGCAAAGTTAATTGGTACAATGCCTAACAGAATAAGCTGTTATAGTCATAAGGGAGGCGCAACACAATATTAAAATAGTGGCCGAACTATTTTCATTCATGTTAAACTTAATTTAATTTAGTTTAAGGCCTAATTATTATCGAAACTCTTTTGTTTTTGTTCTTAATTTAATGTGAAATTATATGTTTTATATATTTTACAGTAATAATAGTTTTTTGTAATATATGAAATATCGTTAAGAGGACATTATTCGGACGTCTTCGTTACTCAGGGGAAACAACGTGCGGTGGCCGGTAGCCGGTGGGACGGCGTTGCATCAGTAAGGTGCTCTACAATGATTGGTTACTACCCCTACCACCCTATACACAACGTGTATTAATTTACGTATTTCATTCTCAACGGAATTAAACGATTTGGAAATACTGTTGTCTTTGAAAAATATATAACTGTTAGGACAATTGTTGTGAACACGTATATTTACTGACAAATTATTTTTAAAGCATGCGGTATGTTGTTTATAACATTTTTTTAATTATTGAAAGAATATGGCAAAAGAAAGAATTATGAAATTAAAAATAGGTATAACAACTTTATTTTCACTAAATTTGGTATATTTTCATTTCAATTAATAATTTTAGTAACTGTTCTGTTTGACATGCAGTTACTTAATAAAGGTATCTCTTAATTTTAAATTCCTGGTCTGTCGTGGGTCGACAATTTATGGGAGGAGACTATCTTCGTAAAAAAATTAAGTTTTGGAAGCATACTTCTCTTCCAAAATAGTTTATCCTTTAAAATCTATAATCAAATATGAAAAGATTTATAGTACATGAATAATAACAAAATTAGTTGTTGTATGTATCTTACTTTTTCGTATAAAATTCCAAGAGGAGTATATATAACAAAATAGCAATAACTTTTATTGGTAATATTTAATTGTCCCTGTACTTGATAGTAATAGTCATGATATCTCTTTAATTTCAGTGTATTATTTTCAATAACTGCAAATTTGATTTTTTTCTGCATTATTGCTTCTTTTGGTGTGATATCCCTGGCAACCGATGGACACTTAATTTCAATAAGGCCATCAGGTCCTACTAGTCCATCTGGTGATGTTGCTAAAAAAATATTCTTTTTATCTATAAATAATCCGCAGACATTAACAATGCATCCCATAGCTTCTTGAAATTTTATTTTAGCTGTTTGTTCATTGTCCAGCCCGTACCGTGTGTGAGTATTTCCATAAAATTTATTATACAATATTGTATGCACTTTTCTCGCACAGTTTGTTGTACGTAATTTACATATCTGTCCGAACATAGATGAAGTCAATCTACCTTCCCTGGCCTCTTCCCACTCTTTCTTATTGCTTTGTCCTATGGTTTTCCGCTCAATATTAATAATTTCATCATATGTAACAAATATGTTATCTCTTAAAAAAAAATCCTTTGCCTTCTGATACAATTCTGGTACCATATCTGGTATTTGTTCGGCTTGTGTTCCATAATCCATTTCTTTTTCTCTTTTTTCAAATTTAGTTTTATTTTTGTAATTTTTCACTTTATTCTGTGCTCTATATCTTCTAGTATTTTGTATCAGTCTTTGTCTTTTTTCAATTAATTTTTTTGTATGTTTTCCAGGACTTTCATTTGTTAATGACTTGTGAATAGTGCTGTAATAATTTCCACCTTCATTAAATGAAATTGCTGCAGCCTGGCATCGCATCTGGTATGATCCCTTGGCAGAAAAATTTACACGTTTGCCCCCAACAAATTTTGCAACTATACTATTGTATTGTTCAGCTAAATTGTTGTTCATATTACGTAGAAGACTGTCAGCGTTGTGTGCCACTCGATTGACACAACACAGCAAATCATCAAATAATCCACTTTCTTTAAACTCTTTTAAATAATTTGTTTCATTTTCACGTTCTCCATTACAGAAATATTTACTACAATTTCTAAATTATCCATAAATTATTAAGATAAAATAAAAATGATTATTTGTAAATTGGAGATTAAAAAGTAAATGTAGATTAGTAAATGGACTTTTAAAAATCTTTTGGTGCAACCGGCCCTTATAAAAATAACTTTGATATTAGCAATATACATAAATGATATAGAGGTTTTGTAGATACATCAACAAAATTAATATGTATGTATGTCTTCAAAAAATAATTATTGTTTACAATGAATAAATACTGAACATAAAATACTCACGTCACAATTCGCTACTGTACTGCAGGGACTTAAAATAATAAGCCGATTTTTTTTAATTATTGCGTTTGGATTAAATTCGTCCGAACGTACATAATTTTTGTCTGAGAACAAGGCTATAAGTTTATCTTGGAAGTTTATAGGCATGTGTAAATACGGTTGAAAGTGTCTAGTTGTTCGTTTTAGGTACCAAATTTAATCCAAACGCAATAATTGAAAAAATCGATATTTGACTTTTTGTTCCGGTATAGTACCGAATTAATAACTACAATATTTACTGATACAAAGATTCAGAATTCCACTATTGTAAAATTTAACTTGGGTACTTGGTATAAAACTTAATCTAATGTAAAATAGCAACAATAATAAATATAACAACAAAACGAAAAAAAAGGGAAACAAAATAAGTAACAAAAACAAGATACGAAAATACCACAACAAACAAATTTAACAACAATGTACCGCATTCGGCACTCAACCAACTTTATACAAAGCAAATACTAATACTTGTGAAATATTTTGTCGTCAATTCGATCTGTCTGTATCTATTAATAGGATAACCCCCTGTACACGGGGTGTACAGCTACGATAATAATAGTTTCAACATAGACATTTAGCTCCGCCCACTATGAAAATTTTGTCATTTTACGCCTGTAAGTAGGCAATGTGTATTCGAAAAACCATAATTTTCTGGAACTAGCTACAGCACCAAGAATGAATGTACATGCTTAAAATTTGGTATATTTATAAATAAAGGTTGTGTACAGTTTGCTAACCGACTATTATATCAAAATTTTACTTATTTTTGTAGTAAATTTGTTGTCAAAAATATATTAATTTTTCAACAAAAGACAAAAAGTTCCCATTGATAAAAAATTAATAATTAGGGGCTAGCAAACTTTTTCCATCTTTTATGTACATAATAGTGAAAAAATGAATGAAATATGTGCTAACATATACTCAGCATTTGTTCCAGAAAAATAGTCTATGTATCGTACCGGAAAATGTCCTCTTAAGGTAAAATATTATGCCGGCCGAACTATTATCATTTTGGGCTCGTATATTTAAAACAAAATTCTAAAAAAATATAAAGTGTGTGTCCTCAATAATTCTAGCATATCCCTCATAGGTATTCTCATATGTTCGTTTTTTTTTTTTTTATAGTGCTATTTAAAACTAAAATATATCATTTATTATTTATAATCTATATAAGAACAGAATTACTAAACTCAAAAGGCGCGAGTTTTAAACAAGCATTAATTAACTTCTGCAATAAAATTAAAACTACATTAATATACTCTAGAAGTGAACAATTTAGATTAACGACATTCTCGATAATATCCACATTCACAAATTTATAGAGTAACTGTTTACTCCTTCGTTCTTACAATAAAAATTCTTAGAATAAAAATATCATATGCAGTATACAAAATAAGAACCTTTCTGCATTCTTAACGGTAGCAGTGTAAGTTTAATGCGCAATTTCTATCTTTATGCTCCAGAAGAGGCTGAATGTAGGCTTATGTCACAACAAGAGACGGCAAGAACGCGGGAATAAGAAGAGCATTCAAACTACACTAATGTGATATTTATTACATCTGCACTTTTTGTAACAATGTTTTATCATTGTAATTACCACATGTATAACGAATTGCTAGATCGTTTTTAAGTAAAACCAACTTGAACTAACGATACTATAGTTTTTGCCAAGAGCTTAACTGTGAAGAGTTGTAAATTGTTAAATGATATAGTTTATTTTCACAAAAATATAAACTTACGTGCCCTAAAGATATCGGCCAGTAAGCAACCTACTGATGCCGTGAGATCTCGCGTTTTCGAGATTTCTTTTCGAATTTCTGGAATTTTCAAGACGGTATTTTCCTCTCGAGACAGTAATAGGAATTTGCGTTTTCCATTGTATGCATATTTACATATATACAAAAATATCTATTTAAAATATACCCAATAAGCAGATTTAATTACTCATTTTAGATTTATGGAGTTTTAGGAAAAGAAAAAACACAAAAGTATACCGTGCGTGAGTACGGCTAAAAGAAATTTAGATATATTAAGCTGTGTCCACACTAAGAAAACTTGTCAAAAAATTGCTAAGCATTTGATGAATATCTGTCATGTTTGCCGCTAAGCATTTTTTGTGACTTCGCTAAACGTTTATTTATGGTAGAAATACTTCCCGCGTGTTTCTCCTAGTTTCAATTTATCGTCTAGAAATGCAAAGGATTTAAACGTGAACCATGAGTTTTTACTTTTCCTGTCCCCATATTAGACTTTGTCTTTAGTAAAGTTTTCTCGCGGCGGTACTGTATTAACAAATTTAATTTCTTGTTTATTTGTTCTGGAGTTGCTCCAAGGGCTTCCGCAATTTGCAACACGACGTCCGACTTTTTAATTTTATCCTTATAATGTGTAAGTGTATCGTTTTCTCTTAGTCCATCTTACTTCAGCCATAGACAGTTTCGGCGTTTCGAACTCTCTTGCAATGCAAATAATATTGTAATGCAGAGCAGCAAACACTCGGGAAACACTGAATGATTTCGGTCAGTGACGGTACCTTTTACAAACGTTTGAATTCTGAAAATCTATTACACAAAACACGTCCACACCAGGCAAATGTTTGACACCATCGGTGATATTTAAATATACTTTAATTACTGTTACTAACATAAATTTGTTATAACTATATACTCATAATTATCTCATAAACCTTGTCCCCTAAAAATAGATTTAAAATAAATATTTTATTTTATACTCCGCTGTGAATAAAGAATACTTGCTTACTCGGAATCTGAGAAGTTTAATCGTTAAATTAACTGAAAGTGTTGATGTGATTTAAAAAGAAAGTAAATACTTCGTTAAGCAAAGGTAACAACTTTGTCTTGAATATTTCCGATAATTTATAATAAACTCTTTACTACTTAATTTATTATTATTATTAATATTATTATTATTAATATTATTATTATTATTATTATTATTATTATTATTATTATTATTATTATTATTATTATTATTATTATTATTATTATTATTATTATTATTATTATTATTATTATTATTATTATTATTATTATTATTATTATTATTATTATTATTATTATTATTATTATTATTATTATTATTATTATTATTATTATTATTATTATTATTATTATTATTATTATTATTATTATTATTATTATTATTATTATTATTATTATTATTGATAGTAAGATTTTCACTCAATCTGTACCAAATTTATTCTTATTTTTAGTGTCAATTTGCTTGATAAGATTCTCTTTTCTGGCCTAAATATTTTGGCATTTTCTCTGTTTTAATGAGTATTTTTACTATCATGCATTCGCAATTAAAGAAGTAGTGAATGAAGTAAAAGCGGACTAGTTTTGAGATGTCCCAGCATCCTTATTTCGATAGTTTTCAGGCTGCGACAATCGTGACAATGAGACTTCCGATTGCTATCGTCCAAAACTTAATTATCTCATAAGTTACACCTAATCTACATAGCACTTACATAAGTGTGTCTCACAGTATAAGATCATGACAAAGTTCACGGTTCCACTATTATTTTGTTTCAATATTTGAAAAATACTTTTTTTAGGCAACTGTTACGTAAATAGTTATTTTATGTATTCTTTGGCAACCGTAAAGTATCACTTTTATTTTCACATCTGTCAAAGACTACCTACTTTAAGGCCGCATTTACTTTACAAACTGAATTTCCAAACGTTTGTTTAATATCAAATAAATTTCGTATTGCAGCTTTATAAATTTTAAGAGGGAGTATTGGAAAAATCGCTGTTGCTATCCATATCGCTTATTTTCTTGCTCAACAAATTAATTATTGTAGATAATTTATTTTTCTTTTCTGGTTGAAATATATTTTGAAAGTAAACAAATTATTCTGTAAGTTGTAAAGATGATAACGACACAAGTGAAATGAATCAATCACATATGAATGTTTACAATTGTGATTACATTCTGGTAAATGAGACTTTACGGTACCTATTATTATTCTTTACGCTACTGTAACGTTGCTAAGCAACCAATTTCTTATTTTCATAATTTATAATGAACTACGTGATAGAATATAACATTGTGTCATAACATTCGTTTCTAATTAAACAATTTTATAATAATTTGTGATTTTTCAAATACACAAATAAAAAACGAAATAAAATAACAATATGTAAAGAAATACTTATATTAATTTAAAATTTTGAAAAACTCACGCAACTTTAGTTATACACATAGGGACTTTTGAGTTGTATACAGAAGAGAAGCAAGAAGCATAAGCATGTATAACAGCAGTAGAAGTAGAAAGGAAGGAAAGAATTTGTAGCTAACTTGTGATGAATTTTGTTATTTTGATTTTAAATAAACCTTTTATTACTTTATAATAATCTGAATGTAGTAAGTTTACAAAATATAACATTACATATTAATATTTACATTTATTATAGGTACAATCTTTGTTTTCTGTAATATTAATTGTAGGAATGCCATTTTGAACTAATGAAGTAGTTCTAGAAATCGAAGTCGATGTGGATTGTTGTTGTAGTACTTCAACAAAGTTCTCACCACCATGAATCATCGGTGCAATTTTTTGCTTCCCTTCGATAGATAGAATCTTCTATATATTTTTCGGCGACAGAAGAACTCTTCCAACCACCGTGCCTTTTTACTTCCTTGTAAAGGAAGTATTGTAATCGCGAAAAATTTCGGTTTTCAGATTTCAGCGGAAATATCCATTTTGATCATCCCTGAATCCATTTTGACTAATTTCGTCGTGACGTACGTACGTATCTCGCATAACTCAAAAACGGTAAGCCGTAGGAAGTTGAAATTTTGTATTTAGGACTCCTATAACATCTAGTTGTGCACCTCCCTTTCTGGTTATTACACAATTTCCAGAAGTGGCACTTTACATGAAGCCTGTAATAGATTTTAATGAAAAACTGTTTTAAAATATAATCCAAAACTTGTCAAATTTGGTATACAACACTTTTATGTCAATCGAAATAACATAATAGATTTTGATTAAAATAGGCTAACCGGAAGTAGTACATTACTTGAAGTTGTTAACAGTTTTTCTTGAAAAAAATGATTTTATTTCGATTTTAGAAATAAATGCTTCAAATAAAAGTTTTAGAGAATTAATTTCTGCGTCTAGCACATTAAGTATTATTAAATTAGTCCTTTGTATAAGCGAGATATGTAAATTTAAAAATTATATACTTTTGTTTTTGTAATAAAGCTTGCTATGGATTAGGACAAAAAAATAAAAAAAAAGTTCATGTCAAATTACGCTAAATACGTGCAATTTTATGATTCGTACAATAACAAATATTATATTTTTATTGTGATAGTCATATTCATTGTTGTAATCAAACTCTCTTTAAAAAGAACCAGGTTAGATTAATGTTAATTTAAGAATGATAGTAGTAAATGAATTATTTTTTGTTCTATATCAAAATATTTCTCGGGCTTGGCTTAAGCCTGTCAATATTTTGTAATTTAATTATTAAAAAAATATGTATAGTTTAATAATCGTACAAGGAAGTCATGTGGTGTCCACATCAGATTTTTTAAATTGTCAAATCAGAGAAGTGTCGCAGACGTGTGACAAAAGCAATGCCCAGTGTTTTCTGGATTTTCTAATTTCAAATATGTGACTATTTTCTTGGGCATTCCTCCAATCACGTGTATAACAAGTCTCTGAGATATATATTTTCCATTTCGGTAACTCACAAATAAATTATTAAACTTCAGCTCTTTTGGTCGCAATTTAAGGTATTTTCCGTACAATTCTAAGTTTATTCCTTCCACTTCATTAATTACTGTAAAAAAAAAAACTTTTTTGGTTGGTGTTAGTGTAAGGGATTGTAACGACCAGTTGGATGCCAGTATCTTCCACATTATCAACTGACATATTATGCAACTCTTCACGACAGCCGCCGGCTATTCCCATCAAAGTAACAACCTTTGCTAGACAGGTGCTTCTTTCATCAATGGGTGAATTTCGTCTCTTGTTAATGTTTTGGATTGATACTGTTGGTAACCTACTGAGTTTTTTTTACCTTCCGTCACCTTTAGGTAAGGAAGATATTGTCTTTGGTCAAAAAATTCAATGATGAGTTTTTACTGAATAAGCATGTTTTAGGGTCCATATAATACGATTTTACCATTTTTACAATGATGTATGTATGTATGTGTGTGTGTCTGTGTGTGCGAGACTCTGTGTGTGTGTGTGTGTGTGTGTGTGTGTGTGTGAGTGTGTGTGTGACAAAAGTTCCGGATCCCATAACTTCAATACCACGATTCCAAAAATTATATTTTTTTCGTATTCCTCAAGTTTACATCCAGTAGAACAAGTGATTAGATTTTGGTTATAATTGGTGAACCGGAAGTTGCCACATTTGAAGATTTAACAGTTAAATTTGTTTTACTGACATTTAACGTTATTATAACTTAAAGAATATATTATTCTCTATACGATTTGATTACATTTTATACTTCATATTCCATAGATACAGAGTTAAAGAATTTTAAAGAAATTAAATTTTATAATTCAGCCAGCTATGCTAAACATGGAAACTACTATTATATTCATATAATTCAAATTGACAGATGTCAGTATCAATAAAAATAAATTAATGTGGCAGAGATGAGGATGTTGAAGTAGATATTGGGGAAGACACGGAAAGATACTGTAAGAAAATAACTCTAGTATTACAAGTTTCTAGAAAGATACAAGAAAGACGATTACATTGGTTTGAACATGTCATGAGGAGAAATGAAGAATTATATTTGAACAAGAATGAGTAGTTTAGTAATAGGAGGTTGAAGAAACAGAGGAAGACCAAAGATAAGATGGAAGGACTGTATTGCGGAAGACTTGAGAGAAAAAGAACTGAATGAGAACGACACGCAAAAATAGGGACCCCTAACGAATGGGAAAAGCTAAAGAGGAAGAAGATGTCAGTGTCAAGTGCAATTTGAATAGTTTGTTTATGAAATAATTTTACTGGAAATTTAGAATCTTGTGCAGGAAAAATTATGTATGGAATTTATACATTATACACAGGATTGACGGAAGTTATTGTGCTGGCCACAACAGATTTTTTTTTAATGCAATTACTTTTGAAAAACGCGAAATTTTTATATTTTCGTTCACCAGCAGCATACTTTACCATGGAGTATTTCGACCATAAACTTGAACTAGTAATTTTCTTCGACTATAAAATTATACAAACTCTATCAATGAACAAATGCAATATAATACAAAACTAATATTCACCAGGTCTTACATAGACGCTAGAATGACATCCTCTGATATATGTGTTACTTGATTTTCTTTTTTCCATTCCACGAAAAGCCGATATTCGTTATTGTATCTTTCTGCGGATTTTATCGGGATTAATTTCCCCTTTGATTCTGCAGATTTTAATATAATTTGACCAGGAGTATTGTTGTCCGCATTCATTTTTGAAACCGTTGCAAAACGTTGTTAGAAATGACAACAAAACAAAATTGATTGCTATGCTATCGTGACTATTTTATTTTTATTAAAACCCAGACGACCTGATTGATTTTAAAGAGAGAAAAAAAGGAAGAAATAAAGCAAACTTTCATTCAAAAATGCGACATAGATATGAAATAAAATGTTGTACGTCATACGTCCGTTAAATGCTTTTCACGGTACTCATTTCGAAATTCCAGATTCGGCTCCTTCGTCGCCTCGTCCGGAAACATCTTATTCGTGCCGTAAAAACTCATTTACCGGACTTATAACGTAAATTACTTAATTAAATAAAAAATTACAACTTTGAAACAGTCGCCTAAAAAATGATGTATACACCTCGGCTTAAAAGTTCTTTTTTAACCGCTTTGGATTTGTTGGTCCCGGCCTTCGCCTCGGCTGCAAACTTCAGATTTGGCCAAAAAAAAGATCACTTTTACAACATTGATACACAAATAACTATTTCCTAATATCGTGTGGAAAAGTCATTTATTTCAATATTCATATGAGTTAAGAAAAGTATTTTTTCCGCAGTCAGTGTAGAAAAATACTTCAGTGCGAAAGAGTATTACTTTTCAGCACTAAGTACGAAAAAGTATCATTTTTTGTTCTAACAAATACCTATATTTACTATAAATATTAATAGTAACATTTTTTACACTTATTTTAAAAGGTATTGGAAAAATTTAGCTATTATTACCTACATAAATAGTACTTTTTGCGTAATCTTTGGCAACCGTAAAGTATTACTTTTTTATATTTGTGTCAAAGACTACTTTAAGGCCGCTTTTACTTTATTTCACATTTTTGTCGTTATTGCTCATTTTCTTGCACAAAAATATTAATTATATATCATTATTATTAATTATTTTTGTTTCAGTCTTAGGTTATTAAATATGTTTACAGTAAATATATTGTTTTGTGAGTAGTCCAACTAGTGGACAGCAAAGGACTTTGTAAGTGACATGAATCAATTCGATAAAAAAATATTTTTAAATAAAAATGTATAACTTTTTATGATAGTTGCCGAAAAAAATGTTGTGTACATCTCGGCTTAAAAGTTCTACACAAATAACTATTGTGTGGTTCATTTTACCAAAACTTAAAAACGCCCTTAAATACATGTTAAAAACTTATAAATAACTATACGGTCTACAGTATGAGTCAAAATATTATAACACTTGTAGGTTTATCGACTCAACTCTTTGTTCATAAAATTAGTCCCATCTTTGGCTCTCCATTTCAACCAGATCTGGAATTTTAAGACACTTGCACCATTTCTAAAATATTGGATTTGGCTCATAAAATGTTTTCAAGTAAATATCTCATACATTTATTCAGGAGAAAGAAAGTATTTAACGAAACCATTAAATTCAAGTAAAATGATCACTAAAACGAGTACAATGTATAAAAATTGCAATGGTAATTAAATCCATGGTATAACCTCGATTTTATTTAAGATTCTTGCATAGTCATTCTCTCATACAGTGAGACAGCTTAGTATAAAGTATTCCTGACCTAGTCTTGTGATCAATTTTCCAGAAAAATATGCGGTAATTTATGTAATGCATTCTACTCACACATACAGAGAGCACTGGTAAGATATTTCAGACATACTGAACGTCTTATGACACTCGTATTTTCTTCTTTTTTCAGAGAGGAAGTGACAAAGTTGATGATCGTTTTTGTGAAGATTACACTCTTCCAATATATGTCAATGAAAGGCAAAGAAGAACAGACTTAGTAAGATTTTGCTGAAGATAATTATTATACTTGAAATATTTTGCAAAAAATTTGTATTAGAATATCGAGTTATATTTTATCTAGATACCACACAAGTTTGTAGAAGATTATTTATTATTATTTGCCTATTATAGATACATTGATGTGAACTATGAACTTTGTAAATATCATAAGAAACTATTGAGAGTTTAATATAGACATTTTGCTATAATTCATCCTGATCTTGGGAAGAAATTCGCAACCTTTGAATAGATTATTGACGTAAAATATATTCACACTTTTATCTATATTCAAAGCTAGTGAAAAATTCATATACTTGTACAACAATGTTCTTCAGTTCAAAATAAGGATAGAATTAAATAAATAAAAAATAAATATATCATCACGGATTTATTACCCATTTCTGCGTGTGCTAACTTGCAGATATCGGTAACGACAAAATATCTGACCAGTTAAAGACATTTACAAGGCTTCACATTTTATGGATTCTCAAAGCTATCATGGAAAGAGCACCACAGGAGTCACTTTCGTGTTATTTAAAAATAACGCAAACAGCCACACGACCCCAGTGTTTTATAATTTTGTAAATAATCTTAAAGCAGGGGTGAGTGACGTCCAGCCCGCGGGCCGTATAAAGCACACACCATTTGGTGTGGCCCGCAGGCTAAACTCAAAATTCAATAAATATATAAAAAACATTTGCGAATAGCAACATTATCATACGTAATATAACAAGTGATATGATTGCCATCGATATTATTCTCGAGTGAAACCGAGTGAAATGTACTGCTTGCTGCTTCAGTGTCACGAGCAATATTTTCGATTATTAATCATATCATGAGCTTATATTTAATGAGACAACATAATTAATTTTTGTTGACGCAGACTGAGAACTAAGAACGTACTCGAAAGTTTATTAAATGAAACACATTGTGTGTGATGCTAACCTAACTTTTCATATATTGTATTAAAACATGCGATGGTATTTTGTCGCCTGGAGCATATAATATTCAATTTGACGTCCTTAGAAAGATATTTACAAAACAGTGATTTTTTTCATTTATTTAGTTCAATAAAGACGACGGACGAATTGGCTCTACCTGCTTAACTCGGTCATTAGCAGAAGCGTATCAATTATAATATATGTATTTATCATCTCAATATACGAGGGCCGTCCTAAAATTAAAAATACACTGGTGGCCTGGGGAAATTTTGTTTCAGAAAGTTGGCACCACTATCGTGTAGAGCAGGGGTTCCCAAAGTTTTTCTTAAGCGGGCCAATTTAATATTACCAAATTTTTTGGCGGGCCAAATAAAAAAACGGAATAAAATCAAAACAATAACCACGATTGTTTTTGTTTTAAATATATTTAACTATTTCTTTTTTTTATTGTTTTTATTAGTATACTAAATTTAATATAAATATAAATCTTTAATTATGTATTTATTAAAACAAAAAAAAAAAAAAACTGTAATCCATCTTATTATATAATAATATAAATCTTTAACTGTAACAACAATTATTATAAATTCACACAATTTATTAACACGAAAGTAAAATCACTCTTATTGTAAACACAGAACTATAACTATAGTGATAAATTCGTTACTGACTCCTTGAAATTGTATATTGCATTAGATGCGCCAGAAATGATTAACAGTTCTGTATCTATTTGACACTAGGTACTATATTATATTTCTGTACAAATGTCTAATAACTAAACTAGACATACTACAATATTTTTTTAAATATAAACTAAACAATATTTTATTAATTCAAACGCTTATGGTTAAAGTTCTGTAAGAATTTTTTTAAAATATTAAAATATTTTATTGTATCTTATTTGTAATATTTATTATTTATTTTACTATTTACTTATTTATTTTTTAATAAGAATATAATATATCGTATCGATATCGCGGGCCGAATTCACAGGCTTTGCGGGCCGCATTTGGCCCGCGGGCCGCACTTTGGGAACCCCTGGTGTAGAAGGACTCCTCTTTCAAACGAGTGGTCCAGCAGCTCTCGTCTAGGGCGAACAGTTTGGCAGTACTACCATCTGCTATATTCTTTTGCCAGAAGCGAAATCCGCCAGATTATACGTTTTCTGCATCAATCTAATGTGGCTGCGTTCGGTTTTACGCTCTGAGCGGTCTGAGCGCTCGATGCCGTTCGGTAATTAAATTTGAGCGAAATTTTTGCTCAGCTCTACGTTCGGTTATTAGCGCACAGAGCCCGATCTGTTCGCTCGTTCTCTAACCATGGAGTATGTTGAGCAGTTGTCTGGCGCATGCGTATCTAAGCCCAAGTTTAAAATGTTTGTCGCCGACAATGCAAACAGTGTCTATTCTATGAATGAGTGTTGTCGTTTTCGTATATCAATCAAAAATGTGTGAAATGTATAAATTAATCATTTTAGAAAACATGTCTCTACATAATTTTCAGTTTCCACATTCTTAGTCAGTATCATAAAAAAAACGTTTATAACTCGTGCACAGTACACAAGTTAACAGTTCTATATTATTTTCCGTTTTTATTCTGGCGCAAATTAATAAGTGGCAAAATGGCAGCTAAACGCTCTATCCGTTCGGTTATTCAAGCTACAGATTGGAAATCGCAGATGACTCAGAGAGCTCGACAGATTTAAATACTGAACGCACCTTGTAAATGCGGATCATTACTAAAAAAAAACGTCGAAGGCCGATTCAAAACCGAAGGCAGGGAATGTTGACTCACGGCGTGTGTCTGCTTCATGATAACACAGCCTCAAACAACGCGAATCATCAAAGCTTTACTGGGCGATTTTGGATGCTAAATTGATATTGTGGACCATCCACCACACAGCCCCAATCTGATACCATTTGATTTTCATCTCTTACTCCATTTACAAAAGAATCTGACAGGGAAAACTTTAAAGACGAAGATAAGATAAAAGAGGACATGGTGCGTTGCATAAGAAACAGCTTTGTTCGATACTGGCATCAAAATCTCGTGCCTTCCAACAGAAGGCGAATGAAAATAACGGAGACTATGTAGAAATGTTTTTGATTTTTTTTTTCGATTTTTGGCCCTCTTATCTATGTATGTATGTATGTATGTATGTATGTATGTATATTAGTGGGCACATTTTCACAAAAGGCGCCTGGAGCGGTTGCTCTTTTGATTCATATCGCACGGCCCAGTTTATTTTCATCATTTTTATATCAACCCAACGATTATCCCACATTTTTATACTCAAAATTAACTGTCAATGTTGTAAATGATGAAACTAGTAACGACTATAATATAATTAAGGTGATAATTTCTTTGTTTTTTATCATCGCCGTGATTGACATGTAACTAGGGAGATTCTGAATGTCGATTGGCGGAAATCACGTCACGTGAATAATGAATTATATTCTCAATACTATACTTCATGTAAGAAAATAGTAGATGGCGCTTGAGAACCGATCGTTTTTACATGTATTAAACATTAAACACATAATTTAAATTCATGAAACTTTGTCAATAATAAATATTTTTATCTGTAAAAATGTTCAAGACCTGAATATTAAAAATTACGACAAAAAATGTTAAATATCACATAATTCTGTAGTTTTTATTTGATAACTGCCAGCTGACAGATGATATTTTTTCTTTTTTGTAAACTAGATTTGCATTCTGACCAACCAAAGGACAGAATTTGTATCCCTATCTAAACCAACGCTATTTTCTTACGTGAAATGAAGTATAACTAATTTTAATTACCTCACTAAAGAGAAATAGTTGCAGCCATCATATTAGTGGTTAAATAATTATTAATATGTCTGACTAACTATAAGACCCGTGAAAGATATTGTTAAGCATCCAAAAGGCCCTTGGCAGAAAAAGGTTCCCCACTCTTGTCTTAAATAGAACAACCCGAGAGTCTCATACTGGAGAGGCATTTCAGGCCTCACTCAAGAAACACAAAATCGTTTGACTTTCGTTGACAAACGTCAAGATGTATTATAGCTCTATGCAAAAACAACCTTATAATTATGACAGATATCTTTACTGGTTATTGTACTCTGAAATATTGTCTCCATAAGACTGAAAACAGGGTCCTCCGACTAAACTTTGAAGTATTGGGATTAGTTTTTATTAAATTTTGTATTGTTGTAATTGGTAACGCCAAACCTTTTACCTTTTCTTTAAATTCTTTCTGTAAATTGTTTGTTTCGCGTTTCTTCCGTATTCTTTATTTTTCTGTCAACATATTTAAAGAGGTTTATGTAGGGATTGAAGTGAGAATTTTGAGGTATTCATGATAAAATACTAACATTATTTTCTTACTAAAATTTCCTCACAATTCTGGTAGCATGTTGACGCTGTTAAAATATACAGGATGTTTTTCCTGCTTCCCTATAAATAGTTATTTTGGTTAAAATCTAAATCAATAAGCAAAATTAATTTCACATGCTTTGTAAAGGCAGAAATTAGGTGTGAAAATGTCGAAAATCACCCTAAAATTAGCAATAGCTATGGAATTGAAACAGATAAATTAACAAATGTTTTACGTTTTATCTGTCAAGTTAATATATTTTTATTAGGTATTATTTGTAATATCTGTTCGTGAACAATTACCTACGAGTATATATTAATTTAATCAAATTATTTTGTACTTTAACAGAAATTACAATAATAAAAATAATTTAATCTAACTTGGCAGATAAATCGCTAACATTTGTTAATTTTTAGTTTAAATTCCATGGCTATTGCTATTTTTGGAGTGATTTTCATATTTAATTTCTGCCGTTATAGAAATTACCAAGTTAATTTTGTTTATTAATTCTAATGTACAATTTCATGCTCTACATCATTTATTTCAAGCTATTTTATCTAAAATAATTAAAGAAGCAGGAAAATATGAAGTAGTATGTTCCGGTGTCGTAGTCAACACCCTCTGTATAAAATAATATAGTAAATATTAAAATTATTTAATTATATTCTTATAGGTAATACGTACATGTGTAAATATGTAAGTGTACGTACTGCAAAGAATTTGCTAATACCTACATCATTTGAGATAGATTAACAATAATCTAATATCCAAAAAGATAAATTCGACTAACCTTGTTCACCTTTGCACCTTATTGATTGATATTTGATGCCCTGTCGTTTGTCGCCGCTCCAGCATCAATCTGCAAGTTATCGTATTTGGAAATTATAACTACAACACAAGTACTTACTAAATACACATATCGCACATCATATAATATTTCTCTCAAAAAAGTTTAATTCACGATACTATACTATTGTTTTAGAATTTTCGTATTTTGCTTTATATCGGCCTAATGACGTTAATAACTATAATTACTCTTAAAAGTAACATCGTTACAACAGTTTGAAGAAAAAAAAATGTTAATAAACTCATAAAAACACTAAGGCCCAGTTGCATAAAACATTGTTAACTTTAATCACGTTGTTAACTTTGACATGGCTTATTTTCCAATATATTTTTGATACGTATCCATGGTTACAATGTGTAGTTAACCACATGATTAGGTAACAACGTTTTATGCAACTGGCTCTAAATGTTAGAACCACAGTGCACCATATTGTCTTCAACAAACAAACATGTGACTCTCTCAACCAATCAGAGCAAGGGAAGCAGACCACGTGTACTACTTGAATCAAATATATTTCTATGGATACATGCCAAAAGAAGATATGTCACTATATTTTATAGATAAATTAATAAAATAATCAATTTTATAAATACTGGAGTCTATGTTTTAAAGATAAATACAATTTCTTAGTTACACAGTTCATATTTCAAATGTATGTAATGTAACTGTTATGTACTCATAGTTATTTCCACGTTGTTTCCATCTCTTGAAATCTTCAGCAGTCATATCTGTGAGGTATCCTGGGGGTTTTAATCCCAACGATCCATACCTTGGAATCTTTTGTTCTCCTTGATTATTTGTATCAGGCATTTTAACTATATTTTCAATATTTAACTTATCTTTTAGGATATTACGTGCCGCAGCGCCATGTTATGTACTCACAGATATAATTTTAATGTTAGACTTTATTTAGAAGTACATATATACATATATTCTTACATGACAGACTCCTAATAACTATTGTTTTCTATTACCTCACTGACAGATAAATGATAAATGGCTGTCAAAAAATAATCATTTCAAATTAATAGTAACATTTTAAAAATAAAATTGTAAATAGATCAATATTTATATGGAAAAGAACTTAATATACATAGTTTCCAGCATTAGTAAATATACAGGTATGTATTTAAATAAAAAAATAATAAATATATCAGCACGGTATATTACCCATTGCTGGGTGTGCTAATCTGCTTTGTATACAGATTTCGGTAATGATGATGACATATTTGTATCGTGCGGGCGTTTACCAAGCGTCGCCTCACTCATTTCTGGCGTGGGGAGTGCACCATAGGGGCCAATTTCGTGCCATTTAAAATTCGAAATATTTGGTCTTCGTAGGAATTCAATCCGTTTCCCCAGATTCGCGACCAGACACTCAGGCACGCGGCCACGAGACCCCATAAGTATATGTATTTAAATTAATAAAAATTAAATGGCGGGAGGTATTGTGTTGGTCACATCAGATTTTTTTATTTTTATATGATATAGGACCCAATTCTCAATTTTCACCATTGAGACACTTGTCAGTGTCGTGATACGAGGGCTGTGTGATAAGTCCGTGACTTTTTGAATTTCCCGCGCAGTAACTTTAAATACAACACTGTTCGAAAATGAACACCGAGGTTAGAGTTAGGTAAGGGGTGTGGCCAACTGGAGTTAGATTCGAGTAAGCATATTTTCGAACGAATTGGAGTAACATGATAAGTAGTGTCAAGAATGGAGAACAAAAAATTGTGTTATTTTTTTATTGTTGATGCAATCAGCAGAGTACTATTCCAGGAGATAGGCATGGTAAGTATAAATAATGGTAAATTAAATCAGAATTTTTCAAGTAAACATATTTGCACCTCTAGGATCATAATGAGAGTGGCTCTGATGATGAGCAAGAAATGATGCTTCAATTACGAAAAAACGTAAAATAAATAGAACACAGCCTGTAAGAATTACAAATTTCATTCAAGAAATCGTTTCATCATATACGGGAAAACAATTCCAAATACATTTCAGAATGGTACCAAATGCATTTCAAGCTCTGTTATGTAAAATTGGCAACAAATTAGAAAATACCGGATTCGGAAGAAAAAAATGTAGATCCTGAAAAGCAACTATTGTCAGTGTTATGGCTATTGGCAACACCAGAGTCTTTTAGGTTTTTATACTACTATTATATTATTTTTATGTATGATATTTATACAAAAATAATTTTCAGATCAGTTGGAAACAGATTTGATCTAGGCAAATCTAGTCTTTGGGATTCTTTTAAACGAATTATCCAAATCTTAAATGATATGTGTACAGAAATAATACATTGGCCAAATAGAGCAGAAATGGAAATAATTTCTAAAAAATTTAGAAAAATGTCTAAAGTAAATTTAATGAACTGTATAGGTGCAATAGACGGTTGTTATATACCGATTAAAGCACCGCAGGTGGATGCGGAAATATATATTACAAGAAAATGTAATTATGCCATAACTTTGCAGGCAATATGCGATGCTAATTTAAAATACATAGATTGTTACGCTGGGTACCCGGGATCCGTTAGCGACAGATGAATTTTCAAAAATTCTGGCATATACAATCAAATTACTTTAAACACAGACATTTATGTACCAAATAATAAATATATTGTTGGCGACAAAGCCTATCCGGTTTTGAGCTGGTGCATACCGCCATACATAGACAGAGGTACACTAACTGTACAAGAAAAAAAATTTAATATAATAATTTCTCGCGTGAGACAAACTATAGAGAGAAGTTTTGCTCTACTGAAGGGGCGGTTTAGAAGGCTACAATTTTTAGACATGGGAAGAACCGATCTTATTCCAATGACAATTATGGCGTGTTGTGTTTTACACAATATATGTTTAGATTATGAATCTACATTATTGCTAAATGAGTATATACACGAAGGAATTAATATAGGTTTACAAGAAAATGATAATAGGGTTGCAAATGAAATATTTGATGAGGATGAATTGACAAGGGATCAGTTAATGATGAGTTTAAATTATGATAGCGATTCGGAAAATGAATTAGAAGAATATTAATAAAATATAGTTTATTTATTTGCCTATAACGTACATAAATAGTATTCTTAATCAGTCTTGTTCATAATACCTTTGATTTGTTTATTTAATTAAAAAATAAATTATACTCCATAAAAATTAAACACTAAAAAACTAAATAAAATGTTTTATTTTAATTTGTCCAGCATTTTACCCATCATTGCATTGTAACTCTCTATAGCTTCCCTTTGTACCTGTACAATTTCTTGATGTCTTCTTTCCCTATTAATCTCTTTTTCTTGTAGTGTATCTAATAATTTTGTTTGTGTGTCGATATTTTCAACTTTCTTCATTCTCTTAGGCTTTGGAGTTTCATCTTCACTTTCCTTTGGATCAGGCGAAGACGACGTGGATGCTATTGCTAAGGGACAAACATTTGGCTTTTTGCCATAAATTTCGTCCATTTCATCCGCAAATTCAAATTTTATTACTTTTGCACCACTTATTTTACAGCTATCTTTTAGTTGTATATACTTCTTTCTTAAATTCTTCCATTTGTCCTCACATTGTTTTGAAGTTTTTACAAAACTTTGGGATTTCAAATTGGCACTAATAATGTGCCAAACTTTTTAATTTTTTATAGTTGTACTTTTAAATAAATATTCATTACTTTTGTATAAAGTAAGTAGTGCTAAGGTCTCATTTCGTGTCCATATTTTTGGTTCTTGAGGTTCTACAAATTAACCAATTTCAGAAAATACAAAATATAATTACTTTGGAAAAACCTGTGGTATGACTGATAGTTTCAGTTTCCTTAACAGTTGTTGCTTCAGGTACATTTATTTCATGTGTAAGGCTTTCATCTTCATTTTGAACACTTGCAAAAGGAAACCATTTCATTTCTTTACCTTAAAGTAAAATAAAACTTTTGCACAAACGTTGCTTATTTATGAATTAATGACAACAATCCCACAAGATCTACTTTCTAATAAGATTATTTCTGTTTAGCGAAGACCATGTTTTGGACTCAGGCCGGTTTATGCAACAAATAATTTTATTCCATTGATGTAAAAAAGACTACCCCAAAACGTGTATTAATTTATCATTTATCAAATAAATTAGTAGTGGTTAATTCATTGGGAGGAATTTTTTTTAGATCAAATACAACAATTATTAATAATTAAATACTTACTTGTTCTATGGCACATTAAAATCTTGTTGCCGTCTATTATCGCGTGCCCTCTTCATCATTCACAATGGAATAAAATGAATTCAATTTTAAATCAAACTAAAAACTAACCTATTATAAAATGACAGGACGGATTGAACAACACAATACACGTACAAGTGTAGCTTGTGCGCATGTCGAGTAAATCGTACCCACCTTGCTCGAGGTAGCTTGAAATAGTTAACTCCGAGTAGAGTAATTTTAATTTTCGAACGCAAGTAAGAGTAAAGTTAGAGTGAACTCCACGTGAATTGTAGAATTTTCGAACGTGTATAGTTAACTAAGAGTTAATTTTCGAACGTAGTCCTGCTAGGGTACCTATATACTCAGGGTATGGCCATGACGTGCTCGCGTTTCGTCCGCCATTAGAGGGCTACTGTCATATTCGTTGTTGTTGCGCAAATTAGTATGTATTTTCGTGGCTACTTGCTTTATTTTAATGCAAAACACATTTAAATATACTTCTAATATTTATTTAAAGTGTAAGTAATACTTTTATTTTATTTATTTGTATATTTTCTTGAGATACTGAGTACGATGACTTGCAATATTGAAAACACATAAAAATGACCAATATTAAGCACAAACATTTAATTTTTTAAAAGGTAAGTTTAAAATATATACCTACTTATTATGTAAATAATAACCACAATTATTAAATTTGATGTGATAATAACAATCTATATCATATGCTATACATAACCTCCAAATCTGTGTCATAATAATAATTGTGTATCTCTTAAATAAATGAATTTTTATTACCTTTATAGATTCATAGTGTGATTATTTAATATTCCTGTATAATATAATATCACATTTCTTACAAATAAATAGGGAAATGAATTATCAGTATGTTTGACATTGGCTCGCTTATGGCGGCGATCTTGCCTCATGGCCATACCCTGTATATAAAGGTACCCTAAACACTGCTCCCATCAACTGCCATCTATTAGTAGGCTACTGAAAAATTTTCAACAAGCTGCGCCATTTAGTTTATGTTTGACAGCTATTTATATTAGACAACTTCGTTAATTTCATTGAAAATGGAAAAAAGTAAATTTCGTGTGTTGATTAGCATTATTTTTTTGCGTAAAAAAACCATCACCGAAACCAAGGAAAAGCTTGATAAGTACTATGGGGACTCTGCTCCATCAATTTCAATGGTTAAGAAGTGGTTTACCGAGTTCCGTTGTGGTCGTACCAGCACAAGTGAAGCCGAACGTTCAGGTCAAAAGAAGTCGTCACGCCAGAAATCGTAGATAAAATTAATGGAATGATATTGGACGATCGGAGAATGAAAGTGCGTGAGGTGGCTGAGGCCGTAGGCATCTCAACTGAACGGGTGCATCACGTTTTGCATGAATATTTGGACATGAGAAAGGTATCCGCGCGCTGGGTTCCGCGATTACTGACACTCGACCATAAGCGCAACCGTGTGACCAATTCAAAGGAGTGTTTGGCGATGTTCAACCGCAATCCGAAAGAGTTTTTGCGTCGTTTCGTTACCGTAGACGAAACCTGAAGAAATGGCTGGGCGGTAAAAGATTTGGGTCGAATGAAGAGGTCATCACTGAAACGCCTACTTTGAGAGCCTTAAAAAAAGCTATTTTTTGGAAGGAATAAAAAAATTGGAAAAACGTTGGACTAAATATCGAGCTAAAAGGAGATTATGGAGAGAAATAAAACGCTTATTTGTTGAAAAAAATATTTTTTATTCAAAAAGTCACGGACTTATCAAACAGCCCTCGTATGATTTGTCAAATGTCAATAAACACATGTTCCAAATTCGTATTTTCTTGTTATGCACAAACCATATTGTCAACATAAATAATAAATTTTCACTGCATATGACTGCTAAAGTTGGATTCACTAAAGATGACTATTCAAGATCACTTGTTCGAAGAAATAATACAAAGAACTTTTATACAGCAATAGCTTAGCATTATACTTCGTTTCACGTAAGAAAGTAGTATTGGTTTAAAGAGGGATATAA
Organism: Harpalus rufipes; assembly: GCA_951394225.1. Classification (NCBI taxonomy): domain Eukaryota; kingdom Metazoa; phylum Arthropoda; class Insecta; order Coleoptera; family Carabidae; genus Harpalus; species Harpalus rufipes. Next base: position 26,503,206 of record OX596281.1, on the reverse strand, counting down.
ATTCTGCCCTTTGATGGGTTTGAATGCTAACCTATACATCATTTCACGTATGAAAATAGCGTTGGTTCAGATAGGGAAATAAATTCGTCAGAATGCATACCAAGTTCACAAAAGTAAAAAATCTGATGTGGACACCACATAACTTCCTTGTACGATTATTAAACTATACATATTTTTTTAATAAATAAATTACAAAATATTAATTTTAACTTCAAAACAGTAAGATATATAGCGACCATAAAGAAGTTTTTAAAGAGAGTTTTGATTACAACAAAGAAATATTTGATTACAACAATGAATATGACTAATTTCACAATAAAAATATAATATTTGTTATTGTACGAATCATAAAATTGCACGTATTGAACGTAATTTGACATTAACATTTTTTTTTATTTTTTTGTCCTAATCCATAGCAAGCTTTATTACAAAAACAAACAAGGAAGTAAAAAGTATATAATTTTTAAATTTACATATCTAGCTTATACAAAGGGCTAATTTAATAATACTTGATATGCTAGACGCAGAAATTAATTCTCTAAAACCTTTATTTGAAGCATTTATTTCTAAAATGAAAATAAAAACATTTTATTCAAGAAAAACTGTTAACAACTTCAAGTAATGTACCACTTCCGGTTAGCCTATTTTAATCAAAATCTATTATATTTCGATTGACATAAAAGTCTTTTATACCAAATTTGAAAAGTTTTGGATTATATTTTAAAACAATTTTTCATTAAAATCTATTATAGGCTTCATGTAAAGTGCCACTTCTGGAAATAGTGTAATAACCAGAAAGGGAGGTGCACAACTAGATGTTATAGCAGTCTTAAATACAAAATTTCAACTTTCTACTTCCTTTACTTACGTACAAGGAAGTAAAAAGAAACACTTGTCAGCTGTCAATTATAAAATAAAATTGACATAATTATGTGGTATTTAACCATTTCGACGTTGTAGTTTTTAATATTCAGGTATGATACATTTTTACTGGTAAATATATTTAGTATTGCCAATGTTTAATTTCACAAATATAAATAATTTATTTAATGTAAAAACGGGTCTTTCAAGCGCCACCTGTTATTTTCCTACGTGAAACGAAATATAGATCACAAGAACGAAAAAAATATCACCTAACATTTTTACAGATAAAAATATTTATTATTGGCAAAGTTTGGTTTCACGAATTTAAATTATTTATTTAATGCATGTAAAAACGGTCGGCTCTCAAGCGCCATCTATTATTTTCTTACGTGAAATGAAGTATAGCAACAATTCATGTTAGAAAGAGAAAGATTATTTGACGTATGTCTATGTAATTTATGTTGTGTGACAGATACACGTAAATGGTAATAACATTACCATTTAATAAGTAATATATTACTTATTAAATGACATTACTTTCTACCACACTACAAATAATAATAACGTATGTCGTAGAGTTACGTACATCTAATTATCTACTATACTGCTCTGTGTTTTACCCAGTGACGTTGACTTTTACATCAATTTATTATTCCATGTCATGTTTATGTTTTTTAAATATTTCTTATTGTACGTTTATGAATACGATATGCAGTGAGGTTTTCTGCAAGTAATATACGAACTGTTTATAATTGACCTTGAATAGTCATCTTTTCAAACCAAACCATAGTTCCATGGCAAAACAAGATATGTCTAACACATACGATTTAAAGTTTGAAAAGATTGGTTTTGCCAAGTGTATATTGTATTTTAATTGCATAGTTAAATAATATAATGCCAAAGAAATATACAGACAAATTTAAAATAAACAAAGCAAATATGAATGTTGTTTATTATACTGTATGATTCATACATAATAATTATAAGTATTTAAACTGTATTTTGTTAAACAAATTATACCAAACTATAAATAATACTACTTAATTTATATATAAGGGCCTGTTTTAAATATTTTTCTTCTCCCGTTGTTAAAATGTGACTTGACGTACTGGTTTCCAAGATGCTAATTAAATCTTAAATAGCACTTGTGTATATTGTGGCTTGAATCGTACTTGACTCGACGTGAAGCGAGTACCTCTAACAAATGATTCATTAGGCACGGGCTGAAGGAAGCTGCTGGGGCTGATAGATGTCACTCAACATTCTACGTATTTAAAAATAAACTATTTATTGCTTCATCTAAATTACTATTTTCGATTGTAGGATTGTTACCAAAAAGTAATCAGCTCTTCCCATAAAATGAGGAATACTAAGTTCCATTTGATTTAATCTTATCGTCCTGACTAGGGCTATATTTATTTAAACACACCCAGAGACCATCATTATAAAAATATTACCTATGATAGGGTAAGGTAAAAGTGTTTATTAAATTAATTTTTTTCTTGAAGAACATTTTCTTACCTTTACCTCGGTAAAATTCATTACTCTTAACACTTTTGTTTTCTTGTTGTTGTCGTGTTCAACACTTACGTTCTTCTTTGTGATGGTCAACAACCATAGTAATAATGTAGGAAGAGTTTACCCTGCTTCGTAACGACCGATGATGTCTTCTTCGTGAACTTGAAGCCTTCAACATCTCCCGATCTCAGTACAAGAAGTAAGCGCTATTTGCATACAGTTTGAACTCTGAACCACGCAAGACAAATATGTAATTTCTACAGAATTTGCCAAGAAGAGGTAAAATAGTCAGAGTCTGGTATCATTTTATATTAATATATCATCATTTCGTTTATCTAGATAAATGTGACAGCAACAAATTGCTCTTAATGATATATTTTACCGTCGTGTAGAGGAATAATATAACGCATTATGAGAGTTTTTGTCAGCTCATAAAATAGATGATGCAAGATGCTTTCAAAGTACTTGAAAAGTATATTCTTCTATACACTGTTCCATCAATTCAGTAGATGGCACTCACATCAACGTTAATTTTAATTAGCTAAAATAAAAAAATGGCGGTATTCAACTGATGTCATCTGACATTTTATTAAAATATTAAAAAAGTATCATGTTGTCATCGAAACTTTGTATATTATTGTCAGTATGTTTTCCAAATCGGACAAAGATGATACATGACATTGCACATAAAAATGACACAAGATGTCACATGTACACTGACACTAGTTTGAAATTAGGTACATTGCGTAAACTTGGCTCCAATTTTAACCAATTACAGAATTCAAACTTATACCCCATTCTCTACAATACTGAATTAGTAATGTGGAACAGAGTATAAATATATGTATACGCTTGAAACAAACAAAAATATTTTTTTTATGCCTTGTAACGGCAAAAATTAGGTATGAAAATGGAAATCACTTCAAAAATAGTAATAGCCATGAAATTGAGGAAAATATACAACAAATGTCTAATGGTTTATCTGTCATGTTAGGGTACTTTATTGTTATTAGGAATTATTTTTAATTTCTGTTCCAGTTAATAATTATCTGTTAATTTAAATGTGCTAAAATCATCCCATCGATGTCACCAAATGTAGTGAACTCAGCGCTGTGCTGCAACGCTAATCACCAAATGTAGTAATTTACTAGTTATTATTAAAATTTACCTACCTTGGTAGCCGGGGTAAGACTTTATTTTGCCTTTAACAATAAATTTATTTCCAATTCTGACCGAACGGTGTGAAAATGAATAGAAAAATTTTAATACGAATTTAACAAACAAAATATAATTAATAATAGAAGAAAGGTATATACAAAAATATTAGAATAAACAATACAATAAATACAAATATTGCAACTGTTACAAATATTATATAATGGTTACGCTGTTACGCAATAATACATGAACAATAAAAATGGTAAAAATATACAAAAGAAGAAAACCTACCTTTAATAGATTCTAGGAGAGAAAGAAGTCTACCTGTGATAATTCTTAGTCACACGGATTCGGTTTCACTTGAGTAATTTCTTTTACAAAATGTTGAACTTTTGAAGACTCTTATGAAATTTTGACCCAACTCAACCAAATGAAGACTAACCGCGTCCGAATCACCTACTAAGATGCGTCGCACTTAGTACAATCGTACAAACAAATATGAAGTTTGAATTAATAAAACATTTACGTTCATTACATAAATTAATATTTGTACACTTGAATAGAAATTACAAATAATAATAAAAATAAATTAACCTAGCTTGACATAAATCGTTAACATTTGTTATGTACCGGACAATAACCTCTGCCACCTTCCGATTCCCAAACGTCATTGATCTTTTGTCGTTCCACTGATCTTGCATCATATCTGACACATTTTATCAGTCGATGGTATTTCATTGTTCTTAAAAAAACTGTGCACAATTTGCCCGGTTGCATTGCAGCTAGAGTTTCACGGCTTGACTTGATATTCAAGTTACTTGACTTGACTTGACTTGTAATCAAGTCAAGCTCAAGTCAAGTAATAGTAGCCGAAAGTCAAGTCAAGTCAAATAGTTAAAATGTCAAGTACTTGAAAAGTCAAGTATATATTGTTTTTTCAGGATTTTCAACCCTTACAGGTTATATCCCTAGGGTAGTCTCACACACAACATCTATTTAATTTTTTAAAATTGCCTCGAAGTTCTTTACATAGATGTCATGTATGTTGCCCACCCGAGCAAGCCCTTGTTACAACCACCAGCCGGTGCCAGATAGCTTAGTGATTGCCAAGTTAATTGTATCCCAACTTGGAAAGGTAACGGGAGTAGATATCGATCAAGATCAGTCGAGAAAAATTCGACCTGACCCGGATTCGAACCCACGACCTCTGAGTCCAGAGGCTAGCACTCTACCACTGTGCTATCCCGCCGTCTTGAAAAGTCAAGTAGTTATTTTTCAATTACTTGAAAAAATCAAGTAGTTATTTTAATTACCAGAAAAATCAAGTTCTTCAAGACTACATTTCATTTTCATATACTTCCTTATGTTTTATAACAATATCAATAATATGAGTATACCTTGAAATATAGACTTTTATTCATAAAAATAAATCATACATTCAAATTTAAAAATAATAAAAAAAAACATTTAAAAGTATAATATATGGACTAACAAACTATTTATAGCATATATATTATGGTGGACCTTAAAAGGGAGCAAGTCGAATTTTAACCGGGCCGCCCCCTAAAGTGATTCCAAATAAATAAAAAAAAATTATACTGGCAATGATTCCGCTTAATTTTAATATTTGACCGTGCCTAAATGCACTTGATTTTTCCCCATTGAAATAGCATTCGGTTTCAGCACATTTTGAAACTTTATTTTTCTCCGAAATATTAAGAGGTTTCAAAAATCCATTCATTATTGGAATATATACTAAAATGACCCAAGAATATGTGGACAAAATCTGAAGTCCCAATTATTAGTCTTAATTCGAATGGAGTATAGCTTTTTGGACTTTTGTTCGATAGTTTAACCATCTACAGTTATCTTAATAATAATGATTAGGACTTCAAATTTTGTCGACATATTCTCGGGTCATTCTAGTTCTATATTTCAATATTGAGTGAATTTTTTAAACCTCTGCAGAAATTTTAACTTGCAGTAGTGAATCAGCACAGCATATGGCGCGCCACGCCGTACCACACACAGCTAGATTACGATTCTACTGATTCGTGCGTTTTCGTACATAACCGGTTCGTTATCAAGTAGCTTGAATTTGCTTGAAATTGCTTAATCAAGTCAAGTAGTAACGATATAAAATCAAGTCAAGTCAAGTAATGAATTTTTGAAAAGCTTGATTTTCAAGTCAAGTCAAGTAATTTACAAAAATATCAAGCTACTTGACTTTATGAAACCCTAATTGCAGCCATATTGACAAGTTCTGTTTTAAAATGACCATGAGAGTCTCTGGTACAAATTGTACGGCATAGTTTTTTGTCCACTTTTTGTGTTTCCCACTTGGATTTTTTTTATGTACATACAAGTAGTTTTATTTAGTATTATCACCCATAATCTATGAATAAAAGAGTGTTATACTAAATTTGTTCCTAAAAATTTGTGAATACTCACAGGAGTAATAGTATAGTAATAATAATAATAATAATAGTTTATTTGCTAAAGGCTTTGCCTATACAAAAGTTTGGTAACATTTTGTTTCATAACGTATACAAGAATTATTTAAATATTGCACATATTCTTATTTCGGTATTATTTTACATTTTTTGTGTATATATTTACATGTTCACAGCAAATGCACGTATTTTTGTAGCATTCATTACATAGTTATAAATATCGTACATTTTGGCGACGGTATGGTCTCGCAGTAGTACAGTGAGAGGGTTTTTTTTCATTCGTAGTGAGTAGATACTTCTCCAGGTAGAATGCTCGGATTGCGGAATAAAGTGGGCAATTAAACAGGAAGTGGGAGAGATCATCAGTTTCTAGACAGTTACAAACAGAACATACATTATTATTGTCAAATTTATGCACGATACCCTTGCGTACATTTGTGCGGTGTCTCGTGTTGATGCTACCCTCAATTGGCTGTAGATCTTCGATACATTGAAGTTAATTTTTTCTTGTAACTAGTAGTTTTCTGTTCCGGCATCGATTAGTTCTTTATATATAGTGCTGTATGTTGAGTTCATTATTCTATTTTGATCTTCTATTTTATTTATTCTATTCATCTTATCGATTAGTTCGTCTGTGTATCCTTCAAGAGTAGAATGATTTTGTTCATTCCAGATGTGTAGGCAGTTTATTTTATTGAACATTTATTTTATTTGTGATACCCAGTTATATTTTTGTTTTTTTGTCTGCGTTGATCTACGTGGATTAGTTTTTCATAGCATATTTTTGGATATCTACTAGCATTCATTAGTAGATTTTTTTTGCAGTATTCTAGTAGTAAGGTGACCATACGTCCCGGATTGGCCGGGACAGTCCCGGATTTCCACCTTGCGTCCCGGATTTTTCTAGAAGCAATATTTGTCCCGGATTGTCCCGAATTTTTGAAAAGGTTCTTATTTTCAATATTTATTTTAAATATATTTCAACTAGAATTATTTTTACAAAATTTGAACCGAAAAAATTGTGCATATCAAAATACGCAGCACGCTTTAAACCATTTGAAGCATACAGTGAACTCTCGATTCTGCGAATCCCCTCCACCTAACGCTCAGAGACACGATGTGTAGCGTAGGCGCTGGAAACGAAAATTAGCAGAGTTCTTTTTCTGCCTGCCTGGCACAAATGCTTCTACGGAAAGAATATTTTCTTTAATGAATAGCTTTTGGACAAGTGACAAGACTCGACTTGAAATAGACACACTAAAAGCGATATTACTTACTAAAGTTAATTATGAAGAAAATTGAACAGAATTTTATACAATGCTTCAAAGCCAAAAAGACCTACTGAAAAAGATCCATAGTTCAGAAAAATATAAAAAGTTTTGTACTCAGTAATTCTGATTAAAAAAAATTGATTCATTTAAAAAAATACTGATTATTATTATATCCTTAAATAGTATTTGTTATGTATAATTTTTATTAAAAAAATCATATTTGTTATTTAACTTAACTAACCACACACCCCCCCCCCCCCCCCGCTACAAGTTCCCGTCCCGGATTTGAAATAAAAAAATATGGTCACCTTAGTAGAGATTTAAATATTCTGGTTTCTAGATTGTGTTGGTTTGTTTCTGCGCGAACTATATAGTTGGGAGTATATCTCGACCAATTGTATATATTTTTGAAAAATCCGACTTGTATCTTCTCTAACTCCTTAATGTACTGTAGACTGTAAATTTCCGCAGCATATAATAAGGTTGGAAGAACAACTGAGTCATACAATTTCATCCTAGCTTCCCAGTTTGTTGTTTTGGTCTTCATCATGAGATTTTTTACATTTCCCGAGGCACACCTTGCTTTACTAATCATGTGTTCTTTTGCTTTGTTATAAAGACCTGAGTTTGTGAAAGCTAATCCCAAATATATGTATTCATAGTATAGTATATAATATTGGAGAATCACAGATTACACTTTTGCTACGACGTTTGCACTGACTACCAGTTCAGTTGACAGCTGACTGAAACATTTTGTTTCCAAGTTTTTCGCTATTGTAAACTTGGTTTGCATTTAGACCAATCAGAAAGCTGGAACCGTAGGCCCTATCTTACTTCTAACTCTATTCTTATCTAAAATACAGTATCCCAAATAACACAAATGGCCAAAAATCGACGTCACTTTGACGTCCTAATTTATGTCACATAGACGTCCTGAAGACGTCTCAGCGTGGAGCTGTACGACGTCATTTTAAGACATTTTTAGACGTCAATTTAAGACGTTGTATCGACGTCATTATAAAGTGTTGTTTCGACGTCATTAGGCGTTTTCGTTTATTCTCTCGGAGAACTCGGAACGATCGTAAGCGTTCGTTTATTGTCTCGGAGCGTACCTATCTGTGTTCGTTTTCTGTCTCGTATGTCTCCGAGAGGAACGCTCCGAGAATCTTCAAACACTGTGACAACTCTGTAGGGTTATTGTGTAAAATTCGCGGCAATTTAACTTAATCAATAAGAACCTGTATACTTCTTGATTAGCCAGCATCCAAACAACTATAAGTAACTGTTTTTACCTTCCGTCACCTCTAGGTAAGGAAGGTATTGTCTTTGGTCAAAAAATTCGGTGGTGAGTTTTCATTGAATAAGCACGTTTTAGGGTCTTTACAATACGATTTTACTATTTTTACGATGATGTCTGTATGTGTGTGTGTGTGTGTGTTCGTATGTGCGTGTATGTGACCGCCTTTCATGCACGATATCTCTAATACTAGAATTCCAAAAATTACAATTCTTGCATATTCCTCTTCCTTACAACCATATGCAGACTTGATTAGATTTTGGTTATAATTGGTCAACCGGAAGTACCCTCATTTGAAGATTTTAACAGTTTTTCTTGAAAAACTCAGTTAAATGTTATTATAACTTAAAGAATATATTATTCTCTATACGATTTGATTGCATTTTATATTTCATATTCAACAGATATAGAGTTAAAGAATTATAAAGATAATAAATTTTATAATTCAGCCAGCTATGCTAACTTAACCATGGAAACTGCTAATATATTCAGGTAATTCAAATTGACAGATGTCAGTATCAATAAAATGTAAATCAATGAAAGAAAAAGGGAAGTAACTCTAGTGTTAGAAGTTTCTAGATATAAGAGAGACGATTACATTGGTTTGAACATGTCATGAGGAGAGATGAATATATTAATAGAAGGTGGAAGAAACATAGGAAGAAGGAAGACCAAATATAAGATGAAAAGACTGTATTGCAGAAGACTTGAGAGAAAAGGAACTGAATGAGGACGACACGCAAAACAAAAGAAGAAAATAAAAAAATAGCGACCCCTAACGAATGGGAAAAACTAAAGAAGAAGATTCTTCTTTTGCAAGAAAATTTATGTATGGAATTTGTACATTATACACAGTATTGACGGAAGGTATTGTGCTGGCCACAACAGATTTTTTTTTATATCACAGGCTGGCTTTCCAATGCCGCTTGGGTTAAACGTATTTAAATATGGTCCCAGTAAATTTAATAATTTTTCAAAAGTAGACCTATTTAATCGGAAATGGGATTTAAAATCTGCAATATTATTGTAAAACATATATTTAATATTTATAATACATTACCGTCCACATTATAAATTGAAACAATTGTTTCTACATAATTATGTATTTTAATTCGTTTCACTGTATTTGTTGTTGTAAATTCATCAATAATTTGTTTTAAAATGATTTCGTCCATTTCGTCAGCGGAATCTTCGTCAAAAAATATTTTTTTTGCTATTAAAGGTAATATTTCCTTATTTAAAGACATGATAATTTCCAGTTCATCGTTGGTACCAAACTACATTTAAAAATAAAGGTTAGAATTTTCAAATTCCCACTATGAAGGTTCTCTCGTCCGTTCTTATATTACACAAACACTCTAAACAATCTAAACCATCTGATGACGTCACTAGAGAACTCTGACTAACCTCACGGAGAGAATAAACGAAAACGCCTATTGTAAGACGTTGTATCGACGTTTGAACGTAATTTCTATGGTATAAACATAAATGATCGTAGGAAAAATAAATAATTTAATTCCAGTTTAATTTCACTGTATAATGTTAAAAAGATAATTTAAAAATATTAAAGCAAAACAATATATCAACAATAGATATTAAACATAAAAGTATTTAAAAAAAAATATTATGAAAAATTAATTAAATAAATAATAAACAAAGTATCTTATATATACATATATATTTCCGTATTTATTTGCACGTTGTTGTGTATATGTCAACTAGTTCACCATTACTTGTTTATATTCTTCATAATTGCACTTCGCTTCGTGTCTTACCATATCTATAAAATAATTGTAATATAAGCACATTTTTATCTACTTACAATATACTAAATTTTCAATGTTCGTATTAAGCAATGTTATTTTCAGTAACTAAAATGCTCGACATGACACAAAAATGGCGGAGGGTGCGTTCATACATATGTAGTCTGAGCATATGTAAATTTTTATTTGATTTATTTTTATTTTGCTGTAATTTCTTTTAATTTTAGAGAAAAGTTGTAAATATAAAAATGAAAATATAATTCTTTCGACTTACCAAATTATTCTAAAATCTCCACCTCGTATAATTTATATTCAGAATTGGGCTGCTGGGAATAATTGTTAATTGCCCGTACTTATTTTTTTTCATATTTGAAATTTTCGGGCCAAGCGCAATAAATTCTATTATTTTTATTACGCAGCCAACATTTAGACAGTTTGAATAGAATTTGTACCAATAAATTCTATAAAGGCTGGTTTATGCAACTTTTCATAAGGATTAAAGGCTGGTTTATGCAACTTTTCATAAAGAATAAGGAATAAAACATAAAATATAAATATGTATTTATATATCGCACCGTTTATGCAGTTTTGAGATAACACATAAACATAATATACATAAAAATAATACATAAGAAATGGCCAAATTTTATTTCTTATGTCTTATCCTTATGTGCTATGTCAAAATATGCCTACTGCGCAAGCGCAGATTTCTGTTGTTTCTGTTTTGGAAGCATGAAATGTAACTAAAATCATTTGTGTTTTGACTCGGATAGTCGGTGACTCAGTTGCGGTTGATTATCTAACACATCGCTGAATATATGATTATATCTCGTTTACCCATAATAAAAATTAGTTGAAATTCTAAACAAGAACATCGAAATTTAATTCTAAATATTTGAATTCTATTTAATAACTTACTTGTAAGGTGACAGAAATATACATATATGCTGATATATAAATTCTCCCGAATAAAGACAAAAATAACAAATAAAAACGTTAAAGAATGTCCCAAACTCCAGACTAATAAGCAAACAACCTAATCATTTGACAAATGTCAAAGTCTTGCCGTTCAGTGAAATTTCATTTTCCAATTTTGATATTCCTGATTGTATATTACCCGCCGAATTCAAATATCTTGTCTATCATTGGTTGAAAGTTATGTATTATAAAAGTGCATAAACTGATTTTATCTCCATGCCTTATGGCTTATCACTATGTTTTATTCTTATTCCTTATGGAAACGTGCATAAACCAGCCTAAAGGAATAAAACATAAAATATAAATATGTATTTATATATCGCACCGTTTATGCAGTTTTGAGATAAAACATAAACATAATATACATAAAAATAATACATAAGAAATGGCCAAATTTTATTTCTTATGTCTTATCCTTATGTGCTATGTCAAAATATGCCTACTGCGCAAGCGCAGATTTCTGTTGTTTCTGTTTTGGAAGCATGAAATGTAACTAAAATCATTTGTGTTTTGACTCGGATAGTCGGTGACTCAGTTGCGGTTGATTATCTAACACATCGCTGAATAAATGATTATATCTCGTTCACCCATAATAAAAATTAGTTGAAATTCTAAACAAGAACATCGAAATTTAATTCTAAATATTTGAATTCTATTTAATAACTTACTTGCAAGATGCAGAAATATATATGCTGATATATAAATTCTTACGAATAAAGACAAAAATAACAAATAAAAACGTTAAAGACTGTCCCAAACTCCAGACTAATAAGCAAACAACCTAATCATTTGACAAATGTCAAAGTCTTACCGTTCAGTGAAATTTCATTTTCCAATATTGATATTCCTGATTGTATATTACCCGCCGAATTCAAATATCTTGTCTATCATTGGTTGAAAGTTATGTATTATAAAAGTGCATAAACTGATTTTATCTCCATGCCTTATGGCTTATCACTATGTGTTTTTCTTATTCCTAATGGAAACGTGCATAAACCAGCCTTTACAGTAAATGCCAATCTATACAAAAGAGAAATTAAAAATTAAGTTTGCATTAAAAAAAATCTGTTGTGGCCAGCACAATACCTCTCGCCATTTCCTTTTTTGGTTACATAAGTATAGGGCGCGAACAGTCATGTTACATTGTTGGCCTTGACAAGCAGATGTGGGGGCCCGTTTCAGAATGATAATTAGTAATTATGTACATGGATGTCAATTGTCAATTTTTCATTCAGAATTTCAAGATTTTCTAAATATACGTAGTTAATTTGTCACCAAGAGCATTGATTATATATACTAACGTAAGTATATATATATACGTTAGGGAAGTGCGGAGAATGCCGCCCACTTAAGCAAAAAAGGCGCTATAACATTATTTGAGTACGTTAGAAAAAAATGTATAGGCGTACTTGATTGACAATTTATTTGACTACCAACATCTTAACTTATTTTTCTTTAAAATTATTTATTCATAGTATTTTTTGGGTTTTTTTGAAAAGTGGTTTTGGGCGGTACTACCCGCAGTGTCGGGTAGAACCGCCCACATGAAGGGTAATACCGCGCATCTATATAATTGTATGGAATGTATAAGGTTTATATACAATTTATTGAGAACCATTTATTATTTTTTGGAAATAAATTCTCGTACAAAATAAATACTTTCTTAAAGAAATAGATTTGTATTACAAAGTAATAAAAAATCACTGAAACTTACAAAAGTCACAAACAAATGTTTTGTGGCTAGTAGCATTTGTGCATGCTTTGTGTGCCCATTTCATGCAGCTTCCACACCTAAACCAAGTTTCAGTTTTCCCGAATTCTCCACAGAACATACAAACTTCTTCGTCATACTCTTCATCACAGTCTGTACTGTCATCACATAAATCTTTTTCGTTCACTGATTCATCACTTGAACTGGTCTCAACAAATTTTACTCTTCTGGTAACATTCTCCATTTTCGAAATTTGTGTCTTACTATTTTTTTTCTTGTTATTTTTCTCTGACTTCTTCAATTGCCTTAATTCGAGGGCCTCTTTTTCTGGAGTGGAAGTCAAAATTTTTGATTTACCAACCTTAGGACCTGTCTTTCGTAGAGTTTTTCTTCTGACTGGAAGTGGAGATAAGTCCTTGAATGAAATTATTTTTGAAGATTCTTGTACTGAAAGATTAGTTGTAGATTTAGCTTGTGATGGAGCAGCTTGTGATGGACCAGCTTCCATGTCTTCTGGATCCACTATCACATTATTCTCATAGGCATCACATATCTCTTGAACTTCTTCAGCTTGCTGAGGAGGAGCAGCTGGCAAGAAATCTTCCTCCTTGAAGATATATGGATTATAGGGTGCAACACCACAGATCTGAAAACCTTTCTGTGCTTTGTCCATAGTCGCAATTCGCATATAAGCACGATTGAAAATTTCGGCTACATCATACGGTGTTATTTTTTCGTGGGTAGAGGTCTTCAAAAAAATTTCACATTCTCTAGCATACGCTTTTTTTAATGGCCCATATACGGTAAGATCTAGCGGTTGGAGTCTGTGAGATGTATGTGGTGGAAAAGATACCATCACTATACCATTATCGCGACAATATTCATATGCTTCCAGAGAGGTATGACTAATGTGGTTGTCAAGCAATAACAATACTGGGGTTTCTTTTGAAACAGATGTTTGTCTTACAAAGTGACGTAACCATATTAAAAAGAGTTCCTCATTCATCCAACCTTTTGGCGAACATTCGTAAATTGCACCAACGGGGCCACCTCGCTTGAGCTGATCTGTCATACGAACGCGAGGATATATGAACATGGGTGGAATAAAAACTCCTGCAGCACTGATGGCACAACAAATGGTTATGTTGCGTCCACGTTCCCAGCTCACAACTTTCCCGATTTGCTTGACGCCTTTTGGGGCGATAATTTTACCTGGGGTGTGTACCGTTGTGACCCCCGTCTCGTCCACATTATAGATTCTCCCGGGTTCAAATTTATACTTGGTGAGAACTTCTTCCAAATTGGAAAAAAATAGTTTAACAGCTTCTTTGTTGAATCCTGATATTCTGGCTACGCTGGTAGATTCAGGTTTTCTTAAGCTGAGACGCGGATTACGGGTTAAAAACCCCTGTAGCCAGTCTTTTCCGGCCATTTTTTTTTCTTCATTGAATCTATGTTGGATATTGTTTTTCTTCGCAAACTCGAAAACTATTCTACGAAGTTCTATAGGTGTTAGACCAAAAAACATTTTTGCCAAATACATGCAATGTTCAGATAATTCTTTTTCCTGTTCTTGGGTAAATGTTGAATATCTACCCAAATGCGCAGCATTTATGTTTTTGGTTTTGAGTCGATCCTTTAAAGTTGAATACGGAATGCCTTTACAAAAAAAAAAAATACAAATGGTGAATTAAAACTATCTATGTGTGCATAAAATCTGATTGCTTTACCAAATTCTCTAGCAGTTTGGCGCTTTCCTTTGCCGTTATTAACTGCATCTATTGCTTTTCGCATGGCTTCAGGGCTCCACAGTCCCCTAATCTTCGACGTGTTCTTCACTTTTGGCATCTATGAAAACAATTTGAAAGCATCCAACTTTTTTCTAATAAAGGATTGTACCGCCCACTTTGGGCGGTATAACCCGATCTAACCTCTCTTCAAATTTATATAAAAAATTATAATGTAAAGAAAATATCTTACAAATCTCATACTGTTTCATGAAACTACACTAATAATACACAATGATGAGCTAGTTACAATTTTTAAATAGTTTTCAAATATGTACTTACAGCTTATTTCCTGAGAGTAAAAATTTACATTGACCTTAACCAAACCGAACAACAACCAAACGCCGAAGCAGTGGAGTACTTACAGCCCATCTATCGGCAATATTGCAACACTTTTGAATCGTATAGCAATTACAGGGTTGCAGATTCCCATTTTATCAAGTAATATTTTAGATAATGGCCTGGGCGGCATTACCCGATGGGCGGTAATACCCGCCCACAGATAATATAATACCCGCCTTTCCATAATCAATGCCAAGAGTGTGGAATTTACTTGTCCAGGAAAATAAACCACATGGAATTGGAAAATCACTAAATTTAGAATGAGAACTTGACATCTATATACATAATTACTAGCTATCATTCTGATATGGGCCCCCATATCTGCATGTCAAGGCCAACAAAATCACATGACTGCTCGCGCCCTATTGTATTTAACATTTCTTGTATACCTACACTCTACACCAAAAATTCTACTTACATATATCTATTCCTTATATTTTCCATGGCATTCTTTCAGCTGTAAAATTTATTATAACAGATTATTTAATACATTATATTTCTTTTATCTCTAAATCTATTGAATATATAATAAAATATTTTTCCGTCGACCGTTTATTAATAGGCTATCTTAATGTATAGAAAATCATTCATTAATGACCCCTATTAATGCATGATTTTTTTATTAATAAACGATTTATTGGGTGCGTTCACCACATGGAACACAGCATGTATTGCTAACGCTAAGTTGTAGCAAAAAAGTAGACAGAATTAAAAATCATGCTTTTGACACTTACTAGCTAGGTATATATTCACGTAGCATACCTTTAAAATGAATTTGAAAGAATAAAATTCCTCAAATAACATAAAAAACCGCTTGTGTCATCTAGGATTAAGTTAACTGAACGCACCCACTGAAAACAATTGATGACAAAACTTATTGATTTTCTGACGTAAAATTTGACGTTCGGTCAACCATTACTAACCTAAAAAAATTTTTCATGGAGTAAAATTAGATTTTCCATTTAAGTAAGATACGGTCAACGAAAAAATATTGTAACTAACACGTGTGTTAATTGGCGATTAATGATCTCAACAATTAACGCGTGAGCGTAGCGAACGCGTTAAAATGTCTCGATCATTAATCGCCCTCATTAACACACTTGATAGTTAAATAACTATAAATGTATCAGATAGAGAATTTAAATTTCTTTAATATTATCAAGAAAAAATTTCAAAAAAATAATATTTAGAAGATTTTTTTCCAAGAATCTTCTACTTCCGGTTGTCCAATTGTTACCAAAACCTTTTCAGATCTTCCCATGAATGTCCGATTGGGAAATACGTAGTTAAACAAATTTAAAGTCTTATAGTTTTTAAGTAATCGTCCTTCCAACATCCTACATACATACACACACACACACACACACACACACACACATACATCCACACACACACACACACACACACACACACACACACAGACATCATCGTAAAAATGTTAAAATCGGATTGTAGGGACCTTAAAACGTGCTTATTCAATAAAATCTGGATATACGACTTTTAGCATGAATGCAATACCTCTCTTAGCGAGAGGTAAAAAATGGAACTTGATCTAGATCACCAGATTCGAAATATGTATTAAAAGTCACTATAATGTCTCTTTGTCGATGGTTTACTTGAAACCAATCGTTCTAGAATAGCTTGAAGAGAAGATGTAAAGATTCTTGGAAAACTTAGGAAAGTGGAATTTTTGGAGCTATAGGAAATGCTCAGATAAAACCCTAAAACTATAGATAAATCTTTGTTTTTATATTACATATTTCCCTTTATTTAAACATTTGCTTTTGCATTAGCAACATTTTTTAAAATGTTTTTTTAAAGAACTACTAGGTTTTGTTTAAGTTGTTGAAAATTAATATGTCCATGATTTTTATACCAAAAAATATAACAGATATAAATTGTTTCTGTTTCGCATTAATAAGTATGTAAACATGTAATATGTTTTAAATAAATAAAATATAAATATCACCAGAGCTTATCCATATCTGGGTATGTGCCAATCTGCTTCTATTCGTAGATTTTGGTAATGACATTACATAAATAAATATATATATATATATATATATATATATATATATATTTACATCCCACTACCATTGTGGCGTCCCCTGTGTCATTTTCTACATTCAAAGTGACGTCCTTGTGCATATGACGTCCGGTATACGGACGTCACTTTAAAATGCCTTGTAAATTTTTTTCTGGCATCAGGGGGGGCCCTAGAATCGTTTGGCAAAATTTGTTATGGACGTCACAATGATAGCGGAGTGAAAAATGTATATTTTTTGTAGTTCAAAAAAATTCCACTTGTGGCGTTAGTGTCGTCCGGCGTATATACACTGTATATACAGAAGTTTCATTCCACCGACAATCTGAACTCCGTATACTTGGCAACAGTGGGCACTGGGCAATACATTAGCGCGCAAGTCTTTTAATCGTATTTAAAGTTATATTGTGCACTCCTGATAATATATTAAATTAATATTTAAATAATCAAACATTTATTTTGTACTTGTAAAATCCTCTTAGTAAAGACAAAATCGATAAACTATGATGTCAAAATAGAAATGTACTCAATTTAAAAAAGGAAATTATTTAAATAACATAAAGCTGAATTATTAATTACAAAATATTGTGCAAATTGTAAATAAATGCCAATTGTAAGGATAACAAAATTTATGATTAAATGTATGGAATAAATATAAGGACGGTATGCTACAGTGAAATATAAAAATAAAATCTTTATAAACTTTTGTTCTAAAATATCAAGATTGAAATTTGAAATAGAGTAGAAAAATGGAGAATCTAAATAGAAAAAAATGTTTTAAACAAATTAACTCTCAATAAACTAAACTATTTATTAAAACATATAGATAATTTAATTACTCTTATTTAGATGCTTATTTCGATTTCCCCTCTACTTACTAAAGTGTTTAGCCAAAGTGAGTTGCCGAGTAATTAGAAAATATTTTTATACTTACTCGTAATAACGATATTTATACTTATTAATAAATATTTTACGTGCCTATAACTAATAGCATAAGTTTATGGGTCGATTCTGTTCACATCTATAAGTCTTACAGACCTCTAAATCTCCAAAAACGTCATAAAAACACATCTATTCTTGTTGATTAATATAAAATTATACATAAGAGTGTCAGCTTTCGTTGCGATTTTGTTCATTATTTACAGATTTACAAATACGTATGACTTTAAGATGTGAGCAGAATATAGACCCATTAGATAATTTTGTTTACAAATATAGGTGTAGGTACCTAAAACAAAATTTATAAGATTATTTTGTGAAAAAAATTGTTAAGCTATTTGCTTTTTATTTTTATTATAATGTAATTTGAAAATTGTGATTATATTTCTTAGCATTATGTAAAAGAACAATTTTCAAAAATTAATAGCTTTTAAAAACTCTGAATTTTATTGTAACCTACACTACTTAGAAAGAAACGCTGAAAATTAATTTGTTTATTGGCAACAATAACGAATTTGTGTGGTTTTTGAAATATTCTTTCTGGAAATAAACTGAATAGTTCTCCATAATAGTATTTCATGAATTTAAATCATTTGGTAAAGATATTTATGAATAAGTATACATAATTAAAATCGTTATTACTAGTAAGTATAAAAATATTTTCTAATTACTCAAAACTACGGAGCATTTTTCATTGAATTTGCGGGTCAAAGCTGTGAAGTTACCAACACTTCTTAGTATTATCGTAACTAAGTAATTTAATTGTTGCTATTATGAAAGAGACATTTGCTTCTGTAACAGAATGAAACATAGATCGTAACTAGGCGTTGGGAATATTTTATTTAGTGTCAAATCAGTAATTTTAGCGACACAATAATAATACTCGTATTGGTACAAAAGTAGATAATTCGTGCACAAAACTGATTTCGTGCGGGACAAAATAGGTACTTAATTATTTATTGAGTGTATAGATTGCTGTTGATTTGAAAATAGTTTAATTAATTAAATTAAAATTAAATTTAAGATAAAAATAAATGTGTGGGATTAAGTGAATCTCGGGTCTTGCGTTTGGTAACTAATAAGTATTTTGGTGATAAATTCCTTTTTACTATAGCAAATATAAAGAAGAACCCCGGTTTACTTGTATTCATTTTCTTTATAAATGTATAAATAAATAAAAAAATCAGTGTAGTAAAACAAACTGCATATTGTATTAATGCTTCACTGTTACAAAATAAGTGAAAAATGAACTTATTAAATATATTTATTTAAATCACAGCAAAATACAGATAATTATTTTTAGTAACCACTAGGCATGTAATATGAACTGAATTAATAATTGATGTTTTTTTTTTGTAAAATTAGTCTCCATTTCCTTGGAATTATATTATATAAAAATTGTACTTTTGCGAAATTCATTTTTTTCTCTTTTAATATATGGTACCCAGTGGCCATGCGCCTGACATCAAAATTATTTCGAATTTTAAATGACACAAAAGAGACTCCTGTATTTCACTTTCTACACCAGCAGTAAGTGCCTGTGAGGTGACGTCTGGTAAACGCCGGCATGATACGCATATGTCATCATCATTACTGATTTCTGCGTTCAAAGCTAATTGACACACCCAGAAATAGGTAATATGTCGTGATGATATATTTTTTTGTATATATTATATTAAAAGGATATTCAAATTTTGAAGATATTTCGAATAACGGCACGAAATTAGTTTTGTGTAAAAATTATCTACTTTTGCGCTAATACAAGTATTATTATTGTGTCGCCAAAATTACTGATTTGTCACTAAGGAAAATATTCTCAACACCTAGTTACGATCTATGTTTTTTTCTGTTACAGTCGCCATCATAATAGCAACAATTAAATTACTTAGTTACTTTAAAAATAATAAGTTTTGGTAATTTAACAGCTTTAACTCGCAAATTCAATGAAAAATGCTCCGGAGAACGATTTGCAAGGGGTATGGGTCAACGCAAATATATGCATAGAACACGTGATCGTAAAAATTATATGAATCCTATATATTATTGAACTCTACTTGAGGTTTAGAGTTGAATGGTCGTAATGTAAAAATCGATTTTGCATTCAACAGAACTAGTTTTTATCTAACATTAAATTTCAGCTCTTCCTTCATCCTAATTAAACCACGATTAATGGTGTATTTGCCGTCCGTGAGAAGTTATATGTATATTAAGCGTCGTTGGGAGCCAACACGGGAGCGAAGCGGAGAATTTTGATGAGTAGGGGCCGGTATTTTCACTTCCGAATAAAGCTATAGATAAATTTAACCTTGGGATAAATATTTTTGTTGTCTTTTCACTTGCAAATAAATTTATTGGAAAGAATAACATGTTATTCGCGGAATAATTTATTCGCTAGTTGGGTAGCGAATAAAGGGTTTATTTGTATGTACATTACATTTCTAAATAGTGTACATTTATTAACAAAGAGGATATATTAAATATTTTTAATGATTCTGGTGATTGTTTGAACTATGAATGAATAAATAATGCGAGAAATCGAAAACGCACGATCAGACAGCAACCTAACCACACGCATCAAATTTTTGACAGATTCCGATTATGAAAACAAACAGTTCTTATTTTATTATTACAAATTGAGTTTCGTATTTGATCTCAAACAGTGCATACATAGGTAAATCCCTCCTTGGGTAAATCATTATAAAGATCCTGACATTTGATGTTAGTAAAATATTTTCGGATTTTGAATACTTTTATACAATATTCATTTACCTCGAACTGAATTTCTTTTTACAATATACATATATTTCGTTTACCGTGTATGATTACTGCAATAGATTACTTGTTAAACTACACTATCACGGGGCTAAAAATGCAGGAGGATATAGATGACAATAAGGATGTCAAACAAAATTTTGACAAGTACGGATTCAAAAGAATTTGACACATTTCATCCTTGTCTGCTTAACGTGGCTACGCAAAACTCCATCCTTCTCCACTGACACAAATTCACTCTGCAAGGTTACCAATTCACGAATGTTAAAATTATTCGACAGATAGCTATTTGTTTTTGTCAAATGTGTGAAAAGACTCAATGAAGTTATTCGTTGAATAAATATATAGAATAAATTTATTTAACGAATACTTATTCGAAACTTTATTCTGAAGTGAAAATACCGGGCCTAAATCTTTTAAATGATGGAAAATATTTAATATTAAATTGTATTTTTAGTTTAATAATAATAGATTTATTGAATGCCCGAGGGCATACAACATAAATACAGTGTAAACATTATTAACAAAGACGATTTTTTTAATGTTTGATTGGTTTCAATGATAACAGGAATGCATTAACAGATATTTGTATTGAAACAATTTGGTGATCAGAATTTAGTGATTAATACCCTATCTATAGGAAATACATACAATGGTAAAATTTTAGTTTTAGAACAAAAGTTTTAATAATAAAGTTACTCATAATTTAAAATGGCAATTAATTGAAATAATACATTCCTGTTCCTGTTACGAAGTAGTAGCAAATTAAAAGTTTCTTTTTATGTTGCTTATACAGATAGTCATGAGAAATGATGATATGAAACAGGCAGATAGACCTAAATAAATGTCTCTTTAAGGCTTGAGTTAAATTAAAATTAATATTTTCACAAGTAAAGACCATTTCATTTTAAGGTTCCATTATCTTTAATAACAATAAAATCAAAGTAAAATTTACATAAACACAGACCAACAGTTTATTATTTGTTATATTTCTCATGGCACTGTGTAAACAGCTTGAAAATAGAACTTTTAATTTACATATGATTAATGACAGGATTTCTAGCACATCAATAAATTAGGATTCATTGGATGCCACTTTTAATTTGGAACATTTTTTTTGTAATTACACTTTTGATCTAAAAATTATAATAGGGAATTATCTATAGCCAAACGAAAATTTTACCATTGATTTCTTACACCGGGTGCCGGGTATTAGGGTCAGGTTATTATGTTAAATATCCTTTCTTATAGCAAATAAATCATATTACAAAAATTACAAGAAAAATTACACATTAAAAACTGCAAAATTATTTTTGTAAAATATCGTTAGGTTTAGATTAGGAATTTTTATGGAAAGGAAGATTACGTTGATCAATTTTCGTTAGTTTAATGATAATAATTTTTTTTTTAATAAAATAAAGTATCTATCCTGCTTTAAATCTTCAAACATTGAACTAAACTAAATAAAATAAGTATCAGACATTTAAATCATTACCAGAGATTGTAAAAAATCTCTAACATATGGGTGTGCATATGACTATGAAAGATTGCGCTTTGGTTTCTACATCAGAATAATGTATTTAATATTGGCAACGTTGCTGGACGTCATTGTAACGGTAGTATGAATAAAAATATACAAATCGGATGTCACAAAGTACGGGATATGCATGAAGTATATACTCTGGACGTCGGATTCACTCAGTTTGGAGGAGTTCATAATATCGTGAAATGAACGGAAACGTATATCGTTGTAAATTGACTTAATTGAAATTTGAACCGAAATTCATAATCAGGGGAAAAAAATAGTCGATATACTTCATAAAATCGAAGCCTATCTCTATTCCTTTCGGTGGTTGCCACAATGTCTGAGCCATGAAAGGACGCAGCAATGATAGTGGGATGTAAATATATATATATATATATATATATATATATATATATATTCATCAGTCTAACAATCGAACGTCCGTACATTGCCAGATCCCCAACAATTTGACGTCCTTCGTAAAGTGACATCCGAATATGGACGCCAAATTACAAATCAGTTTTTCTCACATTTTTAGCATCTACGTGATGTAGGGGGTCTACCTGCAAATTTTCATTTTGGACGTCAAATGACTGTTTTGTTGTTAACAGCCGTATATTTAGTTCATCGAAATTCCGTGTGTGGCGCTGTCGTCGCATCATAATATACGCCGGCGTATATTGATAATCGAAAATCACCGCCAATTTGACGTCCATACACTTGGCAACATGGCATGTGTAACTCGTGCGTTGAGTTTTCAGTATTAATTGACAATAAGCACCCCAACTTCTCCAAAAACCTGTTCATACCGCGAAGTTTTTGATCCACCCTCGCAAATCTGTCAACTTATATTTATACATATAATAGAGACCACTTATATATAATCTAAAACGACCTACATAGGTCAAATCCTGTTAATAAATACATTTATTAATAATTTCAATCAAACTATCTAGTCTTTTTATTGTTGAATCAATATAAAAGTTAACAAGTCGCGCATTAAATCTAACGGGGTAGGTAGCTAAGAAAATAGAGAAACAGATTTAATTTGATTTTAATAACAGCTGAGGTTTCCTGGATGACTTGTATACGTACGTAACGTAAACGTAGCTCAGTGCTAACGACGCTGGCTGCTTTAACGATTCAAGGCAATCAGCAGATGGACAAATGACCAGAGAAAGACCATGTATTCTATTTCTTACCGGAAATGGAAATGCAGGTACAGAACTAACTGGAGCGAAAGGTAAAAGGCGACAAGATATATACTTTTCATAAAGAT